>CATNEN010000029.1:8017500-8417500 GCA_950097015.1 Macrostomum hystrix | reverse complement strand
CGATACAGCGGCTGAGTCCAGGCATTCATATTTTTATCTAACTATTTTAATAGCAGCAGCAGCAGCAGCAGCAGCAGCAGCAGCAGCAGCAAGCTCAGTCCACCGCATCAACTGGGTCTGCAAACAATGGATCCTCAGCTCAGCAGCAGCAGCAGCAACAGAAGCAGCAGGCGCCCACGTCATCAACTGCCGCCGAGGCGTCAGAGCCGTCAACGACATCAACGCCCCCGCCGCCGACGCCCCCGCAGCGTCCGCCACCGCCGCCGCGTCAAATGTCGGCCGCATCGGCTGTTGGCAAAAGCGGCGACGGAGCTCGGCCGGCAAACGCTGAGGATCAAGAGGACACGATGAAAAATCTGAGAAAAACTTTCGCCGGCATATTTCGCGACATGTAGCTGCAAGTTGTTTCGTTGGCAGCAGCTAGTAACTGTCACATTCGTTTGATACAACTGATCGCTGCAATGTTGACAATTATTTAAAGATTTTGAATGCGTATCTCTTCTTAACGAATTAAGAATCAAGTTTTAGTTTCTTAAAGCCATAGCATCGAAGCTGCACCTTTAGAAACTTACAATTCTTCAATTGGTATTATTCATAGCTTAAATTATATTCGTTTTTTACTTCCTTTACATCTGCTTCTCGTTATTATTTAAAGTACGTGTCTCACTTTAGGCGGACAACTGAAAGTAGACAGCGGACAACTGAAATTAGGCAGTGGACATCTGGAAGTAGACAGCGGACAACTTGAAGTAGACAGTGGACAACTTAAAGTAGACAGCGGACAATTAAAAGTAGACAGCGGACAACTGAAAGTAGACAGCGGACAACTGAAAGTAGACAGCGGACAACTTGAAGTAGACAGCGGACAACTGAAAGTAGGCAGCGGACAACTTGAAGTAGACAGCGGACAACTGAAAGTAGACAGCGGACAACTGAAAGTAGGCAGCGGACAACTTGAAGTAGACAGCGGACAACTGAAAGTAGGCAGCGGACAACTTGAAGTAGACAGCGGACAACTGAAATTAGGCAGCGGACAACTGAAATTAGGCAGTGGACATCTGGAAGTAGACAGCGGACAACTGAAAGTAGACAGCGGACATCTGGAAGTAGACAGCGGACATCTGGAAGTAGACAGCGGACAACTGAAAGTAGACAGTGGACATCTGGAAGTAGACAGCGGACAACTTGAAGTAGACAGCGGACAACTGAAAGTAGACAGCGGACAACTGAAAGTAGACAGCGGACAACTGAAAGTAGGCAGCGGACAACTTGAAGTAGACAGCGGACAACTGAAAGTAGACAGCGGACAACTGAAAGTAGACAGCGGACAACTGAAAGTAGACAGCGGACAACTGAAAGTAGGCAGCGGACAACTTGAAGTAGACAGCGGACAACTGAAAGTAGACAGCGGACAACTGAAACTAAAAAACGGAAGTTGACCTAGACAACAGATGAATATTTCGCAATCGAAAATAATCTTTTTTGGCATCATCTCCTAATAATCATCCTTAGCTTACTACTATAAGCAACCAGTGAGGCTAATTAGTAGTCAAGTTGTCTTAATTACAGGCGACACACATTTTACGCATATCAATTAGTTTTTTTCATGTGTTTATTTCATTCGCTATTGGTCAGCCAAGCAAATATTTATTGGCATATCTATTGCTCCGACGTTTACAAAGCACGTTAATCATATTTTTAGTGTACAATAATAAATTATTTTACAAGCTATATAAATAATGTTGTAACCTGTTCTAGTGACTCTATATTTGCTTACAAAATAAGATATAATTAGATTAGATTAGATTAGCTTTAACATCGTCGCAGTCCAGTTGTATCAGAACATTGTTACTTCAACCGATTTTAATTTTGAGCTCCATTATTGCATAACAATTTTTCGTAAGGCAGCGCAGTATTTCCAACTGACGAACCACATACCATTTCATCCAGTGGTAATATAAAGAATTTGCTGACTTATATTCTTTCTGGAAATGAGTGGGGAGAATTATGGGACAAGGGGAGAGATTGAATGGAATATGATAAAGGGATATAAGAAAAATGACTAGACAGGATGAGAGAATGAAGGAACAGGATGAGAGAATGAAGAGACAGGATAAGAGAATGAAGAGAAAGGATGGGAGAATGAAGTGACAGGATGAGAGAATGAAGAGACAGGATGAGAAAATGAAGAGACAGGATGAGAGAATGAAGAGACAGGATGAGAGAATGAAGGAGCAGGATGAGAGAATGAAGAGACAGGATGAGAGAATGAAGAGACAGGATGAGAGAATGAAGAGACAGGATGAGAGAATGAAGGAACAGGATGAGAGAACGAAGAGACAGGATAAGAGAATGAAGAGACAGGATGAGAGAATGAAGGAACAGGATGAGAGAATGAAGAGACAGGATGAGAAAATGAAGAGACAGGATGAGAGAATGAAGGAACAGGATGAGAGAATGAAGAGACAGGATGAGAAAATGAAGAGACAGGATGAGAAAATGAAGAGACAGGATGAGAAAATGAAGAGACAGGATGAGAGAATGAAGAGACAGGATGAGAGAATGAAGAGACAGGATAAGAGAATGAAGAGACAGGATGAGAGAATGAAGGAACAGGATGAGAGAACGAAGAGACAGGATAAGAGAATGAAGAGACAGGATGAGAGAATGAAGGAACAGGATGAGAGAATGAAGAGACAGGATGAGAGAATGAAGAGACAGGATGAGAGAATGAAGAGACAGGATGAGAGAATGAAGAGACAGGATGAGAGAATGAAGAGACAGGATAAGAGAATGAAGAGACAGGATGAGAGAATGAAGGAACAGGATGAGAGAACGAAGAGACAGGATGAGAGAATGAAGAGACAGGATGAGAGAATGAAGGAACAGGATGAGAGAATGAAGGAACAGGATGAGAGAATGAAGAGACAGGATGAGAGAATGAAGATACAGGATGAGAGAATGAAGGAACAGGATGAGAGAACGAAGGGACAGGATGAGAGAATGAAGAGACAGGATGAGAAAATGAAGAGACAGGATGAGAGAATGAAGAGACAGGATGAGAGAATGAAGAGACAGGATGAGAGAATGAAGAGACAGGATGAGAGAATGAAGATACAGGATGAGAGAATGAAGAGACAGGATGAGAGAATGAAGAGACAGGATGAGAGAATGAAGAGACAGGATGAGAGAATGAAGAGACAGGATGAGAGAATGAAGAGACAGGATAAGAGAATGAAGAGACAGGATGAGAGAATGAAGGAACAGGATGAGAGAACGAAGAGACAGGATAAGAGAATGAAGAGACAGGATGAGAGAATGAAGGAACAGGATGAGAGAATGAAGAGACAGGATGAGAGAATGAAGAGACAGGATGAGAGAATGAAGAGACAGGATGAGAGAATGAAGAGACAGGATGAGAGAATGAAGGAACAGGATGAGAGAACGAAGGGACATGATGAGAGAATGAAGAGACAGGATGAGAAAATGAAGAGACAGGATGAGAAAATGAAGAGACAGGATGAGAGAATGAAGAGACAGGATGAGAGAATGAAGAGACAGGATGAGGGAATGAAGGAACAGGATGAGAGAATGAAGAGACAGGATGAGAAAATGAAGGAACAGGATGAGAGAATGAAGATACAGGATGAGAGAATGAAGAGACAGGATGAGGGAATGAAGGAACAGGATGAGAGAATGAAGAGACAGGATGAGAAAATGAAGGAACAGGATGAGAGAATGAAGAGACAGGATGAGAGAATGAAGAGACAGGATGAGAGAATGAAGAGACAGGATGAGAGAATGAAGAGACAGGATGAGAGAATGAAGAGACAGGATAAGAGAATGAAGAGACAGGATGAGAGAATGAAGAGACAGGATGAGAGAATGAAGGAACAGGATGAGAGAACGAAGGGACATGATGAGAGAATGAAGAGACAGGATGAGAGAATGAAGAGACAGGATAAGAGAATGAAGAGACAGGATAAGTCTGTGCTTTTGCAGCTCCGAGCTGGTTTAGCTTAAGCCAGTTACCAGCCTTGCACCATTAAACTTGCTTGGGGACAACGTCCAAGATTAGGCTGTGTCGAAGTTGACAAGACATAAACCATCAGCGCCTGTTTTGTCATTATTTGACGCGGGGCAATTAGGGACCAGCTTTGAGAGGCTACCGCGAAAATTCACTTTGCACCGCTTTTAACCTCCACATTTGCTTCTTCTTGTTTAGCTGTAACTATAAGAACTTTTTTTCAGCGACATAGAATCTAAGAAAACACGGAAAAATTAGAAAAATACAGAAAGGTTATTAGAGTGACATCTCCTAGTTAGCCGAAACGGTATAACAGTTAAGAAATCAGAATTTTCCGATTCTTTTTCAACGAAGCAGAAGTAAAAAGTAAAAATATTATACTACTTTTTTACTCTGGAGAGGAAAAACAACTCAATCCTTACTTAATTATCCCTCATCTCGTTTCTTGCCTCTAGAAATCGCAGATTCATTACCAAATTTTTCCTCATCCTTTTTCGTTCCATTCTCTCCAAATCCCACATTCTTCACCCAATTATCCCAAATCCCGTTTCTTCCCCTCTCTCAAAATTCCAGACTCCTAACCCAATTATCCCTAATCCCGTTTCTTCCCCTCTCTCGAAATCCCAGATTCCTAACCCAATTATCCCTAATCCCGTTTCTTCCCCTCTCTCAAAATTCCAGACTCCTAACCCAATTATCCCTAATCCCGTTTCTTCCCCTCTCTCGAAATCCCAGATTCCTAAACCAATTATCCCAAATCCCGTTTCTTCCCCTCTCTCGAAATCCCAGATTCCTAACCCAATTATCCCTAATCCCGTTTCTTCCCCTCTCTCGAAATCCCAGATTCCTAACCCAATTATCCCTAATCCCGTTTCTTCCCCTCTCTCGAAATCCCAGATTCCTCACACAATTATCCCAATCCTCTCATCAACAGATGATTTAAACTCATCTCAATATCCACTATTTCCTAGTTGTGCATTCATCACCCGAGCATATTTCACAGTAAATTCTCTCTCTCTCGAGTCATTTTCCAATCTCAGTTTCGGTACCAGCTTCAGTGATGGCTGCGGTTGCGGTGGCGGCAGAGACTGCGGCGGCGACGGCGGCGGCGGAATCACGGTGCTGGTCATGCGTAGCCGTTCCAGCAGCTGCACAGCGGACTGTCCGAGGTCGGCCAAGTCTGCATCAACAGCGAAGTCGTCAGCTGTTGGCGGCGTGTTTGAAGTGAATAGTAGAAAATGGTGCAATTCGGTGAATTCAATCAGATCTAATCGGAAGCAGCGGTGCTGTCCTAATGGCAAAGTTCGGCTTCACGTACCCAGCTCTGGCGCAGCGGCCGTGTTGATTGCCTCTCCGCGCCTTCCGGTTCGCCTACCCGGCCGCTGTTCCACTTCCTCATCGTCTCCGCTTCCAGCATCCATAGCGACGCACTCGCTGCAGTAGCTGTCCGAACAGGAGCAATGGGATTCAGCGCTGCTTTCAGCCTCATCCTCATCAGCCTCGCCATCATCATCGCTATGTTCGTCGGCGGAGCAATTCGACTCGCCGCTTTCTTCATCTGAGCACTGCTCAACCATTGAGTCCTCGTCTTCTACAGAAACGTAAAAATATATTTTATAGATATTGACATTGAAGCACACTACCAGGGGTAACCGGCGCGCTTTTGAAAGACAGCAGTCGTCAATTTCCAATTGAGGGGAATGCGGGCTAGTCGCTAGGCTGCCTACCTGCACAGAAAGTAATGAGCGACTGCCGAGGTACAAGGCGCAGGTCTTAGGCATGCAATTTCCTGATTCCACGCTTCATTCCTTTAATCTTCTTTTCTCTGAGTCTGCAATCTTTTCTGCCCGGTCGCTGAAAGCTTTCTTCTGTAATCCCCCCACCAGTGGTTTATTTGTCCCCAAATCAAATGCGAATTCTCATATATAGCCAAGGATAAGGATGCTGGGAAGTCAGTGATGCGCTCTGCTCAACAAAAAGGCAATCCGATTCCCTAGAGACACTCCGCATCCCTTACAGATACTCCGATTTCCTACAGACACTCCGCATTCCTTACAGACACTCCGATTTCCTACAGACACTCCGATTTCCTACAGACACTCCGCATTCCTTACAGACACTCCGATTTCCTACAGACACTCCGATTTCCTACAGACACTCCGCATTCCTTACAGACACTCCGCATTCCTTACAGACACTCCGCATCCCTTACAGACACTCCGATTTCCTTCAGACAATACGCATTCCTACAGACACTCCGCATTCCTACAGACACTCCGCATTCCTACAGACACTCCGATTTCCTTCAGACAATCCGCATTCCTACAGACACTCCGCATTCCTATAGACACTCCGCATTCCTACAGACACTCCGATTTCCTTCAGACAATCCGCATTCCTACAGACACTCCGCATTCCTACAGACACTCCGCATTCCTACAGACACTCCGCATTCCTATAGACACTCCGCATTCCTACAGACACTCCGATTTCCTTCAGACAATCCGCATTCCTACAGACACTCCGCATTCCTACAGACACTCCGCATTCCTACAGACACTCCGATTTCCTTCAGACAATCCGCATTCCTACAGACACTCCGCATTCCTACAGACACTCCGCATTCCTACAGACACTCCGATTTCCTTCAGACAATCCGCATTCCTACAGACACTCCGCATTCCTACAGACACTCCGCATTCCTACAGACACTCCGCATCCCTTACAGACACTGCATCCCTACAGACACTCCGCATTCCTACAGACACTCCGCATTCCTAAGGACACTCCGCATTCCTACAGACACTCCGCATTCCTACAGACACTCCGCATTCCTACAGACACTCCGCATTCCTACAGACACTCCGCATCCCTTACAGACACTGCATTCCTACAGACACTCCGCATTCCTACAGACACTCCGCATTCCTACAGACACTCCGATTTCCTTCAGACAATCCGCATTCCTACAGACACTCCGCATTCCTACAGACACTCAACATTCCTACAGACACTCCGCATTCCTACAGACACTCCGCATTCCTACAGACACTCCGCATCCCTTAAAGACACTGCATCCCTACAGACACTCCGCATTCCTACAGACACTCCGCATTCCTACAGACACTCCGATTTCCTTCAGACAATCCGCATTCCTACAGACACTCCGCATTCCTACAGACACTCCGCATTCCTACAGACACTCCGCATTCCTTCAGACAATCCGCATTCCTACAGACACTCCGCATTCCTACAGACACTCCGCATTCCTACAGACACTCCGATTTCCTTCAGACAATCCGCATCCCTACAGACACTCCGCATTCCTACAGACACTCCGCATTCCTACAGACACTCCGATTTCCTTCAGACAATCCGCATTCCTACAGACACTCCGCATTCCTACAGACACTCCGCATCCCTTACAGACACTGCATCCCTATAGACACTCCGCATTCCTACAGACACTTAAGTCGACAACAGGTCCCTCGAATACTTCAACAGACCTCCTAGCTCGGCTGGTCTTGTCAGCGCTCGTCCAAGACCTCCGGGCAGCAGCCGCGGAGGGCAGACGAGCACACGGATGCGGCGACAGTGCCCGGCCCGCTCTAATTGCCGGCAGATGGCGAGCTGCAGGCTGTTCAACGCGTACCAGACGCCGCCAAGTTGCACAACCTGCAGCTTCGGGTAGCGCGAATCGTGACTGAGCAGCTGGCGAGCATAATCAGACAGGCTGGCCTCGCCTAGGTGACGAAGTCCGCCTCCGCCGCCTTCGACGGTGGCTGCCATCAGCTCGGGCCAGTTTTTCACTTGGGCAAAAAATTTTACCTCGGATGGGTACAGAAACTTGGCCGCCATTGCTGATGAGTGTGCTCTTGTTACCTGGAACTCATATTGGAAAAAGACTATGAGAAGCAATGGCACTCTCACGGAGAGGAGATAGGGACATGACTGGGCACAGAAAAAACCAACGTCGATAGATGGCAATGATGACGGAGAGACGGAGAGGCAGAGAGACGGAGAGACGACAGACAGACAGACAGACAGACAGACAGACAGACAGACAGACAGACAGACAGACAGACAGACAGACAGACAGACAGACAGACAGACAGACAGACAGACAGACAGACAGACAGACAGACAGACAGACAGACAGACAGACAGACAGACAGACAGACAGACAGACAGACAGACAGACAGACAGACAGACAGACAGACAGACAGACAGACAGACAGACAGACAGAAAAAAGCACAAAAGGCAAAACATGTTTGCCGGAGTCGCGTCACGCAAGTGAGAATGCACCCTTAGCTAGACGAAGGTCCGTATGCGAGTCATGCTGATACTAGTCAAAGCTGAAGAATCCCCAAGGCCAATACTGTTGACTTACCCTCTCTGCTACACTCGGCTCGGTCTTCGCGTGGGCGGAGCCACAACTCTGCGCCGTTGCGCATTTTAAGCCTAGTGACAGCCGACTTAATTCCAAAGTGCGAATGGGATTGGCCCAATGGGAAGGCCGAACCCGGTCCACCCAACCCCACGAAGCCCTGGCTGAAGCTGAAAGCAGATTGCGAACTTGTCATGTTGAATTAAGGTCTTCTAGCTTCGTTTCTTGTTTCTCCTCCAAACTACTTGGGAATTGGGATCTGTTTTCAAATGAGCCTGCGAACTGAGGAATATACTATGAGCGTATCAGTTTTGAGGATCCCATGAGGATTTGGTCTCTGGGGCAGGAAGTTGTTTGTTAATGAGATATTAAATAACTCAACTAGCTATGCACAGCAGTAGCAATTTTATAAATGACACATTTTTGCTATTTTACGCTCGTAATTGACTTACGATTCGCAGTACAGACATAATATAATATAATAACAGTAATTGCAGGAGGGTTATGGGCACATCATTTGTGTGGCACTAGACCCGCAGCCAGCGAAGAGGCAACTCTGCCCATTCCGCTAATTCCTGAGCACACACTCACACAGGTGTGTACATCCGCCCGGACTTTCTCATCGTTTGGCAGTGTACACCCTCACTGTGCCTTGGAGGTCGGCCGTCGTGTCGGCCTTGCACGACAAGCCTCAAAGCCTTCTATTCGCGGCTGCGCCCCAAATGAATGTGGCCTCGCCGCGGAATCGAGCTCAGGGACCTTGGCGCGAGAGGCAAACGCGTTAACCGTTCTGCCACTCACCTCTATTCGCGGTACAATAGGTCGAGTACATTTTCGATTGGGTCATCGATGGGGGTTAACTTTTGAACAAGTACAGTATTGACTGCATCAGTAGCATCAGTACAGTATCAAATAAAATCAGATTAACAAAAAATGCAAGCCAGTCAAGAGTGACTCCAGAATATTTTCTATTCATTTCGTGCGCTCGACTAGTTTTGCACTCCCGAAAATACATGAACGAGTACCCCGCAGATGCAGTACGTACGAGGCTACTGCTCAAACTCTAGACGCTGATACCCGCCTGGCAGCTGTGACTGATGAGCCTTCATGCAGTGCGACCAACCAATTAGTCCCCTTCCCCAGCTGCCTGCAACTCGGACCCGCCTCCTCCTCCTCCTATGCTCCTGCTTCAATTTCCTGTGTGTTTCACTACAAACGCTCTCTTCTAGGAGAGGCAAGACAGATGGGATAGAATTGGGAGCAGAAAAACCTATCTGCAGAATGCTGCTGATGTGGGGGGGTTATACAGGCCAGCCACAAGCCATCAGACCATTTTCTTTTTCAACCGGATTTTTTTGGGAGGCAGGGGGAGGATCCGAGGAGGAGGGGTGGCTGAACTTAAAGGCTGATCGATTAAGATTGGCTTCCCATATAAGCCTGAGAAAAGTGTCTATTCTGTGTTTTTTCTGTGTCTTTGGTTCAAGTAAATCCACTATATAGTGCTCAAGGACCACTAGAAGAGGAAGGACGGGACTTAGTTTCTTGGAAAATTTATTAAACGCAGATTTTCATGGAAAAATCACTTCTTGCTTCAAATCTCGTTGAAGCAACATGTTTTGCAAGATACTCGTATATTAAAAGAACAGCATTAGATCTGCTTCCAAAAAAAGTTATCAAAATTTGAATCTGATTCTATCTCGCTAACTATAGTCCATTTTGCGTGAAAATCTGCATTTAATAAATTTTCCAAGAAACGATGTCCCGTCGTTCTTCTTCTACATGTAGTGGTCCTTGATTGTGCTTCGGGCCAATCATAGGTCCATTATTGATCTTGTAACATAGACACTTTTCCGAAGCCCTCTTCACTGTGCTATATTTAGCATAAGGAACGGTGTTGGTGCGAAGCCCCCCCCCACAAATGACCATAGACTAAGGCCGAACAAATCATTAATCATTAAGTGACCGGAAAAGTGGGCCTGGCTTAACTTTTCTATGGCAAAAATTGCATGATTTTGAATCAGACGGGCGAAGAGGTGATGGTAAAATAAAACTAAAATACACTCGTGAAACAAATTATTAAACATTGGGTTCGTTGCAACTTGAATTGGGCTAGCCAAATAAAGTGCATTTTATTTAACCCCGGAAAGTTCGGAAAAAAACTCAACAGGGAGGCCTAAACTAGTGTTATTTCCTTCGGGCACTTACAGGAAGTAGATTTGCAAATGGACACTAAATCACAGCGGTGTAGGCTGCATCGTTCAGCTGTTTTCCTCACTTTTCCACTTAGTCATGAAATCGCATGAAGGTGATTTGTGTAATTCTTCTGAAATATGAAGTATATTAGATGCAGCTTCATCAACTGATACTGCCTCTGTGCCGCTGTATCTCTGTCTGTCTGTCTCTATACAGGGATTTCCGTCTTGCTGGCTGCAGTTTCTTCTAGTTTCTACACTTAAGGCTGTACAAATAACGTTAAAAAAGATATTTTCGGACTCGATCGGTCTCCTATAAACAAAAGGGCAGGAAGTGCCCTGTACAAGGCTAATATTTGCTTAGATGAGCACATGGGGTATTATTGTGGTCACACAGAGCTCTGGGGGGAACATTTGATTAAAAAGTATAAAGATACAAGAGGCATATTGTGCTCATAAAAATACAACGTACAGATACAAAATAATTCGGTAAAATTTGAAAATTGAGCCTTCAACGGAGAAGTGCAAAGAGAGTTGTTGTTCCCAGGCAGACAAGATTACTCTTCTGAAAAGTAATTGTTGGTCAAAACATGGCGTAAGACAAAAAGCGATTATCTATACTATAATTAGCCAATGATACACCAGGACACTACAGAACACACCACGACACAAAAGAACACACCAGGACACAACCGAACACACCAGGACACAACAGAACACACCAGGACACAACAGAACACACCAGGATACAACAAAACACACCAGGACACAACAGAACAATCTAGGACACAACAGAACACACCAGGACACAAAAGAACACACCAGGACACAACAGAACAATCTAGGACACAACAGAACACACCAGGATACAACAGAACAATCTAGGACACAATAGAACACACCAGAACACAACAGAACACACCAGGACACAACTGAACACACCAGGACACAACAGAACACACCAGGACACAACAGAACACACCAGGATACAACAAAACACACCAGGACACAACAGAACAATCTAGGACACAATAGAACACACCAGGACACAACAGAACACACCAGGACACAACAGAACACACCAGGACACAACAGAACACACCAGGACACAACAGAACACACCAGGACACAACAGAACACACCAGGACACAACAGAACAAAACACACCAGGATACACACCACTAGGACTGAACAAGAAAACAAACCGAAATAATTAAAGCACAGTCAAATACGCTAGAAAACACACAGACCGCACGAGAGCCCACTTGTAAAACACAATTTACGTTACTCATCATGCATGCTGAAATTTTGATTTAGAAAGCAGTGCAAATTTTCAGGCAAAAAGACATTTTAGCAATCAGAGTTAACGACCGGCGGGCCTCCGTTCGTAGTTTCAAACTACAGCGCGCGAGTCTGTCCCATCCAGACATTCAGCTCATTCACAGCAGGTCGCCAGCCTTAGTGGTCGGCTTCCAGGGCACCGTGCTGACGCCGCCGTGATGCGGTCGTTCAGCCAGCCGGTAGGCAGCCGCCATCTGCTGCGTCTCCCTCGCCTGCGCCCTCGCCTGCAAGCCGCGCAGCTTCTCAGCCTGCTTGCGAGCGGCCTCAGCCTTCTCGTGCTCGTAGGCGTCGTGCGAGTCCTGCCACTCCTTGGCGTAGCCCATCGATAGCAGCTTGCCCATAGCGGGCCGATCTGGGTGATCGCCCGGCAGCTCGTCGTTGGGATTCTAACGAAAGTTTGAAGGGAAAAGCACTCGTTAGTTAAGGGCGTTCGATAAATTTCATATCCGACCTTCTCTGAAGAACAAAGACTCACTTGAAATCCACCGCCACGTCTGGCCTTCTGCCTGAGCTCGTTCTCGTTGTGCGGCTTTGCCTTCACTGGCAGTTGCTGCTGCCGTTGCTGCTGTTCGACTTTGTTAGCAGCCTTCTCGTTGCGCACGCCGAAGCCCTGTTTGCGCGCCTCCGGCAGGCGCGATCGCTTGTCGAAGCGCACCATGTGATTCGGCACGTCGTGCTCCGTAGCAAACGGCGGCCGGCCCCGCTCGCCAGGTCCGTACCGGGCGGCTGCCGCGTGCGACGGCTTGCCGGCCGCGTTCCACGGCTGGTGCACCATGTAGTCCGGCAGGCGGAACACCCACGGATCGCGCTGTGCGACCGTCTCCTGCTCAGCCAGGCTATTGTCCTCCAGGTAGAACCAGTCGCAGCGCGGATAGTCCTTAGCCGGCGCGTCGTCGTTGCGTTGATTCTCTCGGATGCACAGGAGGTCCTTTCGCCCGCCGCTCTTGGCCATGACAATGTAGGGCGTATCCGTGTCCTTGATGAGGCCCTGGCGCGGCTCCTTCTCCGGCGGCAGCATGTCGTCTGGCATGTTGCCCAGGCCGGGAATCTGAGACGTCGGTGGCACGCGAACCTCCGGCCTGTCCTCCTTCTTGGCCGAGTTGTGGTACATCCAGCCAATGTCTTTCATGTTGGTTTTGACTGCCATTTTCTGATTTCTCTGCTATGCCTCGGCCTGTCTGAGCTGATCTGTCTTTTGAATTCCGGCCTACCTTGGCTTTAAATTAGTGTTTAATGGTAGAACATTGTGGGCGCATTGTGGGCGCATATAAAGCCATAGGGTGAAAATTTTCAGAGAGCTACAGAGCTCTAACCCTGCCTAGAGAGAAAGCCACAGACCCCAGCGAGTGAGTACTGTGAACCGCCGCTTGTTGCTAAGCTGGTTGCTAACGGCGCTGTCTACTATTGAAAACACCCACCCTCCTCAGACTATCAAACGCTGTTGAAGTCTTTTTTCCGCCAGCCTAAAAGGAGAGAGGCGAGAGTAGAGAGACGAGGGCTGAACGGAAGACAGGTGAGCGCAAAGCGCGAGGTCTGGCAGGTGGAGCAGGGTTGGACACCTGAGCTGGCTTCACCCACAGTGTACACAAAGGTAATTTGAAAGCCATTATAAACGTATGGGCGAGACTTTTTAGTACGCTTGAAATTTCTGCGCCTAGATGTGCTAGCGGCGCTGGGGTTGGCATTGAGTTGCATGAGTTGAGTGCGAGGTGAGCGCGCCACAATGATGTCGCAGCCCCCCCATAGTATAACTTCATAGCCTGTGCCCTGGACCAATGACGTGCCCAGTAAAATCATTTACTGAAATTGCAGTTCTGGAGCTAAAGAATTAATACAATCGGTAGCAAAATGCTACCTTTCTACTTTTAGGGGTATATGACGCATGTCTTTCATTATTTCTTTTTTTATTGTCTTCTGAGCTTTCTTCCACATTGATTTTCTGATCTATACTAGACTTTCTCACAACAGCTTTTGAGCAATCTGGCAAATAAAAAATGCAATCAGATTGCATAATAATTAATAGGAAAGTAACGAAGATGTGTATTACCAATAAAAGATGAAAATACTCGTACGATGGCGCTTGAATTTTTTAAAGATAGGAGAGCCGCTTGTTTAAAAAAGACAAAAGTTACACATTCAACCGAAGGGCCAAATATAAGTTTGTTTTAATCGCCGGTATAAAGTGTCGCGAAAAATATTTGTTGAAAATAGAATTGTCCAGTTCTAAAGTTTAAAGAAACTTGTGGTTTCGCTTGGAGCAATATACGATGACGAAATAAAATACAATGTTTGTGAATAAGAAATTCTAAAAAAAATAATGTATATATACTGATAAAATTAAAATAACATATATGAAGCCGATATGAATTATGCACTGTATATAATCTTTACTGGCACACGCGTAGCTATTATATGCAGAAAAGAGCATTGAAATTACTAATGCAAGAATATACTAACAGTAAGAGTCGCTAACACAAGAAGAAACAATGAATGTACATTTCTGGAATAGAAATAAAAAACTGGGTTCTTAACTAGTTAAACAACTTTTTTTATTTCACTTGCCCTTAAATAAAAAGTGAAATTAAAAAAACTTAATTGGCTTAATTTATTCACGTGCTTGAATTAGCTGATTAGCATACGGGAATTCCCGACAAGTTAATTTCTAAAAATAGCATCAAGGCAATTGCAACCTTAGAGTGGAGCGTCACAGCATAAGTGGTAGTAGAAATAGGTTTCTAAGTTTCTATTCAAATGATGTTAAATAAGCATGTGGAAAGTTCTATTCGACATTTCGTTTAGCTTCGGTAGCCGCCCTGGTAATCAGCGTCGGGCTCCAGCAGGTCCGGTTGACGCCGATGCTGATAATGACGACGCATCAACGGCGGCAGCTGTCTGTGGCCCCCGCCAATCTGATTTGACGTCGGCTGAGTCTCCTGGAGACCAGGCTCGTTGAGGCTGGGATCCGAGTTCCTGCAAGTTGAAAGCAAACAAGCAAGCTTTATTCTCAGAGACCTGAGAAAATATGCTCGAATATACCAACCATATATAAACAACCAATCAAAATTGGCAGGGTCAAGAGAACTAACTGTAAGCTTAAGATCCACGCCATATTTTATGGCTCAAACAAAAAAAATTACGAATTTATTCGAAGGAAAAAAGCAGATGTACAGGGATTGTAGCCTTGCGGTTAGAGCGTCGGACTCACGACTTAAAGGTCGGGGGTTCGATTCTCGACTCCACTGGAACAATCTGTGTCCTTTAGCAAGACACTCAACTATTCATTGCTTCAGTTCAGCCAGCTGTTAAATGAGTTACCAGCATCAGCTGGGGTAAATTGACTGTGGGTGTGGCATCCCCCTAGTCCATGGACAGGACAGCCGTACACAGCCGTCATTAGAGTTGAGTCATTAAAAAATTAAGTGTCTCGCTTAAGGCCTAGATTCGAACCCTCGACCTCTCTTTCAGAAGCGAAAAGCTTTACTTGGTAGCCTTGTGTTTATTAGAGAGGTACAACAGCCAATCATTGTGGCAATGCAGCCATTGCAAGGTAATAATTTAAAGTCTTTACCCGGGATCAATCCTGCTTGACCTCTTGCCCTTCTTCTTTCGCTTCCTTTCCGCACTTCTAAAAGTAAAAACAAAAGAAAATTTAAGCTGGTCCAAGGTTAGCGAGCAGGGATAGGGATCTTGCGTGTTAAGGAAAAAATCAGCACTCACTGACTGCTCTCGACTCCTTCTGTGGAGTTTAGCCTCGAGTGGTTCAATCTGAAGAAGCGGAACGAATAGAGCTTTTATCATCCGGATTGGAAACGTTTAGTAATATTAACATAGCTTATTTAAATCATAGTAACTGGCCAATCAGAGTGCCGCAGTGCCAAGGATTCACAACCACTCAATCCCCGGATTGTATATTTTAATAACAGCCAATCAGAGTGCCGCAGTGTCAGGATTCAGAACTCACGGCTCGTGTCGGCTGGTCACGAGGGGCGCCATGATAATTGGTGCCCTGACCGCCTCCTTCTCGGCGGCGATGGAACTATGCGACTCTGCGACTTCTGTAAGGTGGCGAAGAGAAACAGAAGCAATTGCTTACTGGTAGTAGACAGATAGGATTGATATTGTACTATTACATTGCGGGCTTACAGTATCTCCTACGCGTGCTACTGTCGGTAGAATAAGTAAGGTCTATCTATTTGAATTGTTGAGATCCACTGATCGAAATAAGTACTATAGACGTTGATTTTATGCCTTTGAGTTTGATTTAATTGATATGCATTTTATTTTTTTAGATTGAAAGCCTCTTTTATTGTAAACGTTTTCGACTTCGACAGAAACAGCACAAAAACGAATAAGTTAAGTTTTTACAGTTTCAAACTAAGAGCTAGCTTACAGTTTTACCAAAACTTTACCAGACCACTTGAAACTCCATTTTAACAATTGAATCACTCCAAAGCAATGCAAGATTTTTTATTTGTAAGCATACCTTACAATGTCCCACCTTAGTTTGTAGCTTTAGACTAAAAAAATGGCTTGAGATATTGATTTAGCGACTAAGCATGATGGAGTTTGGCATCTCAAGCAGGTAAATGCTTAAAATTGACGGTAAAGTAGAGGATGCATTAGCAGCAGTTGAAGACCTTTAAAGTTAAATGGATGAGAGACTCAGGCTGCTCACAAGCAGGAGTAGAGCGCCCGCAGCGGCGTGAGCTGGTTCTGGCGCTTTTCTAGGAAACACTCAATTCTAGGAAAAAATATAGGCGATTATTACTTAGACTTTGCACCACAATGCCTCTTTAGTCTGGCTTACCAGCATTTCAGAGCATTCATCCGTGCTGCCTAAGACAATAGCTGAAGGCTGCGCAACCATAGTCCGCTCTCTCGTCCACATTTAATTTCCTCTCTTCCCTACCCTCGCTAGCAAATCCCACTTGACGGGGGATAATTGGCCGCTCACAGTGCCCGCCACTGCGTCTCTATCTGTTTCTCTATAGACTATTTTGCACCTTGGGTTACTATGCGAAACTGGTGAGAGGGGCCAGAGGCAAATGTTGGGGCTGGCTATCGCCACACCAGGTGTACAGAAAAAACAATACCTTTCTGCTTTTGTGTATGGCGGTCTTTCGCAGCAGTCTCCACCCCAGCTGAAACCGTTTCAGACTGCTGTTGCTGCTGCATTCGCCGCATCAGACGCACTTGTTGAGTGTCCGACTCGCCAGCCACAATGGCGAGCTCGGCCTGGCGGGACAGGCGCTTGTACCTGCAGTACATGCACACCATGAAGGTCAGGGCCACGGCGCAGCCAATAATCAGGATTACATTCGTGCCGATGAGAGCGCTGCGGAAGCGAGCCAGCGCCGCGTCGTCAACAAGAGTGAAGTCATCCGCCTTGGCAATGTAGAAGCTGAGCACAGTGGAGCCAGTCAGCTGAGGCGTGCCAGCGTCCCTGGCAACCAAGGTGAGGTTGTACCAGCCCTGCCTGCCCGTCAGGCTCTGATTGACTTTCAGCTGGGCATAGTAACCGTCTGTGTTGTTGACTGTTGAAACTCGAAAGAGCTGGAGTGCCTCGGTGGATTGTCCGGGTGCCGCTACCAGTTCGTAGCGAAGCTCGCTGTTTCGTCCAATGTCCTTGTCGGTGGCACGCACAGAGTCGATGTCAAAGTCGGCCTGGTAGTTCTCCTTCAGATTCCGAAAGGTGAATAGGTTGCTAGGAAAGGTTGGCGGACAGTCGTTTGTATCCAGAACGTTGACAACCATCTGACGGCTGACTCGACGTCGGTCGACTCCGCCAGGATTATCAACTGTCTCGAGCACCAGCAGCTGCTGGTCGCCACTGGAGACGTCACGATCTAGCTGTCTGGAGAGCGTTACCCGTCCTGAACCGGCCGCAACGCTGAAGAAGGCGTCGCCGGCCAGCAAGTTATAAACTACCTGACCAAAGATGCCCGAGTCGTTGTCGTAGGCGTGCACGGTGGCGATAACAGTGCCAATTGGAGTATTTTCTGGATAGCTGAGGGGCGTTGGGAACTGATCGAACACTGGATCATAGGTGTTAGCGTTAATGACGTCGATTGTAACGGTAGCGCTCGTGATGTGGAGACCGTCGCTAACGGTAACGTTAAATTCAAGCCTGTTGCGCTTTTCGTAGTCTAGCCTTTGTACTAGAGACACTTGACCAGTGATCGGGTCGATAGAAAACTGGCTAATGCTTGGTGGCACTATGCCGTATGTTAGGCTGACCGTGGACACGTCTGGGTCGTCAGCTTGCGGCCTCAAGTTGATGGGTATGGGTGGGACCAAAGCTTCCGACACCTAAGCAAGAAAAAAATGGAAAAAGTAGTCGAAAAAACACATATTTTGGTACACTGAAGCTAAACATTTCGTAAAACTAAAAGAAGTCACTTTCGTGTCAGAGAAAGAATTTTTTTAAGAACGGGACTTTTGAAACCAGAAAAGTCTGGAAGTATGATTTCCAACTTCAGTATTTCTGAAAGGTTTCTCACTTGAACAGTGTAGTTGTTGGCGCTGCCAGTGGACAGGAAGCGTGGGGGCTTGTTGTTGATGTCTATTATCGTCAGTACAATGGTGCCTGTCGCAGTCTGCACTGGCATCGGAGTCTCAGCGTTGAGGTCACGCACTAGAATTTGCACGGTAAGCTCCTGTGCTATCTCACGGTCTAGTGCAGCTACTGTGTACAATGTGGCGTTCAGAGGATCTATGCTGAACAGTGTCGAGAAGTTGTATGCTGGAGTTGACGCTACGGCCGCACCTCCGGCGGAGCGACCTGTGATGGCGCCGGCAAGCAGACTGTAGGTGAGGTTGGCACTCGAGTCGGGGTCAATACCAGTCTTCGAGGGCTGGAATAGTGGCACGAAAGCACCTGCGCCTTCGGAGACGGTGACTCGAGAGGTCACGGGGTCAAAGTAGGGTGCCTTGTTGTTTACGTCAGTGACGTTGATATACACATAGCAGGGTGCGCCAGTGAGTTGCGGCGTTCCACGGTCGTAGATGCCAATGGTGATATTGTGAAAAACGCCCAGTTTATCAACGTCAAGGTCAGCGCCACGTTCCACTATAACGATGGTGCCGCTTGCATCCAGCGTGAATCGGTCGCCAGCGCCTCCAAGAATGCGAAAGAAAACCTTGTGGGTGAGTTCCGATGTGCCAACGATCAAATCGAGTGATATTGGCGTTTGAAGAAAATATAATATTATTTTATAGTGCAAAGTTCAACGCAAAACTGTTCCTCTAAGGGCTTGTTGTATTTTATTTCTAGTTTCAACGTCTGAGAAGCTCTAAAAAATGCCGCACAAACCTGCGAATTCGGACTACCCGGACTGTCGCCATCGCTGCCAGCTAGCTCAGTTACCCGGGTGCCGTATGTGGCTGTCTCAGGCACCGAGCCATTGTAAACCCGCCGACTGCATTCCGGCACAATGTCATTCTGGTCGACCACAGAGATGCGGATCTCCACTGTACTGCTCAAAGAAGGGGAGCCACCGTCAGCGGCAACAGCCAGCAGTTGCAGGGTCTTAATGGGCAGGGCCTCGTAGTCCAGAGGTCGCTGGACAGATAAGATACCCGTTGCGTTGTCTATGGAAAAATAGACGCTAGCGTTGCTTGGCAGCAATGAGTAGGTTATGAAATTGTTTGGGAATAGATCCGAGTCGACAGCCTGCAGTGAGTTTAGAGTGTAGATAAATATTTTCAAAAAATATTCAACCATCACCATTCTGATAAGGCTTTCTGGAGAGAGTCCTATCTATTGAAGCTACGGCCCGACCCGATTCGCCTTTGTTGTTAGAATTATTAACTAGAGTTCACACATTACATGAAATTGGACACTGGGATCAAGGCTCTACCAATACAAGGCCTAATACATCAGCATTGGCTGTTTTGCTTTCCTCTATGCCAATTTTGGTTTGTGGATACTCACAACAAGCTGCACAACACTCTCCATGCTGAGGCTGTTCTCCATCACAGCTCCTTCGTAGAAGCTCCGCTGGAATGACGGCCTCTGATCATTCTTGTCTAGTAGTTGAATCTCCAGCTGGGACTGGCCGGTCAAGCCGCCACCATCCGTAGCCTGGAGAGTCAGGTACAGAATAGGGAACCTCTCTCTGTCCAGCAGACTGAGGTCCTCGTCGGCTCTGACACCAACGTGGATGTGACCAGTGATGCTGTTGATCTGAAATCTAGCCAATAGTTCAAGCGACTTTATATCGAGGAAGAAAACATTATTTTTTGTATTCTAACGCCTATTTAGAACCATAAGCTGCTCACTTGTATGCATCAGTGCCTCCCAAGCTGTACACAATTCTTCCGAGATCTCCACTGTCAAGATCAAAAGCCTAAAATGAGTAAAAATTACAATCGGGTTAAAAGCGCAAGCATGCTCAGTCTTAAGTATTGGTGTCATAATTGATTCGAAAGAGCATCTTACCGAGACCTGACCGACAAACGTGCCATTTTGCGAATTCTCGAAGATGCTGAACGCGTACTTGGACAGATTGAACTTGGGCGCATTGTCATTAGCATCCAATAGAAATACAGTGAAGGTGGCGGTCGACGACAGCCGCGCTGTAGTTTTGGACTCTCTAGCCACTATCTGAAATGCATCATACAAAATGCGCAAGGCAGGGATATCAGGCTTAGTTAAACAAGGTGGCGCAACAGTTTGAAAAAGCATTAGCTATATAGGATTCTCTTGCGCACCTGAAATTTAATGCTCTTAGTTACTTCGTAGTCTAAAACGGCGCTGTCCTTGACCCGAACTGTCAGAGCTGCGGTGCCAATGGCACTAGTGGGCAAAACGTCAAATACTCCGAACGCGCTCCCGTTACCAAGGCTTACTGACAATTCAAAGGCGCCATTGTCACCTTCGTCCAGATCTGTTACAGTGCAAGTGGTCAGTAAAGCTACTGGCGTTCCTGCCGCCGTGTTTTCTAGAACAGTGGCATTGTACTCGGATCGACCAAAACTAGGCGTCACGTCATTCACATCTAGAACGGTGATGCGCACTGGTGACGACGAGCGCGACAAGTTGGCCGGCTGCGGACTGTCAGGTGAGATTTCTTCGGCGATCACCTGCAAGCTGAAGCTGGCATACACTGCGGCTATCTGGGCGCTCTCACGATCTATGTTGCGGGCGACCTCCAGTCGACCGGTTGCGCTGTTCAACGCGAACAGCTCGGCTAGGACTGAACTATTGTCTAGCAGGTATTGCACTGGATTTGGTACACCGCGATCACCGTCTCTAGCCAGCACTGTCATTACCAGCGTGCCTACGGGTGAGTTCTCAGTCACAGAGACCAAGTAAGGCGTGCCATCAAACACCGGTGGAGTGTCCTGTCTGTCCAGGACGCTTACCACAATATCTGTTGATGCGTTCTTGCCTCCTAAAATTCCTTCAGTCACAAAGACGGACACCTGATAAAAGCGGTTGCTCTCGTAATCCAGAGGCTGAATTAATGACACTGTGCTCAGGTACATTGTCCCCGTAGTGAGACCTCTAGTAACGCGATAGGTCTCGTTGAACAGATTTGTCGTTGAGGCTGTGGACTAAAGATTGAGAATGAATCATTTAAAATAACGATTGTTTTTATACTTTGTCACCGTAAAGTGACCACAATTCAACGATTAGTTCAAATGAAGGCCAATAAAAGTAAATATACGAGCGTATAATGCTACAAAAACAGCTGTTGACAGACTTCATTAACTTTTTCTGCATTTGTAACTCGTAGTTATAAATCAAATATTTTTATCATGTTCGGCTCCCGCGTTCTGTAGTCTCAGTAATTACTAGCATTTAAGGTAAGCTTAAGCTTCGTCAACTGAGCTTCATCAATCCACTCACCGCCGAGTTTACCTGAAAATTAAGGGATACGAATGGCTCAGTAATTTATAGTAAGAAAATCAATAGAAGTACACAGTGTACGCAGAGTGCGGAGCATACCACATAGGTGAAGCGGTAGCTGCTGGGCGTCTTGTCCCGATCGAGCACTGTGACATTGAAACTCGTCTGCGACGTCCACAATGTATTCTGGAAGCAATGAAAACGGCTGAAAAAGTTATCTCTGCATTAAAAAATAACAAGTAAATAAACTGCATGTAGCAGTGATCTCATACAAAATGTTACTAGATCATGTAAGAGTTTCATTACCTCGGGAACTTCCCATCGGTAAGGTAGATTTTGCAGCTCCGGTGGATTATCATTTTGATCCACAATGTACACAGTGATTGTCTTCTCGATTAACTTAAATTAAATTTGATTACACATTTTTAAAGAGAGAATAAGTGTTAAAAAGTGTCATTTGCACCTATAACTGCATTTTTTCTTCAAGGAAATAACTCACGTTGCCTTTCAGATCGTTCATCCGCAGAACAAGGTTGGCAACAGGGTTGCTCAGACTCTGTGGAAGTCGATGAACCGATTGAACAGTGATTTCATAGCTTTAGGAAAATATAATCAAACAAGAGAGCGAAAAGTGCAGCCCAAACCTCGCTGTCGATTCGACTGTTGACAATAACGGCAGCGCTTCGAGAGACCTTGTCCGCCCGGAGCTTCAGTAAGTACAACAGGGTTGCTTCCCCCATCAGGGTAAACTCAACATCGTCTCCCTCCGCGTCAGCTGCTTCCACAGTAAACAGAGGCGTATCTGTAGTGAGAAAGAGAGTCAGGTGTACTTTCAGATCCATCTGCTAAACGGGCACTTTTGGTAGCTGTGTGTTACGTGGCTTTACAACAGCTCGCAGGTAATAATACAATTTCCACAGTTTGCTGAGATTCCCCTCCTGTGTTTATACTCAGTCATACGGAATTCACATACCAATCGGTACCTCCTCTTTGATCTGAAGTATCGAGCCGCAGTCCCCGGTCACGTAGGCGGCATTCAAGCCACTGCACTGCTTGAATGTCGGTGCCGTGTTCTGCGCCAGGCTGAGGTGCACTGTGAGCATTTCGAGCATTAAAAATCATGCTGAGTAGATTGTGAGTATTTAGTAAACTCTTCGTACTGTGTTCTTTCTATTTTTCGAGTTCTTTTCATGCACTTTCTAAGTATCGTACCAGCGAATTATCAGGTCATCAAAGGACGATCGTATCAGACAACTTTAAAGTGCACTTTAAAGTTCATAGATACAAATAGCTATGTTAGCATTGGAGGCAAGCTAGTTTTGCTAGATGTAGCAACCTACTGGACAGACGTGACAACAGAACAGAAAACTTCTCACAGCATGGGTACTCGGTAGTTATTTGTATAATTTTTATTATTAATTTTTCGTTTTTGTTTACTTAATGTTTTTTCGTCCAGTCCTAGTGTAATTAATGTCGGGTTTTGTGTGCGTAACACTGCAGGGGGCATGAAACTAGCGAGTCACTCAGCCTGCTCAGCCCTTAGTTGTGAAAGATCAGCAGTGAGCGGTGCAGGAGTCACTTCAGTGTCCATGATGAAGGGCATGAAATGAAACTTGAGAACACCGTGCTGAATGCTTGCGGGACTGCTGCTTTCTTAGATTGCTTTTTAATTCAGTCTACTCTTATTGGCAGCTATGAACAACTGACAGCTACAGCTATCATCTAGTGGTAACAATGCAGATGGCTTGAGTTTAATATTTGTTCGATGACGTCCTTAAATACATTCTTAAGGCTCCAATCTCTGTAAAGTGTCAAAGCTGCTTATCAGTTTCTCATTTTATAGAAAATCTCGCACGCACTGTACGTATAGATTTTAGGTCTTAGATTCTAGCTTCTATTGTCTATCGTCTATGGCCAAAGCCAATCGGCCAAGTGTCGAACGGTCGCGATTTACCATCAATCATAACTCACCAGAAAAGCAGAATAGCATGCATGTAGCCAGCGGGCAGTTGACCCGCAGGAATGTCGCCATTATTGTGACTGTTGCCGCGAAAAAAAAAATTTGCTGAGTCTATTTTATTTTCAAATGTTAATTTGGTCCCTGATGGGCGCAGCTAATAAAACGGATCCCAATGCTGATGCTTGTCTTCTCCAGCAGCTAGCATTAGTAGTAGCGGTTACCCTTTTGTGACGCTGGTTGTTTTAAAGGCAGAAAATTTATCAGATCGCAACGCTTTGCCAACGTACAGGGCCTTAACCAATAGGCTGAGCCTCGGGTTGGTTGAACTTGGCGGCCGACTATACATTTGACGCATTAGTGGGCGAGAAAAAGTTTTTTGCTGCTCCTGAGAGCCGTGCATTGGGAGCAGACTTGGCGCTAGAACTGCTCAGTGGGTCGGAGAGAAAGAGAGAGATGAGCACATGCGCGTGGCTGCAAGCTGGGGGCATGTTTAGTCTTTGCCGGGTCTCCCTATGGCTAGACAAAAGAGTATGTGGATGGGAACTGGTATGGGGTAGAGAGAAGCTGACGCAGGGAAGAGAGAGAGAGCTCAGAAGAAGATGGGAGAAGATGAGAGACGCGCACAGGTGACGGACCAAAGGGGAAGACTGGAGGCAGTTTTGCTGGTGGCATGGAGGAGGAATAACAACAAAGCTATTTTGAGCTGTCATTGGCGAGGGACCCAACCCAAATTGCGAAGACCGCGGCAGCAGCCTGGCACGACGTCCAGTTTTGCTACTGGATTTGGGAGAGGCAGGAAGAACAAAGTCCGCTTTGCTCCACCTGCTAAGCCCAGACTCTCTCACCTGCGTATTTCTCAGCCAGCCCCATACTATCTAGGGCAGGGGTCGGCAAACTTATTAGCTAGCGGGCCAAAAAGAGAACCTAAAAGACGACAGCGGGCCGCGCAGACTGTAGAAATCTAAGAGCGATATATCAGAGATAGGGGAGAGATGACAAACAGGAGAGATAAGAGAGAGAAGAGATGAGACACGAGAGAGATGAGACAAAGGAGAGATAAGGTACGGGAGAGACGAGACAAATAGCGAGATAAGACACTGGATAGATGAGACACGGGAGAGACGAGACATGGGAGAGATGACATACGGGAGAGATGAGACACGGGAGAGATAAGACACAGGAGAGGTGAGACAAAGGAGAGACAAGACACGGAACAGACGAGACAATGGAGAGATAAGACACGGGAGAGGTGACACACGGGAGAGATGAGACAGGGGAAAGATGAAACTGTATACTATAGGTGTTGGAAGGGGCAACGGGCCGGATTTGGGAGCTTTGAGGGCCGCATCTGGCCCGCGGGCCGGAGTTTGCCGACCCCTGATCTAGGGAAAAGGCACAGGGAACTCTTGTTAATCTCCGCCTCAACCTGGAGATAATCTTTAACTTTTCCAAGCTCCCTTTATTGGCAGCCAGCTTGCGCATAATCTTCTTTTGCACACCAACTTTTTCATGCAAGCGATTTCTCTGAACACAGTCCTTTTCCTGCAGGGGTCCGTTTCCCTCTCCTCACTGCATTCATATATTTTAATCTTTAGCTTCGTCCTTTTAGTGGCATTGCACATAATTTGCTTCCAAGCAGCAAGCACTATTATTGTCGCCCATCACTCAAGCGAACAATGCGCTATGTACTTTTTAAACCCAACCCATAATGTACAAGTGTTATTTATAAATTATAAATGTACCAGATTATGAATAGGAGGGGCAGTCAGAAGATCTAAACAAATCAACAATGATACTTCAAAGTCATTTTTTAATCAAATGGTGGTCACAGAACATAGTTTTCAGTGTGGATGCATGGTGCATTGATTCGTGAACCTGTGATGAAATGGATTTGGGCCTAGGGTTTAGTGTTGTAAGTAAGTGTAAGTTAAGCACCCGTCTTAGTTTGCAGCCTATTAACTGTATGTAAATACAAAAAATTGTAATGTCGTTTTCTTTAGAGTTGAATCATCATTTTCAGGGCCCATCGCGTGTACCTGGATGAAGTGAAATGCATCATGGACAATTGATGAAACCCCGGTATGACTTAATGCGAGCGCTGGAAAACCCACAGTGCGGATCCCAAGGTGGAAGGGGATCGGGCCTTAATTCCCCCATTGTCACCTGCCCTAGTGGTGATTGATAGCTAGGTTTTAGTCCGACTGGCCAAGGTCCCATTGTCTATCTCTAATTTTATAGCCAGTGAGTTTTAGGTTAGGGACTACTTAGAGTAGTTCTGACACCATTACTTGCGGTTCAAGATACCATAACTAAAATCTAACGAGGCAGGGGCCCCGGTTGCTCCGACTAATATTTAGGTCAGAAAGAGAGAATAAGGACTGCTAGAGGGACTCCATGCTGGTCATCAACTGGGGGTCCTGCATATATGATCTTTCGCATAGCGAACTTGTACTTTTGTACTTTAGCTGGATGAGGTATTAGCTAAGGTTTCAATTTAGACTTTCAATCCCTTCAAACAAGGTCGATCAGTGCCCCGCTTCACCGGTGAATGCCTATAGCCTTTCATGAATGGGCTCTGTGAGCAATCAGTACTACTATTAGTAAGAAAAAAAATGAAACACACTGAGTCGAGCTCAAACAGTCCCGGCTTGACTCGTCTGTACTCCAGGGGTCAGGCGGCAAAGCGCGATGTTGACCGGCGATCTTCAGAGCCGAAGGCATGCAGTAGCGACTCAGGGGATGGGGATTAATATAACAAGGATTGGGGATTCGACATGTAGTGATAGCTTTCGGGAAGGGAATACAGAACTAGCAGCTGGGGACTGGTGAACAGGTAGTCTAAAGTCGGACAAGGATGTCAAAGGTGTCCCGAAGTGCAAGAAGGGTCTGACTTTTTGGGAGGAAAAATGATGGGACTATATTGGGAAAAAATCACGCGTGAACCGTGATGGAAAGTATTCGTTGAAATCCTTGACCCTGGACAGTGTAAAACCGAGCCCTGCCGGTCTCTGATGGGCCCGACGATGTACAGTAAGCTTTGGGGAGATGAGGGCGGTGGTGAAATTACATAATCATTGCGTAATTATGTATGTAGGCTCAAAAAAAATTATTGCAGGAGGGCTGCGCGCAATTGCACATCATTTGGTGACACTAGACCTGCAGCCAGCAAGGAGGCAATTCTGAACATTCCGCTGACTCCTGAGCATTCACGCACACAGATACCGTTTCGCAGGCATACGCTCACACATGTGTGTACATCTGCCCGTAAGGCTCAGATAATCTCATTTACTGTCCCTTGGAGGTTGGCCTACAATTTCTCCATTTCACTGATCAAGCCAAAATACTAGGCGCAGGTCAACCACAGTACACCATTTGTCCAGTCTGTCAACCAATCAGTCACAACCCAACGCTGTTAGCACAGCTTGGCGCTGCCAAAAAAATTCAGGGGAGAATATGTCCGTGTCTGTGTCCATATAGGCATATACATATGTCTATACAGACTATAATTTTTTGTATATATTTAAGTACTTCTGAAATACCTTAAGGCTTAATGCCTATTCGTAATCGCAGCAATAAGTTGTATCCCTTATTCTAATATGCACCACATCTCAAATTTAAAACCTGTGATTTTGTGTCTTGAATTAAATCCAAGAAACATAGATGAAATGAGTTCCCAGAGTACCCAGACATTTTCTGACGGACGTTTCTGCTTCAAAGAAAATTTAAGCGAGAATTCATGTTTTTGTTTTATTTTCCGTTTAAATTGAAGTGTCTGTCGGTGACAGGACTCATGATTGGGAACCTTAAAGAAGTTACACCAGAATTAATTACGAGTACATCGTCATCGGTGACGACGGCTTAACGGCCACCCATACTACTAGGACTTCGAATTTAAAGTGTCGTAATAATATTATTAAGATTGGTCTCTGCTGTATTTCCTCATATTTAAGTGTAGTTTTTATTTCTAATAGGCCCCTAACAACAATCAATTAACAATATCCATGATGTCTGTTTCCTTGCATTTTTTCAACCATGTTTTAGAAGTTTTAAATAAAATTTTGATGTTGATGATGTTTTTTGTCTATTCCTATATTGCTCATGACATAAGTTATCCATTTGTTGGCCTGATCATTTTGTCTAAGCTAGCTATATGTGCTAACTATAACTCAGTCATGTCATGGTTGTATATGACAGATGTGACAGGATGGCTTGAAAGTAGCTACATTTGGCTTGTAGTTACAGTCATGACCATTTAATTGTTCTACTTGGAAGGGCACAAAAGCTAGATTGTTTGCTTACCACACAAAGCTAAATAATTAAATTTGGATTTCTTTTTATTGTAGCTTAGGTGAGTAGAGTTTTTATTTTATAGGCCAAGGCCTTATATATATATAGATATACAAAGGGGAAAACTGAGAAAAATATATCAGCTAGCTAGTTAGCCCTAGCAATATAAACAAATGAGACGGGCAGTTCAATGTGACTAAGCCTTGAGTCCAATGGCCTGCAAACAGTATAGCAGTTAGTTGAACTTGAAGTCATAGGTTAGCATTGGCCCTAGCACAGCCACTGCAGTGGGCTAGTGCAAGGCTATGAGGACTAGTGCCAACAGGTTCTGGTCACAATGGTTGTGACTCTATAGACTCTAGCAGTATCATCAAATGTTGCCAGTTTGAGTTTCTCAGGGCTAGGACACTAGCATGGCCCATCAGATCTCTGGATGCAACCTCTTGCTCTTGGGAAAGAGCACACCTAAAGATGTAGTATAGACTAGCTGTAGGCCCTAACAGGGACCTGTAAGCTTTAGTATGTATCCATAGCCTTTTCTCACATGTTGGTCATCAGGACTCTATAGGCCCCTATCCCATGCTATATAAGTGAATCCCTTATATAGCAACACATCCAAAAAGTTAATCTTTAGGTCATCACAAGCTACCACATTCTATCTAGCTAGATTTTAAGAATTAAGATAATAAAGCATGACAAATAGGACAAAGTATATTTTGGTAGTTTTTTAGTTATTGTAGTTTTGGTATAGTGGCCATTAATTGTTTTTTGTTTATTCTAATTATAAATATACTATTTCAAAATTGCAACTGTGAATTCAATATATTCAATTCAATTAAATGGCTCTTTTTATGTCTAGCTAGTTGTAAGAACCCTCTTTTTGTGCAATAAAACTAGCTGTTTAAATACTAACTCAGAAACTTTAACCAATCAACAAATATATAATTTAGGTATTCTGCTGAAGTGTTATATTATTTTCATATTTAATTATCAATAGTTTGTTATATCAGAGTCTTATTTTGAGTGTATGTAACCATCTAGCCATTGCTATAATTAGGCCTGTGCTCTTGTTAAATGTTGAAATCATTTATATTAGTCACAGTAGGGCCTATCATGTTTTAAGTAGTTTATATTTGTATAGCTATTTTTTAAAGAAATATTTTCTTTTTTAAAATTCATAGTCATAGGCAATCACTATACAAAATAATATAGCTGCAAATTGAAAAAAATGCATAAAAACCAGATGCTTGTCAAAAATGTAACTAAAAGTTATAAAACTAAGCAGGTGTTTACTCAGAGCTAGCTAACTTTTTTGTACTATTCTAGCTATGATAACTATTATAAGTATTATTAGAATCCTTAGTTCAGGATTCTTAGCCTTTTTAAAATGACGTAATGTTATGTTTGACACCTATAACATTGCTGTTAGCCTAATATGATGTTATAACTTAACTTAACTTATTAACTTAAAAAGTTAACTAGAAAATTTTTTACTAACTCAACAAGAGGCATTTTGTCCCATGATTACAAAAGTTGAAATACAACTACAAGGCAATTACATACATGCGCAACCTCCCAAATCTTAGCCGGCCGTGCGACTTAGTTTTTGCTCTCATTTGCGACTTAGTTCATTTCATTGCTCTATTTACGACTTAGTTTGCTCTCATTTGCTCTCTTTTTCTCTCCCCTTTTTCCTTTTCTTCACGCCTTCCTTTTTTGTCCCTTGGTCCCCCCTTTGATTTTTTTGCGCTTGGTCAATTGGTTTTTGCGACTTACCTTGCTTGGCCCTCGTTTCACCCGGCCGGTTCGGCCGGGTCGGCCGGGTGTTGCGCATGTATGGGCAATTAGGATGTTAGTAATTAAGGCCATTAGTTGGCAATACTTTTTAAATTATCATACAAAGTTTTCTCTAGCTCCTTCAAGCTGCCACCCATCTTCACTTTCAGGACTTAAACACAGGTGCCATTAGAAAAGAGCAAAAGCAACCATCCAACTTAATCCCTAACCTAAACTCATCAAAACTCGAAATGCTCGCCCTGTAGTCAACTGTGTGAACCCACAGCGCAGTAGAATTTCTTGTTTAAAAAACCACTTTGAGCATGGATCGCGATTCTTTTCCATTCTACTGCGACCTGTGCTCTGTTGGCATGATGACGCGCGAAGGCTACGAAGTGCACATGCTTGGCAAGCGTCATCAGGAACGCATGCTGCCGCCAGATAAGCGGCCAGGTGCCGCAGCGGCGGCAGCAGCTGCCGCATCATCATCCGGCGGTGCCGGAAGCAGCGCCGATGATCTGGAGCTGGTTAAATCAGATTTTGTATTCTTGCGTCGAATCACTTGCGAACTTAGGGAACTATTGGAACCGTTGGGCTCGCGTGTGCGCAACTCTGCCGAGCTACCGGGCAGCTGTTGTGTGACTCTTTTCGATCAGCTGGACGCCAGCCAGTGGGAAGATACTTATCGTCATTTGTCCGCCCGCTGCGTCGCCTGTCCAGTTTACATTCAGAGTGGCACCGGCGGTAGTCGCCAGCCAGTCGATAAGCGTCGTTTAAATTTTGTCTTTCTCTACAATTTGCCCGACAAGCTAACAGAGGCGGACTTGGCTGACACTGCCGCGGGCGGACGAATTCCTATTGGCGATGTGCGAATTGTAGAACGTCTAGGCGATGCTAGGGCCGCCTTTGTGAGACTGCCAAGCGAGGCAACTGGCTCGGCAGAACGATTCGAAATTATCAACCGATTGAGCTCCTCGCCAGAAGGCTTCTCCGTGTTCGAACTATGGGCACCGTCGGAGGCACTTGATTCGCCACCGCCCACCCCGCCACCTCAGCTGCAACAGCCACCTCAGATGATGATAATGAGCCAGCCTCACCAACATTATCCTTATCCTCAAATGCCCTATCAGCAAGCACCTTTCGCATTTCCTACACACTTTCCGATGCCTTATCCGATCAACGCGCCGCAAGCCGCCATGATGGCGCCTTATTGGCAAGCGCCTTTATCAGCCGTTATTGCCCCTGCGGCAACGCTTGGCCAGCATCAATTCAACTATCCTCCTCAACCAGTACCGATGTCGATGCCCTATGGCGGCGCCTACGGGGCACAAGCACAGCAGGCTGCTGCTTGGCACCAGCATCAGTTAAGACTGCAACAGCAGCAGCAGATGCTTCAGCATCAGCAGCAGATGCTTCAAGAGCAGAACAGAACTACATCGCGTTGGGTGGACTGTCCCCCTGAAGATAGCAGTCGCCGATCGAACCGCTTTGATTCCGGGCGGTCTTCACCGAGCCGTGCTCGTCAGCAGTTACGCAACAAATCTAGGTCTCCGAGTTCTTCGGATCGGCGAAAGGCCAGCCGCTCCAGCTCGCGGAGCAATTCGCACCGTCGTCTCTCAAGCAATCGTTATAGATCAAAATCAAGATCGAAATCCCGTCGGGATCGCTATGATGATCGTTCAGAGCGAAGGACTAGCAGCTCTCGGCATCGTCATGGCAACCGGTCTCGTTCAAGAAATACGTCGCCTCGACATCGTCGTCACGGCGACTCTGGAAAGTCCAAGTCACCGAGTAGTTCGTCTAGAAGTCGAGTTATTGAGTCCTCTTCGCGTCACTCAGAGCGAACTACCACTGCATCAGCATCCGCTTTCGCTGCCGCTGCTGCAGCTTCTGCTCTGACCCATGAACCGAACGGTGCGCGCTTGTCGCCTAAGCCGCCGTCGCGATCAGTCAAAGAGTCTCCCGATAGAAAAAGACAACGTAATGAATTCGACAACAAACGAGCAAAGGATTCTAACCTGTTCCTGTTAGGCCTAAAAATGCTTCAACAGGCTGACTCACTAAACAAGCAGCCAGCCATTGGTTCTTTTGTACCCGCCGCTTCCACTGGTGCTTCTGGATCCGATAATTGGTACATTTCTAGCGGTTTGGAAACTTATTACGTTGTTTCTGGCTTCCCTGCTGATGTTAACTGCGCTTGGGTTGGAGAACGCCTGGAAAGCTTATTATTAAACTGTCAATGTAGTTGCTACGTCGCAGTGCACCCATCTACTGGCTCTTATGCCGCCGTTTTGGCACCTATGGATGGTAAAACTCTATCTATTGATTATTTGAAACAAGTAGCTCGCAATGTTGCCGTGATGGCTGTGCAGACTTCAAGTGAACTCTCAGCTAATTCCAATAACCAAGCGTCAATCAATTTTGAAGGATCGCTACCAGAAGGTGAGATTGAGGTTATGTTGAAAAAACAGCTTCTAGTCAAGTCAGATGGCGACTGCGATGCATCAGATTCTGAGATCGAGGGAATGCCAGATACGGATGCTGAATTTAGAGTGGAGTCTGAAGCGGAATCAACAGAAGATGAAGAGGTTGTTGCCGACGTATCCACTGGCGCTCCTAGCCAACGTGCTGAAGAGCTGAAACCCGTTCAAGTAACTGATTCCGAAGTCGCAAGTCCAGAGCTAGCAAAAGAGACAGGCGAGGATCTTAAGACGGTCGCAGTGGAAGTAAATAATCCTAACGAAGTTTCTGTTTCAGCGGAGACCGAAAGTCGAGTCGATAGGGTTGTAGAGACAGCGGAAGAAAATCCTAAGAAGGCAATTTCCATCGTCGCTGCAACGGAAGCTAATATAGCTTCCATCGATGAAACTGCGCATGCCAAGCATTTAACCATGCTAGCTGATTCTATGATAACCGCGGATGAATTGTTTAACACTGCGGATCCTAGTCTATCTGGCGCCAACATTGCAGATGCAAGCGACAAGGATTTAACATCCGATCCAATTGAAGCGTTGTTTGATACAGTTGATGACCGAATTCCTGCAAGCAGCGCATTTGAGGCAACTGGCTATTTAGAAGCTGCAAAGGCAACTGATGAAAATAACTGTCGAGAAAGCGAAGTCATTGAAATGCATGATGTTATTAGTAGTGCCGTTGCGATAGCAGAAGAAGAAATGCTAAAGGCGGTTGCAGATGAAGAGACCAGTACAATCGTTTCTGTAAATGATACAGGCTGTGAGTCAGCATTGATTAACCAGACTAAACGTTCGGCTGAGCCAAAGCCACTTGATGCAGCAGCCGCTAATACTGGTTTGGAATGCGTAGAGAATGCACCATCAGCTTCGGAAGAGTCAGTTGGGGTAAGCAATAAAGACAGCACCACAGTTCGAGCGCCTATTGCATATTTCGATTTTTTGTCAGAGGAAGCTGATGATAACGTAGCAGAAATCGTTCAAAATGTCGTCAAATCTGTGCTAGAAGCTGTCGTTCGATTGGTTGAGCCTAACAAAGTTGTAAAGCAAACCGAGCCGTTCACGGAGGCTCCAGTCCAAGTTAAAGAATTGACTGCTACTGCGGCAGCCGAAAAGCAGATCCTAAAAATGCCGATTAGCACTGCGAATCATGCATTAACAGCAGAAGGTTTGCAACGCACGTGCAAGACTCAACTCAACCCCGTAGCCGCCAGTTTGTGCTTCCGCGAATACAGCACCGGTACGTGTCACGAGTACGCCTCCAGCCTACCGGACAGGTTTCTCTTTTGGCCAACCAAAGCAGATGCGCCATTTCTGTTACTGTGGGAGTTGCCAACCGACCTGCCCATTTCGCAGCTAATGAAGTGCCTGCGTGAACTCTTGCCTAAAATGCGCAGCGTTCACGTGCCGCGCGATCCGATTCGTCCGAATCAGAACTGCGGCTTCTGCGTTATACGATTCCAGTGCGAGCCTAGAGAGGCCTGTAAGCGTTGCGCTCACAACCGAGACTATTTGCGAAATCTTGTTAAAAAGAAACCACAGAACCTGACGGACGACAAAGCCTGGCTAGTTAAAGTGCGCTTCATTGCGGCAAATATGCGCGAAATCTGTCACGTGCCGCCGTTCAGCTTTCCGTGTCACAATCTCATACCGTGGGTTGCCTCGGTTGATCCCGATACGCAGCGTTGTGTTATGGACAAATCGCCTTTCGCTTGTCCCTGCCATCCAGTGTGCGAAGAGGCCGCTCCGGGTTATCAAAGATTTGTGCAATTCGCTGAACTGCTGCACCAGGCTAGGGCGGCGTATCCGGTAGAGACTGTGCGTGCTAATCTGCGCTCCTACTTGGACAATGTCAGCTTTTATTGATCTCTTTCATGATTTTCCCGGTTTATGCATTGTTTCATTACTAAGTTTAATTATTGACTGATTTGTCGGTTATATTGTGACACAATCTTAAAAATTTTCCACCTAAACTGGCATTAGTAAAACGGAGAGAAAACAAACCAACAAATAAATTTTAGAATTTCCATTCAAAATTAAAGCATTCATTTTAGATCTGCAATCTAGAAGTCATATATATATATACGAGCATAAAAATCAACATTTTCAATTGCAGAAAGTGTTACAATCATAATAAGATACATCTATAAATTAGTTTAAATGTATAATAGCTGGCAGTCTTTCTGCTGCATACCTTATAATAAATTTGCAGTTTTCTGAATTGCCTTGGTGTTTATTAGCGATTTTGTTGTTCAAAGACAAACATTCGTTCCATTTTTTCATCGATTTTGTACCAGCATGTTTTTCCCGCTGTTTGCTATCAAATGCGCGATTAAAATTTGAACAGTTTTTTGGAATGTGAATTGTCATGCGCTGTTAATTGTAATCTAATACCATTAAACATAATTTTTATGGGCGCATAATTTTTTAGTAAACTTGTTTTACTGACAGCAAATGCGTTTGTTAATCTCTTGTGAACTTAAAAGGATATTGTTAAAGTGCAGTCTTTGTGTTCCTATTTTCGCATACTAGAAGAGCATAATAAAGTAGATTACACAGTACGCCTTGTACGACATTATACTGACTACAGAGTAGAGTAAAGTATATTTTAGAGTCTATTAGTTAGATTTGGTTAAAATGACAGTAGAGCCTGCTGTGTCGAATTGAGCAATTGTATTATTTCATAAATCAATTAATTTTCTAAGAAGTGGCCAGAGAAGTTTTTTGTGAAGACGGTTGAGAGGGTCAAAAACTCGAATGTCTTCCGAGAAAAAATATACTAAGCATAAACTAAGTAGGTAGCTTTTTAAATTGCTTCATGTTTCGATGTTGAAAAACAACATCATTGCTAAACTATTCCACACCTTTTCAATTTGCAGCCCCAACATATTCTTAGGTTTCAAAGAACAAACAGATAACGCGTGGTATGCAGGCAGACACAAACAATAATAAAGAGAATCAGACCGCTGTCAATGTGTCCACCGAGGATATAAGCGGTGGTAATTCTTCGAATCTTACAGAAGAAGCTGATAACAGTCCAGAAAGTGAGGAAAATACTATTACAATATTATCCGACTTCGTGCTACTGCAAGACGGTTGTCCGGTAGATAGCACCGGGACCACCTACAGGCAGTACGTGAGATATTCGACTAAGCTTGGGGGCCATACTGTGCTGCTATTCGACTCTTTGCAGTCCGAACAATGGCCGGCTGTCTTAGCCGAGTTGGGTCCTGGCGCCTGTCGGCTCTACCTGCACACTGGTGAGTCAATGAGCCAGCCGCCGGCAGGGGCTCTTGATGAGATCGGCCTACTGCTGGCCATTTGGGACGATCCAGACGCTATGCGACTGGCCGACTGTTGGCCATCCGCCGATGTTGCCGATTTGGCGCCGCTGCCGCCGCCGACAGCGAATCTAGCGAATGTCGCTTCGGCGACCGCTCTGACCTTGTTGTCGCCTGGCGCAGATCGGATTCGACTAGCTGGTCGTCTAGCCGAGGCCGGGGCGCGAGCCTACGACCTCTGGGCGGTGACCGCGGCAACGCTTTTGCCTTTAAGCGCCCCACTTGTACAGAAGCAACAGAATCAGCATCAAGTAACCAATAAGAAAGAAGATGACGCAGAGAAAGATACGGTGACAGTCCTTAGTAAGCGGCCTTGCTTGTCGATCCCAATAGATCAGCCGCTGTGGCAGGTGACTCCTGGTCAGGTAAATCCAACTGAACAAACGTATATTTAGCTTATATTCGGCTTACAATTGTCCGAAGCTGTCCAGTTCTATTGGCTTCATCATCTTACCACAGGCATTCCAGTCTCTCCTGAGTTCTATTTTGGCACTCCAGCTGCTATAATGGCACTCCAGCTGCTATAATGGCACTCCAGCTGCTATAGTGGCACTCCAGCTGCTATAGTGGCACTCCAGCTGCTATAGTGGCACTCCAGCTGCTATAGTGGCACTCCAGCTGCTATAGTGGCACTCCAGCTGCTATAATGGCACTCCAGCTGCTATAATGGCACTCCAGCTGCTATAATGGCACTCCAGCTGCTATAGTGGCACTCCAGCTGCTATAATGGCACTCCAGCTGCTATAGTGGCACTCCAGCTGCTATAGTGGCACTCCAGCTGCTATAGTGGCACTCCAGCTGCTATAGTGGCACTCCAGCTGCTATAGTGGCACTCCAGCTGCTATAGTGGCACTCCAGCTGCTATAGTGGCACTCCAGCTGCTATAGTGGCACTCCAGCTGCTATAGTGGCACTCCAGCTGCTATAGTGGCACTCCAGCTGCTATAGTGGCACTCCAGCTGCTATAGTGGCACTCCAGCTGCTATAGTGGCACTCCAGCTGCTATAGTGGCACTCCAGCTGCTATAGTGGCACTCCAGCTGCTATAGTGGCACTCCAGCTGCTATAGTGGCACTCAAGTTGCTATAGTGGCACTCCAGCTTCTCTGCTGTCACTCCGATTCTCTGCCTGTATTGACATCACAGTTTCTTATTCTATTTAGTCCACACTCGCCGCATAATCAATGGTTTAGTAATCAATCAATGCCGACTCACCCCACTGCAGCAGCCGTACTTGCGTATTGTCGGCCTGCGACTAAGCGCCGACTCGGAGCAGCTAGCCTGTCTGACAATTCACCGCCTGTCCCCACTAATCCTGACCGCCTATACTATACTATCTGTTGAGCCCGAATGGGGCAAAGTTATACTGTGCGTCTTGGACCCGGCCGCCACTGTTGAAGCCATCGAGGCGGCCGCCCCTAGTTTAATTGAATTCTATCGGTGCCAGAACCTGCTGGATCGCGAAAAGCGACCAGTGAAGATTACAATTGTGCGCCCGGAGACTTTTGAAGCCGATGGCTACGCTAGTAGATCGCCCGACAGTTTCGGTTGCAGCTTCCTGCCTCTTATTACAACTGCCGGCCCAGAATTTCAACCGGTAAAGGGCTACGTTTGGGTCTGTTTTTTATGAAACAAACCCACGATAATCTTTTCACCAAAGTGCCTTACACATTTGCTTATCATTCAGGTGTTCCTGATGATATGGAATCTGCCGTTGAATATGGAGCCCAATACTATTGTACATCGGGCTCATAGATTTTTACCAATGGTGCGCAGTTTCTACTGTCCACGATTGTCGCCTGCGATTGCCGGCAGCGATTTACAATATCGCAATTGTGGCTTTCTTATTGCCCGATTTGATAAGTCTACTGACTGTCAGCACGCTATGGGAGTGCTGAAGGCGGCAGCCTGTCAAATTCTAGTTGCTATCTTCCACTGGTCATTGGTGCGATTCACTTTTGCCCACTTGCAGGTAAGCGGAACGCTAAAATGTCAATCGTGGTGCTTAAAAAGTGGTCAATGGTGATAATTATAATTAAACGAAGTCGATCGGCCAGATGGCCAGTACATAGTTGGAATTAAGCTTTACTCGTGGATTGCAAATCTTGCAAATAGGATTTTCTTCAATCTAAATCTCTTTAACACGCGTTCGCTCGCGCCACTGTTTGAATCCACTCCTGTCAGGAGGCCTGGCAGGTGACACCGATGTTCACATTCCCTTGTCACAACTTACTGCCCTGGTTAACTGACGCCAATCAGCACAGCGAGAATCCGTTGGACGTCCAGATCGACTTCTGCGGATCCGGATCGCCGTTCATGTGCCCCTGCCATCCTGCGGCTGTGCCGTCGGCGCCGGCTGGTGGGATGTTCGACTGGTTAGCGACCCGGCTTCGACAAGAACTGCCTGTAGTTGGTGACTCGGTTCAAGCGCTCAGGTCTGGTCGCTGCTTGTAGTCCTGCGGTTGAAGCTTTAGAATTATATAACACAAAGGTCAGGGGTTCGAATCTCAGTCCCAGGGAAACGATTCCTATTGCCTCTGTTCTATTTCTAACTGGGGTTGAAATTTTAGCGGCCGCCTCCCCCACAGTTTACAGACTGATCTGCTGTATGGAGCCTTAGGAGGAAATATAATATATAAAGATTTGTACAGGTGATGAAATTTACTGCTGTGTAACTTAATACCCTAAAGATTAGTGGTGTTAGTTAGTTAATTAGTGGTGAGTGGCGGAGCGGTCTACCGCATTTGCCTCTCGCACCAAGGTCCCCAATCTCGACTACGCGGCGAGGCCACATTTAATTTATTTAGGGCGCAGTCGCGGAGAGAAGGCTTAGTGTTTTTCGTGCAATTTACGGCCTCGAGGGCCAACCTCCAAGGCACAGTTTGTACACACTTGTGTCAGCGTGTGTCTGCGTACAGTATGTGTGCGTGTGCTCAGGATGCAGCGAAATGGTGCCATATGATGTGCATATTGCGTCTCAAACCCAAAAATTGCAAGACTGTTCTTTTCTACGAACAAATTAAACAATGAAGGATGACCATGAGAATCACGCGGCCCTTTTATTGGCTGGTTATGATGTGGCACATATACGAGCGGTAGCTATTGGCTCAGCGCTGTCACGTGATAGCTATTTCGTCCTACAGTGTGACCAATGGTAGCTGCCGGGCGAATCCAAAAGCTGCGCATATTTGACTTGGGTTAAATAGACAATCGAGATAAAAATATCGACTATCAAAAGTAAACACAATGGCCCCATACCATCGCAGGCATCTGTCCGACCTACTAAAGACTAGCGAAGAAGTGGTCCCAGTTGAGGTCACTGCAGCCTGGCTATCATCGCCGGATTCGTCTGTGACCGGTCCGGTTAGTCGCTACGATAACGCTGAACTATTGAACGCTCTAGACCATGACTATAGGGATTTCGACCGGTCAGAATCTGCTGAATCGAATAATGCGGCCGATGTGCAGTGGTGCCTGTGCCGGCCGCAATCGGCTCTCCGCAGCTGGCGACTGCTCGGCCTACCAATCGAAATGGACGCCGCCGCTCTGTTGGACGCCATTAGGGTCACATTCACCAATAAACTGACAGCCAATCTGTACCTGACTAGGCACGCCAGTGGATCTAGCCGCCTGGCTATACTACGCCTGCCAGTGTCCGTGTCAAGGCGCTGGGCCGAGGCTGGCACAGAGAGGCTGGCCCATAGCCTGCCCGGCAGTCCGCAGCTGCGCCTAAAGAAATGGGGCGATGAAAGCCTCCGTCTGGCTGGCCTGAGGCCGGGGCTGGCTCCGTTCTGCCCGGTGCCTGACGCCTGCTCGGCCAGGTGTCAGTTTATTCTGGTTTGGAATATTCACGCCAGTCTAACTTCAGCGGATATTGCTAGGCGGTTTCTGGGACGCTTCTCGCAGGTTGGTTTGTTGGCTTTTGTCACTTTTTGAGTCTTTCAATTTTGGTCACTACCAGTGTTAAACTCGTAGCACAGTAGTTAGAGCCTCGGACTCCTAGCTGAAAGGTCCGAAGTTCGAATTTGGGCCCATAAAATGACAGATATATGACTGATTTATGACTGAAAATGGCCTCGCCCATATCTGCCTATTAATCTAGCCCTTCAGTTATGTCATCTAGGAACGCTAGGCCACTACGAGTACCTTCGTCAAATGGTTGCTCGCATTGATTTCATAGTTAATTTATTTTACTTTCAAATTTTAGATTCGCAGCGTCTTCGCTCCGACAGCGTCAGACTTTGGCGCCACCGAATCCACCGGCCGCGGCAACCTGGGCTACTGCGTCCTGCGATTCGACCGAACCATCGACTGCGCCCGCACTCTGGCCGCTTTGCGCTCTATGGCTGAAAAATCTCCCCGGCAGCTGGCTGAACTGTGCCCAATTGAGAAGGCCTACTTTACATTGTGCCGCATGGATGACTTGTGCTACATGCGGCCGTTCGTGTTCCCCTGCCACAATATCCTGCCCTGGCGCACCCGGCGTTCCTCCCACCAGGTTGGTGTTCATTATGGCGGACTGCGGGATCAAGAAGATGGCAGCGACCATGGAAACACTGTTGGGTAGTCAAGAAGATGGCATTGACCATGGAAACACTGTTGGGTAGTCAAGAAGATGGCATTGACCATGGAAACACTGTTGGGTAGTCAAGAAGATGGCATTGACCATGGAAACACTGTTGGGTAGTCAAGAAGATGGCAGCGACCATTGAAACACTGTTGGGTAGTCAAGAAGATGGCAGCGACCATGGAAACACTGTTGGGTAGTCAAGAAGATGGCAGCGACCATGGAAACACTGTTGGGTAGTCAAGAAGATGGCATTGACCATGGAAACACTGTTGGGTAGTCAAGAAGATGGCATTGACCATGGAAACACTGTTGGGTAGTCAAGAAGATGGCATTGACCATGGAAACACTGTTGGGTAGTCAAGAAGATGGCAGCGACCATTGAAACACTGTTGGGTAGTCAAGAAGATGGCAGCGACCATGGAAACACTGTTGGGTAGTCAAGAAGATGGCAGCGACCATGGAAACACTGTTGGGTAGTCAAGAAGATGGCATTGACCATGGAAACACTGTTGGGTAGTCAAGAAGATGGCATTGACCATGGAAACACTGTTGGGTAGTCAAGAAGATGGCATTGACCATGGAAACACTGTTGGGTAGTCAAGAAGATGGCAGCGACCATGGAAACACTGTTGGGTAGTCAAGAAGATGGCAGCGACCATTGAAACACTGTTGGGTAGTCAAGAAGATGGCAGCGACCATTCAAACACTGTTGGGTAGTCAAGAAGATGGCAGTGACCATGGAAACACTGTTGGGTAGTCAAGAAGATGGCAGTGACCATTGAAACACTGTTGGGTAGTCAAGAAGATGGCAGCGACCATGGAAACACTGTTGGGTAGTCAAGAAGATGGCAGCGACCATTGAAACACTGTTGGGTAGTCAAGTAGATGGCAGTGACCATGGAAACACTGTTGGGTAGTCAAGAAGATGGCAGTGACCATTGAAACACTGTTGGGTAGTCAAGAAGATGGCAGCGACCATGGAAACACTGTTGGGTAGTCAAGAAGATGGCAGTGACCATTGAAACACTGTTGGGTAGTCAAGAAGATGGCAGTGACCATTGAAACACTGTTGGGTAGTCAAGAAGATGGCAGTGACCATTGAAACACTGTTGGGTAGTCAAGAAGATGGCAGTGACCATTGAAACACTGTTGGGTAGTCAAGAAGATGGCATTGACCATTGAAACACTGTTGGGTAGTCAAGAAGATGGCAGCGACCATTGAAACACTGTTGGGTAGTCAAGAAGATGGCAGCGACCATGGAAACACTGTTGGGTAGTCAAGAAGATGGCAGCGACCATTGAAACACTGTTGGGTAGTCAAGAAGATGGCAGCGACCATGGAAACACTGTTGGGTAGTCAAGAAGATGGCAGCGACCATGGAAACACTGTTGGGTAGTCAAGAAGATGGCAGTGACCATTGAAACACTGTTGGGTAGTCAAGAAGATGGCAGTGACCATTGAAACACTGTTGGGTAGTCAAGAAGATGGCAGTGACCATTGAAACACTGTTGGGTAGTCAAGAAGATGGCAGTGACCATTGAAACACTGTTGGGTAGTCAAGAAGATGGCATTGACCATTGAAACACTGTTGGGTAGTCAAGAAGATGGCAGCGACCATTGAAACACTGTTGGGTAGTCAAGAAGATGGCAGCGACCATGGAAACACTGTTGGGTAGTCAAGAAGATGGCAGCGACCATTGAAACACTGTTGGGTAGTCAAGAAGATGGCAGCGACCATGGAAACACTGTCGGGTAGTCAAGAAGATGGCAGCGACCATTGAAACACTGTTGGGTAGTCAAGAAGATGGCAGCGACCATTGAAACACTGTTGGGTAGTCAAGTAGATGGCAGTGACCATGGAAACACTGTTGGGTAGTCAAGAAGATGGCAGTGACCATTGAAACACTGTTGGGTAGTCAAGAAGATGGCAGTGACCATTGAAACACTGTTGGGTAGTCAAGAAGATGGCAGCGACCATGGAAACACTGTTGGGTAGTCAAGAAGATGGCAGCGACCATTGAAACACTGTTGGGTAGTCAAGAAGATGGCAGCGACCATTGAAACACTGTTGGGTAGTCAAGAAAATGGCAGTGACCATTGAAACACTGTTGGGTAGTCAAGAAGATGGCATTGACCATGGAAACACTGTTGGGTAGTCAAGAAGATGGCAGCGACCATTGAAACACTGTTGGGTAGTCAAGAAGATGGCAGTGACCATTGAAACACTGTTGGGTAGTCAAGAAGATGGCAGCGACCATTGAAACACTGTTGGGTAGTCAAGAAGATGGCAGCGACCATTGAAACACTGTTGGGTAGTCAAGAAGATGGCAGCGACCATTGAAACACTGTTGGGTAGTCAAGAAGCGGAAATAACCGTTGAAAAACTTTTCTATATTTTCAATCAGAAATGTTCTGATTGTAAGACTATCGCATTGAAATAATGAAGGCCTGCCTTCATCGCTCACCCGCCAGTCTCACCGTGTCCGCCTCCGCCTGGAATCTTGGCGTCAGCCGTTCCGCTGCGTCTGTCATCCCGGCTGCGAATCGATGTCGCCCGCCTCCGTGGCGCAGCTCGGCCGCCTAGGCCGCCTGATTCGCACGGCTCGCTCTGTCTGCAACTGTTGTCCCGTCGGCCTGCGCGCCGCCCTGTGCGAGTTCCTGATGGCCTCGGAGGACGCCGAGGAGGACAACGATAATGACGAAGAAGGTGCGCCGCCGCAGCCCAGAGTGAATGACGGCATCGCTGACATCGCGCCAGACGACGCTGCAGCGGCCGAAGCTGCTGAAACGCCTGGTGCATCGTAGATATTTACAGATTTTCAACTGAAATAGAATTCTAATTGTTGTTTCTGATGCGCTAGTATTTTTCCAACCTGTTTCCCCCAAGAACATACCCAATCCATCTGTTATTCGGGAGTCGAACCCCGGACCTTCAAGTCGTGAATCCGACGCTCTAAAAACAAAAATGTTTTTCGTAATTTTTTGTTGATTGGTAGCTAATCAGTAACTGCATCTGTTGTATTGCCACTTTAATGTTAGTCCCATTTTTGAAACAAGAAAAGCTTTTAAAGTCAATGCCGGAATCGCATAATGCTAATCGTAACTCCAAAGTACGAGTTTAAGTATTTTTTGTTATTGTGCTTTCCTGTCTTCGGTCTAGCTTATTTTGGGGTGCCCACTCTGTTTACTTGCGTCGCATTTTTTGTTTCAGCTTTTTTACCAGATTTATTAACTTGCGCATCACACCTTTTTTGCTGCCATCTTGGCATTTTTGTTGTTTGTTATTCATAACATAAAGAAAAATAATTAAACTACTCTGCCATTCTTTAATACAGTCTTGAGTCAGTTTTAATGCATCTTGTGTAAATCTGCAATTAAGCTTGCACAATACATGTAAAGACGAACTCTAGATACTGCTGGGAATCGCTATAATTACGTTTAGAGATATAGCTTTTAGAGCTTTTAGCACATCTTTGTTAGCAGAAAATGAGACATGCTAACCGACGTAAGTTATCAAATTACGACGTGAAATATGAATAAAGACCATAATAGAAAAAGAAAGCGTGACTTAAAACAGTTGAATAAGGGGAACTTGCTGACATGGTTACTGGCAACTTTATCAAAATACAAAATATCTAAAAAACATCATGACGCAACAATGGGACAAATAACAGAATAGGATGTAACAATCCAAATTAGAATAACATCATTGTATACAGTTAGCGATGCAAAAAAACAGCAACCTTTTCTTTCGAAAAACAACTTGCCTGTCTTGCCAATGCATGTTGCGAAGTAAAAATGCCTAACGTTTTCCAGAAGATGTAATTAATTTTACATTCAGTACTCATGAGAAAAAACTGCTTACTCATCAGTGATTTAATGTACTAATATTATTCTCTTTTACATATATTTTACATCTACAACTGACAAATCCCATGCACTGGGCGTGATAACAAAAAGTCTGGCGTAAGGACGAAAATAATATTGTTTTTTAATGTTTCTGAAAGAAACTGAGTAAAAAGAATAGTAAACTAAGTTTAATTCTGTCGTTTTTATAGCAAAATAATTTGTCACGTCACAATTATTTGTTATTTTCAGTAGCTAGAAATAGACCCGTTTTGACTTACAAAAAGTCTGAGTTTTTTTATCGATATAAATATATTTTATATTGACCTAAAGTAAATGTTAGACTGTGAGTTTGGTTCCATTAATCATGTCGACTGTTTTGTAATAATTTGTTAAATAACTTATTATTACTTTTTACTTTAGCTTAAGAGATATAAAAGCTACCTAGTCAGGTTTTATCCAGTGATTAAAAATAAAATTATATACAGGCCTTACTGTCTGGGTCTACCTGCGCTGCACTGCAGGAACCTTTATTCTAGTAGTATTAAGCTAATTAAAACAATTCTCAGAGCCTGGAACTTGAAGATTGTATAAAAGGAACAAGGTTCGTTCTTTACAAAAAAATAATTTCCTATTTTATTACATTTTTGCTTATAATGTTCCACCTATTAAACAGGAAGATTTTTTTACATCGTTTTTTTATTTTTTTGGAAATTTTCAATTCTATAAAGAAGACTCTTGCCTAATCTATGTAATTAGACATTTTAAAAAGATGTTTACTTTTTGAATGGTAGTTTATAGTTTTCACCAGCCAATGTAATGATAGGCAAAAAATTGTTAAATAAAAAATGTACTATTACATACTAAGGTCCTATATATATAATAATCTATGATAGACTATAACTTACCATCTATAGAAATCTAAATGTCTAAGTATTGTTGTTTCCTAAAGCTTTTAAATGGTAAATTTATTTTATATACCTATCCTTTTTTGTGGGCATTATGTACAGATAAAATATAAAAAAGCAAGCTGGATATTTTAAGTAGTAGTTTTTAGTTTTAAATAGCGACTTCGGCTTCTTTTCCAGCAACTTTGCCCATCAACTATTTTTAACCAAGCTGGTCAACATGCGCTCCTTTGCCTGCCTTATCCCAATGCTGTTATTGTTGCTGCCGACTGCTCTTGGCGAGTCTCACTTGGGCCGCAGTGAAGTCTCCCAGCGACCGGAGTTCATGTCGGCCGCTCACTACCAGCGGAGTCGCCAGCTGCAAGATGAATTCAAGCTCGTCTTCAGCTGCAGCCCGGCCCTGTCGCAGGGCCGCGCCTTCGATGTCGATCCACCGCCGCCGCCTCCACCGCGTTCTTCAACGCCACCGCAGCCGATGCCGTCGGACCGCATGAGCTGGCTGCGCCGACAGCAGCCGGAGGCGCACACTCTCACTGGCGATGGAGCTGTGCTGCTTCCGTTGTCAGTCAGCAGGTCCAACTGCCACCACGCCCGCCTGATTACGCCCGAAGTCACCCTCGCTGCCGCCAGAGCTGCCGACTGTCTAGTTGTCTACGCTGACGTCGGCGACTGCGGCGTCGGCGCCACTATTGAAGCTGTTCGCCGACTAGTGCCGCACGTCTCTCTGCTGCTTGTCTACAATGCTCCGCCTGGCAGCGCCAAGGCTGAAGAGGAGGCCTCGGCTGCGGCCACCGCTGCTGCCGCTGCTGCTCCACCGGCTGCCACCTTCGGGCTGCCACCGCCGCCGCCGCCATTGCCTGTGGCTCTGTATGAGAAGCTTGACTTGGCGCGCCAGCTGATGTCCGAGCTGTTGCAGCCGAATCGCAGCTGCACCGTTGGCTACACATTTCGGGCCATCGGACCGGACGGCCTTATCAACAAGACGTCCGTGCTGTTTGTGTCCGTGTCGTTCATCCTGCTGATGGTTATTAGTCTGTCCTGGCTTATCTTCTACTACGTACAGCGGTTCCGCTATCTGCACGCAAAGGAGCGATTGTCGGTTAGTCGATTTCTTCATTCTCCTGTGCCTTGATAGTCTTTCTGTGTTGTACTGTAATCGCACTTTGACAAATGGACATCAATGGGGGATTTGGGGAGGGGTGCATTAATGGTATGTTTAATCTCTAATTCGAAGCAATTGAGAAACTTTTGTATGATTTTGACATCTGGGACATGATGACTTTGATTTTAAATCACGTGGGCCCCTGATCTCGTGGATGTTGTCCCATATGGGAAACTGTTGGATGAACTTTGGATAAACTTTGGGGAGTATTTTTCCGACGCATCCTTGCATCCTTGTTTTCCGTCTTCCTATCTAAGCCGACGCAGTGTTCTCTACCCTCATCTCGGGTGTTGTGTGTTTATGCTCAGTTCCTGTCTGTATTCTATCAAATTCAACTGGACAAATATTTTCATCGATATGACTTAACAAAATGGATCAAGCTGTCTGAACTTACATTGTTTTTAAAGCATTCTATTGTTTTACAAGTAATCTATAAAAGCGCATCCCTTATTATCCGCCTGTACTTTCAGCGTCGACTTGGCACCGCGGCGAAGAAGGCCCTAACAAAGATTCCAGTTAAGGTGTTAAAAACTGGCGACAAGGTGAGAATTGCGAATCCAATTTAAATTTTTGATGCTGTTTTTATTTAGATTCGCAAAAACAAAACCATTTTCAATTCTTTAGCCTCAACCTGGCTGTCAGTTGATTTTTCTAATTAATAGGGCGCGGTCCTTGCCTCCCTGCTCTCGCCTTTCTCATCGCCCGCGCGTAGCTCCGATCCCCGTTGCCACGCAGTAGCTAAGCCGTGATTTTTTTTAATATAGATTTTGCAGCCGACGCGACACGAGAAACTGTGTGGCAGATTCAGCTCAGCCCAGATGAGATGAGAGTGCAGCGCGAGTCTGTCCCGAGACTGCACCCCTCCACCCACCTAAACTGAGCCAGTCTGGAATGAGAAGCCGCACATCGCCGCCGGTTTTTCCCTTCCTGCTGCTTCTGCCCTCCCAGGTGAATGCTCCCCCGTCTTTCTATCCCTCTTTCACGTTTTGTCGTTGTCTGATCTGTCTGGGGCTCTGCTCATCTTCTTCTCACCCATTTTTCTCATATTTTTCTTTAATCCCAGCCTCTTCAAGGTAAGGATCTCGATGCCTAATTAAGCACGACAGAGCACGACTGCATCTGCCTACCTTGCGGGACTGCAGCGAGGGTTTTGTTCGGATTTTGAGCAGTGTAATTACTGATAGCCAGGTGGCTGAAGTCTTTTCAAACTTATTGTTATAGACTCAGACTGTCAAGACACTTGTCCAGATCCTCAGGCTGCGAACACATCCTTCCAGATCCTCAGGCTGTCAGGACATCCTTCCAGATCCTCAGGCTGTCAGGACATCCTTCCAGATCCTCAGACTGTCAGGACACTTGTCCAGATCCTCAGGCTGTCAGGACATCCTTCCAGATCCTCAGACTGTCAGGACACTTGTCCAGATCCTCAGGCTGTCAGGACATTCTTCCAGATCCTCAGACTGTCAGGACACTTGTCCAGATCCTCAGGCTGTCAGGACATCCTTCCAGTTCCTCAGACTGTCAGGACACTTGTCCAGATCCTCAAACTGTGAGGACATCCTTCCAGATCCTCAGGCTGTGAGGACATTCTTCCAGATCCTCAGACTGTCAGGACATCCTTCCAGATTCTCAGACTGTCAGGACATCCTTCCAGATTCTCAGACTGTCAGGACATACTTCCAGATTCTCAGACTGTCAGGACATACTTCCAGATTCTCAGACTGTCAGGACATCCTTCCAGATTCTCAGACTGTCAGGACATCCTTCCAGATCCTCAGACTTTGAGGACATTCTTCCAGATTCTCAGACTGTCAGGACATCCTTCCAGATTCTCAGACTGTCAGGACATCCTTCCAGATTCTCAGACTGTCAGGATATCCTTCCAGATTCTCAGACTGTCAGGACATCCTTCCAGATTCTCAGACTGTCAAAACATCCTTCCAGATCCTCAGACTGTCAGGACATCCTTCCAGATTCTCAGACTGTAAGGACATCCTTCCAGATTCTCAGACTGTCAGGATATCCTTCCAGATCCTCAGACTGTCAGGACATCCTTCCAGATCCTCAGACTGTCAGGACATCCTTCCAGATCCTCAGACTGTCAGGATATCCTTCCAGATTCTCAGACTGTCAGGACATCCTTCCAGATTCACAGACTGTCAAAACATCCTTCCAGATCCTCAGACTGTCAGGACATCCTTCCAGATCCTCAGACTGTCAGGACATCCTTCCAGATTCTCAGACTGTCAGGACATCCTTCCAGATTCTCAGACTGTCAGGATATCCTTCCAGATCCTCAGACTGTCAGGACATCCTTCCAGATCCTCAGACTGTCAGGACATACTTCCAGATCCTCAGACTGTCAGGATATCCTTCCAGATTCTCAGACTGTCAGGACATCCTTCCAGATTCTCAGACTGTCAAAACATCCTTCCAGATCCTCAGACTGTCAGGACATCCTTCCAGATTCTCAGACTGTCAGGACATCCTTCCAGATTCTCAGACTGTCAGGACATCCTTCCAGATCCTCAGACTGTCAGGACATACTTCCAGATTCTCAGACTGTCAGGACATACTTCCAGATTCTCAGACTGTCAGGACATCCTTCCAGATTCTCAGACTGTCAGGATATCCTTCCAGATTCTCAGACTGTCAAGATATCCTTCCAGATCCTCAGACTGTCAAGATATCCTTCCAGATCCTCAGACTTTGAGGACATCCTTTCAGAATTGTTAAACATCAATTTCTATTAGCATAGCTCGCGAACATAAGACTGAGAAATAACTTTTTTAAGGCGAAACATAACTTGATAAAGGTGTACTTTTCTTTCTTCAATTAGCGATATTAAAAATCTAGTTTGTAGACAGTCCAGGATGCCTTACGGGCTTCAGAAATCAAATTAATTAAGATAATGCATTGACGTAAAATATCATCACGTTGCTTTTAAGAGATTGCCGTTTTGCTAGTTAAAGCGACTTTAGCAGCACTGCCAGGTAGCTCAAGCGGTGAAAAGACCACTGAAAAAAGACAATTAAAAACCTTTTGCTTAACATGACTTTACTAATCAAGAGAATGACAGCATTGATGAATAACAGGACCCATCCAGTCAAAAACCCTCAATTGAACCTTGCAGATAACAGTCTCATAATCATCCCAGATCCTCACAATCATCCCAGATCCTCACAATCATCCCAGATCCTCGCAATCATCCCAGATCCTCACAATCATCCCAGATCCTCACAATCATCCCAGATCCTCACAATCATCCCAGATCCTCACAATCATCCCAGATCCTCACAATCATCCCAGATCCTCACAATCATCCCAGATCCTCACAATCATCCCAGATCCTCACAATCATCCCAGATCCTGACCGTCGTCCAAGATATTCACCATCATCCCAGATCCTCACAATCATCCCAGATCCTCACTATTATCCCAAACCTTCACAGGGAGCGAGCGAGCAAAATTTCAAAACAGAAAAAAACGTTGCTTGATAATGAATGCTTGTACTCTTAGCAACTCTAATAACATGGTCTTGGCAAAACTGTCAAAATCGGCAGGACTTCCACTGGATTGGCGACCAGTGCGCTGTTTGCATCGAGCCTTACAGATGCGGAGAGTCTGTGCGCATTCTGCCCTGCAGGTGAGTGCGATTCTGATGGCTGAGATATCTGATGGCTGAGATTTCTGATGGCTGAGATTTCTGATGGCTGAGATTTCTGATGGCTGAGATTTCTGATGGCTGAGATTTCTGATGGCTGAGATTTCGGATGGCTGAGATTTCGGATGGCTGAGATTTCGGATGGATGAGATTTCTGATGGCTGAGATTTCTGATGGCTGGGATTTCTGATGGATGAGATTTCTGATGGCTGAGATTTCTGATGGCTGAGATTTCTGATGGATGAGATTTCTGATGGATGAGATTTCTGATGGCTGAGATTTCTGATGGCTGAGATTTCTGGTGGATGAGATTTCTGATGGATGAGATTTCTGATGGCTGAGATTTCTCATGGCTGAGATTTCTCATGGCTGAGATTTCTGAGGGCTGAGATTTCGGATGGCTGAGATTTCTGATGGATGAGATTTCTGATGGCTGAGATTTCTGATGGATGAGATTTCTGATGGCTGAGATTTCGGATGGCTGAGATTTCTGATGGATGAGATTTCTGATGGATGAGATTTCTGATGGCTGAGATTTCTGATGGCTGAGATTTCGGATGGCTGAGATTTCTGATGGCTGAGATTTCTGATGGCTGAGATTTCTGATGGCTGAGATTTCTGATGGATGAGATTTCTGATGGCTGAGATTTCGGATGGCTGAGATTTCTGATGGCTGAGATTTCGGATGGCTGAGATTTCGGATGGATGAGATTTCTGATGGCTGAGATTTCTGATGGCTGAGATTTCTGGTGGATGAGATTTCTGATGGATGAGATTTCTGATGGCTGAGATTTCTCATGGCTGAGATTTCGGATGGCTGAGATTTCTGATGGCTGAGATTTCTGATGGCTGAGATTTCTGATGGCTGAGATTTCTGATGGATGAGATTTCTGATGGCTGAGATTTCGGATGGCTGAGATTTCGGATGGCTGAGATTTCGGATGGCTGAGATTTCGGATGGATGAGATTTCTGATGGCTGAGATTTCTGATGGCTGAGATTTCTGGTGGATGAGATTTCTGATGGATGAGATTTCTCATGGCTGAGATTTCTGAGGGCTGAGATTTAAGATGGCTGAGATTTCTGATGGATGAGATTTCTGATGGCTGAGATTTCTGATGGATGAGATTTCTGATGGCTGAGATTTCGGATGGCTGAGATTTCTGATGGATGAGATTTCTGATGGCTGAGATTTCTGATGGCTGAGATTTCTGATGGCTGAGATTTCTGATGGATGAGATTTCTGATGGCTGAGATTTCGGATGGCTGAGATTTCTGATGGCTGAGATTTCTGATGGCTGAGATTTCTGATGGCTGAGATTTCTGATGGATGAGATTTCTGATGGCTGAGATTTCTGATGGATGAGATTTCTAATGGCTGAGATTTCTGATGGCTGAGATTTCGGATGGCTGAGATTTCGGATGGATGAGATTTCTGATGGCTGAGATTTCTGATGGCTGAGATTTCTGATGGCTGAGATTTCTGATGGATGAGATTTCTGATGGCTGAGATTTCTGATGGCTGAGATTTCTGATGGCTGAGATTTCTGATGGATGAGATTTCTGATGGCTGAGATTTCGGATGGCTGAGATTTCTGATGGCTGAGATTTCTGATGGCTGAGATTTCTGATGGATGAGATTTCTGATGGCTGAGATTTCTGATGGATGAGATTTCTGATGGATGAGATTTCTGATGGCTGAGATTTCTGATGGCTGAGATTTCTGGTGGATGAGATTTCTGATGGATGAGATTTCTGATGGCTGAGATTTCTCATGGCTGAGATTTCTCATGGCTGAGATTTCTGAGGGCTGAGATTTCGGATGGCTGAGATTTCTGATGGCTGAGATTTCTGATGGCTGAGATTTCTCATGGCTGAGATTTCTGATGGCTGAGATTTCTGATGGCTGAGATTTCTGATGGCTGAGATTTCTGATGGATGAGATTTCTGATGGCTGAGATTTCGGATGGCTGAGATTTCTGATGGCTGAGATTTCTGATGGCTGAGATTTCTGATGGCTGAGATTTCTGATGGATGAGATTTCTGATGGCTGAGATTTCTGATGGATGAGATTTCTGATGGATGAGATTTCTGATGGCTGAGATTTCTGATGGCTGAGATTTCTGGTGGATGAGATTTCTGATGGATGAGATTTCTGATGGCTGAGATTTCTCATGGCTGAGATTTCTCATGGCTGAGATTTCTGAGGGCTGAGATTTCGGATGGCTGAGATTTCTGATGGATGAGATTTCTGATGGCTGAGATTTCTGATGGATGAGATTTCTGATGGCTGAGATTTCGGATGGCTGAGATTTCTGATGGATGAGATTTCTGATGGATGAGATTTCTGATGGCTGAGATTTCTGATGGCTGAGATTTCGGATGGCTGAGATTTCTGATGGCTGAGATTTCTGATGGATGAGATTTCTGATGGCTGAGATTTCGGATGGCTGAGATTTCGGATGGCTGAGATTTCGGATGGCTGAGATTTCGGATGGATGAGATTTCTGATGGCTGAGATTTCTGATGGCTGAGATTTCTGGTGGATGAGATTTCTGATGGATGAGATTTCTGATGGCTGAGATTTCTCATGGCTGAGATTTCTCATGGCTGAGATTTCTGAGGGCTGAGATTTCGGATGGCTGAGATTTCTGATGGATGAGATTTCTGATGGCTGAGATTTCTGATGGATGAGATTTCTGATGGCTGAGATTTCGGATGGCTGAGATTTCTGATGGATGAGATTTCTGATGGCTGAGATTTCTGATGGCTGAGATTTCTGATGGCTGAGATTTCTGATGGATGAGATTTCTGATGGCTGAGATTTCGGATGGCTGAGATTTCTGATGGCTGAGATTTCTGATGGCTGAGATTTCTGATGGATGAGATTTCTGATGGCTGAGATTTCGGATGGCTGAGATTTCGGATGGCTGAGATTTCGGATGGCTGAGATTTCGGATGGATGAGATTTCTGATGGCTGAGATGTCTGATGGCTGAGATTTCTGATGGATGAGATTTCTGATGGATGAGATTTCTGATGGCTGAGATTTCGGATGGCTGAGATTTCTGATGGATGAGATTTCTGATGGCTGAGATTTCTGATGGCTGAGATTTCTGATGGCTGAGATTTCTGATGGATGAGATTTCTGATGGCTGAGATTTCTGATGGCTGAGATTTCGGATGGCCGAGGTTTCAGAAGGGTGAGATTTCGGAAGGGTGAGATTTCGGAAGAGTGAGATTTCGGAAGGGTGAGAGTTCGGAAGGATGAGGATTCGGAAAGGTGAGATTTCGGAAGGGTGAGGATTCGGAAGGGTAAGATTTCGGAAGGGTGAGATTTCGGAAGGTTGAAGGTTGAGATACCTAAGGGTTTACTTCCTCAGTTTCACAACAGACTGCTAACCTCACTATCAAGGCATTTCTACCACAAGTCCTGCATCGATCCCTGGCTGCTGGATCAGCGCTCCTGCCCGCTGTGCAAGCTGGACATTTTGAAGGCCTGCGGCCTGCACATTCATCGCGGCTCGCAGGCCTCACTGTTGGACGCCCACCTGTCGGCGGAGAACTCGCACGCCGCCGCCGCCGCGGCCGTAGCCCCTGCCGCATCCGCCGCCGCTTCCTCCTTGGCCTCCGCCGCCGGCAATCACGTGGCGGCTGTCAGCCTCTCCGTCACTAGCTCAGCCGCAGTCTCCGTAAATGCCTCTGGCAGCGCCGTACAGTTGCTCCCGACTTTGCACCTGATCAGTGCCGAATATTCCACCGGTGGCTGCGGCAGCGGCTGCGCCTGCGGCCGGCTGTCCATGGAGGCCTCGTCCTCCTCTAATAGCCACTCGGGCGAAGGCGGCGTACAGGTATGTATCTGCATCGATATGTATTGAAAATTTTTATAGACGGATCTAAAAAGATTTTTCCGATATGTATCGAAAAGTGTCAATTATAGTTTCATCCAAAATTTCCTATATCCATCAGAAGTTAAAATAAAGATTTTGATTATAAAGTTCGCAGTGCATCGAAAACTTTCCGGAAAAGGTACTGAATAGCGATTAATACTTTTTAGAACATCGGAAAAACATATTGAAACCATTAAAAAATTTTCGCTACATATCGGATATTGTTCTAGACTTATTACAGTTTTCGATGCACTGCGAATTTTGTAATCAAAATCTTTATGGATATAAGAAATTTTGTATCAAAAGTTTAAAGTAGCAATTTGAATTATTTCATTTATGCTTCGGATAAGTTCCGAATTCCGAATTCGGATAAATGCTCACATAAAAAAGTAAATTTCAATTAATCGAAAAAATTTATTTTCAATCCTCCAACAGTCGATTTATGCATAGAAATGATTTTATAAAAAACTCTTGCTACATTGCGGCTAATGCGCATCGAAAAGTGCCGTTTAAAACACGATTAAAAACTTTCCGATATGTATCGAAAATTTCTTGGTGTAATAGCCGATTTTATAACTATTATATTCTCTAATTTTAAATAGCAGTGAAATAAGAAATCTGAAATGTACAAGTATTTAAGGAATCAAATTTTCGAAATGAATACCACATATTGTTTTAAGTATCATCTGGAATTATTCCTGTAAATTTTATTTTAAAGCAAGGATTTTAGTGCATAGTTTTAAGTACTCCATTTGTGCTATGCGTGAGTGCAGCAAGGAACGTTTTTTACAGCCACCGTATTCTCACGCAATTTAAATGCTGGATTTGGATTGTGGCGAAAGGGGTAGGAAAAAATTATGTGGAAGCAGCGATCTGCTCAAAAACTCCTCGCGGGACTATAAAGAATTTTTTTAATTAAAATTCAATTAATTCACATCACGATTGGTCAGACGAATTAAAAAGCGTGTTGCTGACGTTATTAAGTTAATTTACGGGGCCCTCCAAACGCTAGAGTTTGGAGATAAGACTTTGGATGGAATTTCTGTTATTTACAGAAACCAGTATCAGAAGAGCGAGGCGGGGACATACGAGGACATATAGGATTACTCACTCATATTAAGAGAGGAGAGAGGAAGATGGAGACTGAGAGGAAGATGGAGACTGAGAGGGAGATGGAGACTGAGAAGGAGATGGAGACTGAGAGGGAGATTGGGATTGAGAGGGAGATGGAGACTGAGAGGGAGAAGGAGACTGAGAGGGAGATGGAGACTGAGAGGATGATGGAGACTGAGAGGGAGATAGGGACTGAGAGGGAGATGGAGACTGAGAGGGAGATTGGGATTGAGAGGGAGATGGAGACTGAGAGGGAGATTGGGATTGAGAGGGAGATGGAAACAGACAGATATGGAGACAGACAGATATGGAGACAGACAGACATGGAAACAGACAGACATGGAGACAGACAGATATGGAGACAGACAGATGGAGACAGACAGATATGGAGACAGACAGACATGGAGACAGACAGATATGGAGACAGACAGACATGGAGACAGACAGACATGGAGACAGACAGACATGGAAACAGACAGACATGGAAACAGACAGATGGAAACAGACAGACATGGAGACAGACAGACATGGAGACAGACAGACATGGAGACAGACAGATATGGAGACAGACAGATATGGAGACAGATAGACATGGAGACAGACAGACATGGAGACAGACAGACATGGAGACAGACAGACATGGAAACAGACAGACATGGAAACAGACAGATGGAAACAGACAGACATGGAGACAGACAGACATGGAGACAGACAGACATGGAGACAGACAGACATGGAGACAGACAGACATGGAAACAGACAGACATGGAAACAGACAGATGGAAACAGACAGACATGGAGACAGACAGACATGGAGACAGACAGACATGGAGACAGACAGATATGGAGACAGACAGATATGGAGACAGATAGACATGGAGACAGACAGACATGGAGACAGACAGACATGGAGACAGACAGACATGGAAACAGACAGACATGGAAACAGACAGATGGAAACAGACAGACATGGAGACAGACAGACATGGAGACAGACAGACATGGAGACAGACAGACATGGAGACAGACAGATATGGAGACAGACAGATATGGAGACAGATAGACATGGAGACAGACAGACATGGAGACAGACAGACATGGAGACAGACAGATATGGAGACAGACAGACATGGAGACAGACAGACATGGAGACAGACAGACATGGAGACAGACAGATATGGAGACAGACAGACATGGAGACAGACAGATATGGAGACAGACAGATATGGAGACAGACAGACATGGAGACAGACAGACATGGAGACAGAATGAAATTAGTAAAGAAAGGGAGGTGGAGAGAGAGAGAAAGTGACAAAGCAAGGAGAGGATAGGAAGCGGCTTTGACTGCAAGGCATTGATTTTTTGCCTCAAATGGAATATCTATATAGCGTCCCGGATTTAGTTCGGTGGAAATTGTTCAGGAGAAAAAAACGCATTTCTGTTTTACAACAATGGTAGTTTTTGTGATTGTAAGTGTGTGTGTGTGTGTGTGTGTGTGTACGGGAATGGGACGGAAACTTTGAAAGCGAGCAGATCACAGGCTTGTGACTGCCGTGATATTCACTAGCATGTCTGTCTCTCTTCTCTACTCACTCAGCTCTCTACCCACCAACACCCCCGAGGTAGACTCACGAGCAGGTCCAGGCTTAACGCTGGTTTAGGCTGAGTCTGTGGGATTCGCGCAATTGCAATACTAAAACTGCATATACATCTGAATACTATACATAGTCGACGCACGGCTGTGCACTCTTATTACCCTCAATTAGAGGAAGCCGGGAGGTGTAAGAATTGAGGGCTCTGTAATGACGCATGCCTGCTCAGCAGACTCGGTTGACGGGGGGATTGATTAGGCTAGGGAAGCTTGCGAGTTTGAGCAGTCTCAGCCTGATAATTACAGAGCACATTAGCGTCCCAGTGAATGCTCTTGATGATAATGACACTGCCATTAAATGTAACAGCCACTAAGGAAGGGCTGAAAATGACATGGGGAGGGTGGGAAAGAAATCGGAGAGGGTGGGAAAGATAGGGAAGAGGGTGGGAAAGATAGGGAAGAGGATAAAAAAGATAGGGAAGAGGATGGGAAAGAAAGGGAAGATAGTGGGAAATATGCGGTAGAGAACGGGAAGGATAGGGGAGAGTGGGGGAGAGATCAGTGAGAGGACGGGAAAGATGAGTTGGCAAAGGATGAGATGATGATGCTAATACGAAAAATAACCAGCTCAGAAGAGCATGGCGTGTTTGAGGCTTGGAATACACTAGTGAGGTAATAGCATATTGCCGCTGGCAAACTAAAAAAAGCCTTCAGACAGACTAAAAAACTCATCTAATTCCCAGCCGAAATATATGACGAAAGCAATACTAAAATAGGGGGAACATCTGCAGATAAAAAAGCAAATCTGCTGCACCCATCCCACTGACTCGCGTCCTACTATCTTTCGCAGCACGCGACTTGCAAACCCATAGTAATTGTCACGCAACCGCGAGGATATAAATCAACCCCGTAGCCAAGGAAAATAGTGCTTATTGATTGGGCACTTGTTCTACGAGGTGCATTCAAAAAGTGAGATAAGATTCTTGATCAGATGGTCCTGGGTTCGACTCCCGACCTAGTCTAGAACTATTCGTGCAGCCTTTGGCAAGCTGCTTTGCCCTGATGTGCACACAGTCTACTCAGCTGCAAATGAGTACCGACATTTCTTTGGGTAATAATAATTCCGGCTGGAGTGGAATAAAGCAGTTCTGTGCGGCAATTCTGTGGGGTTTGGATTCTGCCGATATGTTTGGAAAAATAAATTCCATTGCTGACACGCGGCTGTCAACCGGTGTCCGAGAGAGCCGGGGAGTACAATAGGTGTGCAGTCCCCACCTGCTAGTGTGCCTGACACAACACCTGCACTGGCCCTTGGGTCTAGTGTCAATTATTATTATTAGTATACTGTCTAGCCATAGTTCTATTTTTAGATAGAGTTAAACTCATTCGTTTTCCCTTGTCACAGACTTAGCTCTCGAGCCTGCACCCGCACTCTCAGGTGACAGTCGAGCCGCCGGATGTGCAATATCACCGCTCAGACTGCGGCTCATTCGCCTTCCTATCGCGTCGCCGCGGTTCGGCTTCTTCGTCGGACGACGGCCCGATGATTGGTCAGCAGCAGCAGCAGCAGCCGCAGCAGCAGCCAACTGCCGAAGTTTGTTATCCTTTGGTCCATCGTCATCACGGATCAGGCTGAGCTGATCTATTATCTGACGCGGCGTACTTAAAAAGTTTATAAGTGTACTAATAGATACCTGCAAGTTTTAACAATCGAACAATTTTTTTTTCTTCGCTTTATCGAAGGCCGCGACATCAAAGCACTGTATCGACCGTGATTTTCTATGACTTTGACGATTACCTGACGATTTGGTTTTTTAAATTGTTTCTTATTTTTCTGTTCCTTCATCAACAGTGAAATTGGTATCCTTTTTCCGGAGACACAGCATAGTCGCTACACTATTTGCTTCGTTGTTAGTCATATTGTTTTTAATTAATCTGTCTCTTTGTCTGTTTGCCTGTCTGTCTGCCTGTCTGCCTGTCTGCCTGCCTGCCTGCCTGTCTGCCTGCCTGCCTGCCTATCTGCCTGTCTGCCTGTCTGCCCGTCTGTCCTCATTGTTTATCTGCCCATCTGTCCTGAGTTTCTGCCCGTCTGTCCTCAGTGTCTATCTGCCCATCTGTCCTGAGTGTTTATCTGCCCGTCTGTCCTGAGTTTCTGCCCGTCTGTCCTGAGTTTCTGCCCGTCTGTCCTGAGTGTCTGCCCGTCTGTCCTGAGTTTCTGCCCGTCTGTCCTGAGTGTCTATCTGCCCATCTGTCCTGAGTGTTTATCTGCCTGTCTGTCCTCAGTGTCTATCTGCCCGTCTGTCCTGAGTGTTTATCTGCCTGTCTGTCCTCAGTGTCTATCTGCCCGTCTGTCCTGAGTGTTTATCTGCCCGTCTGTCCTCAGTGTCTATCTGCCCGTCTGTCCTGAGTGTTTATCTGCCCGTCTGTCCTGAGTTTCTGCCCGTCTGTCCTGAGTTTCTGCCCGTCTGTCCTGAGTGTCTGCCCGTCTGTCCTGAGTTTCTGCCCGTCTGTCCTGAGTGTCTATCTGCCCGTCAGTCCTGAGTTTCTGCCTGTCTGTCCTGAATGTCTATCTGCCCGTCTGTCCTGAGTGTTTATCTGCCCGTCTGTCCTGAGTTTCTGCCCGTCTGTCCTGAGTTTCTGCCCGTCTGTCCTGAGTGTCTGCCCGTCTGTCCTGAGTGTCTGCCCGTCTGTCCTGAGTGTCTATCTGCCCGTCTGTCCTGAGTTTCTGCCTGTCTGTCCTGAATGTCTATCTGCCCGTCTGTCCTGAGTGTCTGCCCGTCTGTCCTGAGTGTCTGTCCGTCTATTCTGAGTGTCTGCCCGTCTGTCCTGAGTTTCTGCCCGTCTGTCCTGAGTGTCTGCCCGTCTGTCCTGAGTTTCTGCCTGTCCGTCCTGAGTGTCTGCCCGTCTGTCCTGAGTGTCTGCCCGTCTGTCCTGAGTGTCTGCCCGTCTGTCCTGAGTTTCTGCCCGTCTGTTCTGAGTGTCTGCCCGTCTGTCCTGAGTGTCTGCCCGTCTGTCCTGAGTGTCTGCCCGTCTGTCCTCAGTGTCTGTATGCCCGTCTGTCTCTTCGATCCCATTTATCTGTCAATCTTGAACATGTGAATAAAAATTAATGAGCTTTGTAATCGAAGAAAAGGAAGAATTGATTTTTCACATTTTCTAGTTTTTATTCTAGCCTAGATACAAAGCTTGTATATGCTTTTTATATGTTATTTTTTATATTAATAAAATTTCCTTCTCTGTATTTGTTCTCTGACGAAACTGTTTTATAATTGTTGCTTTTTATTGCTGTTGTACTGCGCGCGTCTTTCGCTTTGCCGACCCTCGCCCACCTGCCCACCTGACCACAGCAATGCTTACGAATTCGCACCTGTTCTTTGTGATACCTTTGGCAGTTCACCTATGCATATTCATGTAGACTTTTGGCTACACTCAAAATGGCAATTCTTTAAGTGGTTTTTGTTTTTTCTGCTTCATGCACATTGCCTATCAGTCTATAATTAGTATATTTGTTGTTGGTGTTTTGTTTCGAGTGCTCGCTAGGGAATTAGGTGCCTTGCCCAGGGCTTAAGTTGTTTCCCACGGACTCAGATTCGAACTCGCCACCTCTCGGTTAGAAATCCGAGCACGCTCCGAGCATGAGTACAGATCAGTACACTCAGTGTTTGTTATTCTAAATTTTTACTGACATTTATTTGTCCCCGATTTGTCTTATCACGATTCAGAGCATCAAAATCCCATTTAGTAATTTATAGATATTTGTTAAATTAAACGGATTAATAGTCTAATCGCTTTAATTCTCTTTCATAACGGCAGTGTTTGGTGTAATGCGTTGATCATATCCATATTAGTCCGCTATGTGTGACGTTAATAGTATTTTGTTTTGCTTAATCATGCAGCTTTCTTAAATATTTGATATTTCATCCTTACGTTTTTACTCTACACTCCAACCCTTTAGTACTGTTAATATATATTTCATAGTCAGAATCATATTTTGTTTAAATATGGAATAATCTTATTTAGTTTGCTGTCATTAGTGTAGTCATTTTGTGTTCTATTTTGCAATGTTTATGTAACTATTCTCAAGCATGAGTCTAAGTAATAATAAATTAGTCATTGGAGTTTATCACGGAATTGTGTTTATTAATTGCCGTTATTGTTCATATACACGGGCGAGTTCTATAATTCGTTATTTATGAAAGAATTTGCACATACCGGTTAATTCTGATGCATTTTTCATTAGTCAGTCAATCTGTTTTCCATTTTAATTACATTTTATTGATTTTTTTAATTCGGACAATCTCTTGGGATACTCAAAACGCTTGCTCAAAATTATATATAATGAAAACTAGACTCATCGCTCTCATATCCTGCCTCATCGCTCTCATATCCTACCTCATCGCTCTCATATCCTGCCTCATCGCTCTCATATCCTACCTCATCGCTCTCATATCCTGCCTCATCGCTCTCATATCCTGCCTCATCGCTCTCATATCCTGCCTCATCGCTCTCATATCCTACCTCATCGCTCTCATATCCTGCCTCATCGCTCTCATATCCTGCCTCATCGCTCTCATATCCTACCTCATCGCTCTCATATCCTGCCTCATCGCTCTCATATCCTGCCTCATCGCTCTCATATCCTGCCTCATCGCTCTCATATCCTGCCTCATCGCTCTCATATCCTACCTCATCGCTCTCATATCCTGCCTCATCGCTCTCATATCCTACCTTATCGCTCTCATATCCTGCCTCATCGCTCTCATATCCTGCCTCATCGCTCTCATATCCTGCCTCATCGCTCTCATATCCTGCCTCATCGCTCTCATATCCTGCCTCATCGCTCTCATATCCTGCCTCATCGCTCTCCTATCCTGCCTCATCGTCTGCCAGTTTGAGTTTTAGTATCTGCCTACTAGAGTTTCAGTCAGCTGCGCAAGAAAGAACGAACGAATGGCGCTTCAGAAGTTACGAGAATCCTCATTTTTAATTTAATAACATAAATTGCCAAACATTACATATACAATACTTGAAGTAGGACAAGGGATTCAAAGCAAAAAATTCTAAACTTTCTGTTGATATCCGAAAACAGATGCTTCAGTTTCAGTCAGATGTGTCTGCCACAGATGCTTCAGTTTCAGTCAGATGTGTCTGCCACTGATGCTTCAGTTTCAGTCAGATGTGTCTGCCACTGATGCTTCAGTTTCAGTCAGATGTGTCTGCCACAGATGCTTCAGTTTCAGTCAGATGTGTCTGCCACTGATGCTTCAGTTTCAGTCAGATGAGTCTGCCACTGATGCTTCAGTTTCAGTCAGATGTGTCTGCCACTGATGCTTCAGTTTCAGTTAGATGTGTCTGCCACTGATGCTTCAGTTTCAGTCAGATGTGTCTGCCACTGATGCTTCAGTTTCAGTCAGATGTGTCTGCCACTGATGCTTCAGTTTCAGTCAGATGTGTCTGCCACAGATGCTTCAGTTTCAGTCAGATGTGTCTGCCACTGATGCTTCAGTTTCAGTCAGATGTGTCTGCCACTGATGCTTCAGTTTCAGTCAGATGTGTCTGCCACAGATGCTTCAGTTTCAGTCAGATGTGTCTGCCACTGATGCTTCAGTTTCAGTCAGATGTGTCTGCCACTGATGCTTCAGTTTCAGTCAGATGTGTCTGCCACTGATGCTTCAGTTTCAGTCAGATGTGTCTGCCACTGATGCTTCAGTTTCAGTCAGATGAGTCTGCCACTGATGCTTCAGTTTCAGTCAGATGAGTCTGCCACTGATGCTTCAGTTTCAGTCAGATGTGTCTGCCACTGATGCTTCAGTTTCAGTCAGATGAGTCTGCCACTGATGCTTCAGTTTCAGTCAGATGTGTCTGCCACTGAGGCTTCAGTTTCAGTCAGATGTGTCTGCCACTGAGGCTTCAGTTTCAGTCAGATGTGTCTGCCACTGATGCTTCAGTTTCAGTCAGTTTGTCTGTGTGTAGAAGGGGTGTAGAGAAGGACTCTATATTAGAATAGTATATGTTAGGTTCGGTGGCAGGGTCAAGCTATATAGGCTTGTAAAGTGGGATCTATAAGATCGAAGTCGGCCTATCGTTAAAGATGAGTCTTGGGGAGCTGTGTGGTGAGCACGGCTAATTTCATGGCGGCCCAGGGTCCAGAATGAAGCTGGAGATACCGGGTCCGTAATGGGAATTTCCTGGATGGATTAACTTTTTCTTTTACAATATATAATATTCATTCCCCCCTAAGCCAGGGATCTCTGCCAGGCTGGGGAAAATAGAGATTGGAATTAACGTAGGCGCGCAAGTCTATGCTGAATAATCCTTAATTCCTCTGAGATCAATTCAACTCCAAGCAGAAATGTTCCCGAAGCAATTCTGGCCTTGCATCTGGGGGACAGTTTAATCAGGGCCTACGCGACACAGCCCAGGCTTGTCTTGTTTGAAAGATGAGTCAGCCTTGTCCTGATCGTCTGAGCGTCTCATACGTCAACTTTTTGAGACCGACTGCTCAATCTTCTCCGTTTTAGGTCCGGGATGGTAAATACGAACTGTTTGAGCATGATGTGATTTGATTTGTATTAAAATAGTTTACGCAATCGACCAAGGCCAGCCTAGTTCGTAGAAAGTTTCTGCTTCATTTCCTTTATCTACCGATGCTTCAGTGCCTCATTTCCTTCATCCACCGATGCTTCAGTGCCTCATTTCCTTCATCCACCGATGCTTCAGTGCTTCATTTCCTTTATCCACCAATGCTTCAGTGCCTCATTTCCTTCATCCACCGATGCTTCAGTGCTTCATTTCCTTTATCCACCAATGCTTCAGTGCTTCATTTCCTTCATCCATCGATGCTTCAGTGCTTCATTTCCTTCATCCATCGATGCTTCAGTGCTTCATTTCCTTCATCCATCGATGCTTCAGTGCTTCATTTCCTTCATCCACCAATGCTTCAGTGCTTCATTTCCTTCCTCAACCGATGCTTCAGTGCTTCATTTCCTTCATCCACCAATGCTTCAGTGCTTCATTTCCTTCCTCAACCGATGCTTCAGTGCTTCATTTCCTTCATCCACCAATGCTTCAGTGCCTCATTTCCTTCATCCACCGATGCTTCAGTGCTTCATTTCCTTTATCCACCGATGCTTCAGTGCTTCATTTCCTTCATCCACCGATGCTTCAGTGCTTCATTTCCTTCATCCACCGATGCTTCAGTGCTTCATTTCCTTCATCCACCGATGCTTCAGTGCTTCATTTCCTTCATCCACCGATGCTTCAGTGCTTCATTTCCTTCATCCACGGATGGTTCAGTGCTTCATTTCCTTCATCCACCGATGCTTCATTGCCTCATTTCCTTCATCCACCGATGCTTCAGTGCCTCATTTCCTTCATCCACCGGTGCTTCAGTGCTTCATTTCCTTCATCCACCGATGCTTCAGTGCTTCATTTCCTTCATCCACCGATGCTTCAGTGCTTCATTTCCTTCATCCACCAATGCTTCAGTGCCTCATTTCCTTCATCCACCGATGCTTCAGTGCTTCATTTCCTTCATCCACCAATGCTTCAGTGCCTCATTTCATTCATCCACCGATGCTTCAGTGCTTCATTTCCTTCATCCACCGATGCTTCAGTGCCTCATTTCCTTCATCCACCAATGCTTCAGTGCCTCATTTCCTTCATCCACCGATGCTTCAGTGCTTCATTTCCTTTATCCACCGATGCTTCAGTGCTTCATTTCCTTCATCCACCGATGCTTCAGTGCCTCATTTCCTTCATCCACCAATGCTTCAGTGCCTCATTTCCTTCATCCACCGGTGCTTCAGTGCTTCATTTCCTTCATCCACCGATGCTTCAGTGCTTCATTTCCTTCATCCACCGATGCTTCTGTGCTTCATTTCCTTCATCCACCGGTGCTTCAGTGCCTCATTTCCTTTATCCACCGGTGCTCCAGTGCCTCGTTTCCTTCATCCACCAATGCTTCAGTGCTTCATTTCCTTCATCCACCGATGCTTCAGTGCTTCATTTCCTTCATCCACCGATGCTTCTGTGCTTCGTTTCCTTCATCCACCGGTGCTCCAGTGCCTCGTTTCCTTCATCCACCAATGCTCCAGTGCCTCATTTCCTTCATCCACCAATGCTCCAGTGCCTCGTTTCCTTCATCCACCGGTGCTCCAGTGCTTCGTTTCCTTCATCCACCAATGCTTCAGTGCCTCATTTCCTTCATCCACCGGTGCTTCAGTGCCTCGTTTCCTTCATCCACCGGTGCTTCAGTGCCTCGTTTCCTTCCTCAACCGATGCTTCAGTGCTTCATTTCCTTCATCCACCAATGCTTCAGTGCCTCATTTCCTTCATCCACCGATGCTTCAGTGCTTCATTTCCTTTATCCACCGATGCTTCAGTGCTTCATTTCCTTCATCCACCGATGCTTCAGTGCTTCATTTCCTTCATCCACCGATGCTTCAGTGCTTCATTTCCTTCATCCACCGATGCTTCAGTGCTTCATTTCCTTCATCCACCGATGCTTCAGTGCTTCATTTCCTTCATCCACGGATGGTTCAGTGCTTCATTTCCTTCATCCACCGATGCTTCAGTGCTTCAATTCCTTCATCCACCGATGCTTCAGTGCTTCATTTCCTTCATCCACGGATGGTTCAGTGCTTCATTTCCTTCATCCACCGATGCTTCATTGCCTCATTTCCTTCATCCACCGATGCTTCAGTGCCTCATTTCCTTCATCCACCGGTGCTTCAGTGCTTCATTTCCTTCATCCACCGATGCTTCAGTGCTTCATTTCCTTCATCCATCGATGCTTCAGTGCTTCATTTCCTTCATCCACCAATGCTTCAGTGCCTCATTTCCTTCATCCACCGATGCTTCAGTGCTTCATTTCCTTCATCCACCAATGCTTCAGTGCCTCATTTCATTCATCCACCGATGCTTCAGTGCTTCATTTCCTTCATCCACCGATGCTTCAGTGCCTCATTTCCTTCATCCACCAATGCTTCAGTGCCTCATTTCCTTCATCCACCGATGCTTCAGTGCTTCATTTCCTTTATCCACCGATGCTTCAGTGCTTCATTTCCTTCATCCACCGATGCTTCAGTGCCTCATTTCCTTCATCCACCAATGCTTCAGTGCCTCATTTCCTTCATCCACCGGTGCTTCAGTGCTTCATTTCCTTCATCCACCGATGCTTCAGTGCTTCATTTCCTTCATCCACCGATGCTTCTGTGCTTCATTTCCTTCATCCACCGGTGCTTCAGTGCCTCATTTCCTTTATCCACCGGTGCTCCAGTGCCTCGTTTCCTTCATCCACCAATGCTTCAGTGCTTCATTTCCTTCATCCACCGATGCTTCAGTGCTTCATTTCCTTCATCCATCGATGCTTCAGTGCTTCATTTCCTTCATCCATCGATGCTTCAGTGCTTCATTTCCTTCATCCACCAATGCTTCAGTGCTTCATTTCCTTCCTCAACCGATGCTTCAGTGCCTCATTTCCTTCATCCACCAATGCTTCAGTGCCTCATTTCCTTCATCCACCGATGCTTCAGTGCTTCATTTCCTTTATCCACCGATGCTTCAGTGCTTCATTTCCTTCATCCACCGATGCTTCAGTGCCTCATTTCCTTCATCCACCAATGCTTCAGTGCCTCATTTCCTTCATCCACCGGTGCTTCAGTGCTTCATTTCCTTCATCCACCGATGCTTCAGTGCTTCATTTCCTTCATCCACCGATGCTTCAGTGCTTCATTTCCTTCATCCACCGGTGCTTCAGTGCCTCATTTCCTTTATCCACCGGTGCTCCAGTGCCTCGTTTCCTACATCCACCAATGCTTCAGTGCTTCATTTCCTTCATCCACCGATGCTTCAGTGCTTCATTTCCTTCATCCACCGATGCTTCTGTGCTTCGTTTCCTTCATCCACCGGTGCTCCAGTGCCTCGTTTCCTTCATCCACCAATGCTCCAGTGCCTCATTTCCTTCATCCACCAATGCTCCAGTGCCTCGTTTCCTTCATCCACCGGTGCTCCAGTGCTTCGTTTCCTTCATCCACCAATGCTTCAGTGCCTCATTTCCTTCATCCACCGGTGCTTCAGTGCCTCGTTTCCTTCATCCACCGGTGCTTCAGTGCCTCGTTTCCTTCATCCACCGGTGCTTCAGTGCCTCGTTTCCTTCATCCACCGGTGCTTCAGTGCCTCGTTTCTTTCATCCACCGGTGCTCCAGTGCCTCGTTTCCTTCATCCACCAATGCTTCAGTGCCTCATTTCCTTCATCTACCGGTGCTTCAGTGCCCCATTTCCTTCATCAATCGATGCTTCAGTGCCTCATTTCCTTCATCCACCGATGCTTCAGTGCCTCATTTCCTTCATCCACCAATGCTTCAGTGCCTCATTTCCTTCATCCACCAATGCTTCAGTGCTTCATTTCCTTCATCCACCGATGCTTCAGTGCCTCATTTCCATCCCCCCACAGATGCTTCAGTGCCTCATTTCCTTCCCCCACAGATGCTTCAGTTTCCTTCACTGACAGAACAAGCACACAGACCTCGAGAAACATCCCAAAGATCAAAGCAAATACCGACACACATTCCTTGCTGTTTCAGCCTTTTTAAGAGTTAGAGGAAAACGGCAGAGCAAAATTACAAAGCTAAGATCCCACAGCGGCTTGTCTAGCGTTATTTTTGTGTCGCAGTATAAATTATTCATTTAGGGGATTGGCCCTGCAGCCTGTTTCCATTGTCTGTCCTAAGGGATTTGTGAGCTGCTTAGCGACATTGTTAATGCATGTATTTTGACTTAGCTTTGATGATTAAATGGTCTCAGCCGTTTCCTATTGTGTGTTAAGTGGGTTATTGTGAGATTGGTTGATTGTTGTGAGATGGATCGGGATATTGTGAGATGGGTTGGGATTTTGTGAGATGGGTTGGGATATTGTGAGATGAGTTGTTGATATTGTGAAATGGATTAGGACATTGTGAGATGGATTGAGATATTGTAAGATGGATTGGAATATTGTGAGAGGGATTGGGATATTGTGAGAGGGATTGGGATATTGTGAGATGAATTGGGATATTGTGAGATGAATTGGGATATTGTGAGAGGGATTGGGATATTGTGAGATGGATTGGGATATTGTGAGATTAATTGCGATATTGTGAGATGAATTGGGATATTGTGAGATGAATTGGGATATTGTGAGATGGTTTGGGATATTGTGAGAGGGATTGGGATATTGTGAGATGGGTTGGGATATTGTGAGATGAATTGGGATATTGTGAGATGGATTGGGATATTGTGAGAGGGATTGGGATATTGTGAGATGGGTTGGGATATTGTGAGATGAATTGGGATATTGTGAGATGGATTGGGATATTGTGAGAGGGATTGGGATATTGTGAGATGGATTGGGATATTGTGAGATGGGTTGGGATATTGTGAGATGAATTGGGATATTGTGAGAGGGATTGGGATATTGTGAGATGGTTTGGGATATTGTGAGAGGGATTGGGATATTGTGAGATGGGTTGGGATATTGTGAGATTAATTGCGATATTGTGAGATGAATTGGGATATTGTGAGATGAATTGGGATATTGTGAGATGGTTTGGGATATTGTGAGAGGGATTGGGATATTGTGAGATGGGTTGGGATATTGTGAGATGAATTGGGATATTGTGAGATGGATTGGGATATTGTGAGAGGGATTGGGATATTGTGAGATGGGTTGGGATATTGTGAGATGAATTGGGATATTGTGAGATGGATTGGGGATATTGTGAGAGGGATTGGGATATTGTGAGATGGGTTGGGATATTGTGAGATGAATTGGGATATTGTGAGATGGATTGGGATATTGTGAGAGGGATTGGGATATTGTGAGATGGGTTGGGATATTGTGAGAGGGATTGGGATATTGTGAGATGGGTTGGGATATTGTGAGATGAATTGGGATATTGTGAGATGGATTGGGGATATTGTGAGAGGGATTGGGATATTGTGAGATGGATTGGGATATTGTGAGATGAATTGGGATATTGTGAGAGGGATTGGGATATTGTGAGAGGGATTGGGATATTGTGAGATGGATTGGGATATTGTGAGAGGGATTGTGTTGTTGGTGCTTGCTTGTTGAGTTTTTATTGGATTTTTTATCTGTAAGTTTTCATAAACAGATGTGTCAGATAATTATACCCAATGATTAAGCTCATTGCTCATTGGGTGCTCAATTCTATCGCTTTCACTTTGCCACTCATTTTGAGAGTGCACTTGATGAATGGGATGAGAGAACCGGATAGCAACTGCTTATTGGTCGGCTCGGAAAATGCTCCGACTTGTGAATAAAAAGGGTTGCAATATGATGATGAGAAAGGGTGAGAGGTTGAAGAGAGAGTGGAAAAATTGAAGGGCCAGAAGTATCGCTATCTTATTTATATTTTGCGTCACTCAACTGACAGCTGTCACCTGTCAACTATACAGCTATACCACACTCATCAATCAAAAAAAAGAATTTTTTTTGTGAAAACTTTCTAAAGAGTAAAGAAAAAGGTAAGCAGCTGATTTCTTAAACTGTCTGTTCTCTTTTCATTCATCCTTGAGGCCTCCTTGAGGTGAGCATTTTAAAGTATATCATATTCTAGTGCGGCTAAACCTACACAATAATTTGATTCGTGTTTTATTGGATTGTTGTGAGATGGATTGGATTATTGTGTAATTGATTGGCTTATTGTGGAATGGGTTGGATTATTGTGGAATGGATTGGATTATTGTGGAATGGATTGAATTGTTGTGGAATGGATTGAATTGTTGTGGAATGGATTGAATTGTTGTGGAATGGATTGAATTGTTGTGGAATGGATTGAATTGTTGTGGAATGGATTGAATTGTTGTGGAATGGGTTGGATTATTGTGGAATGGGTTGGATTATTGTGGAATGGATTGGATTATTGTGGAATTGATTGGATTATTGTGGAATCGATTGGATTATTGTGGAAATGATTGGATAATTTTAGGATAAATAGGATTGTTGTGTAATTGATTGGCTTATTGTGGAATGGGTTGGATTATTGTGGAATGGGTTGGATTATTGTGGAATGGGTTGGATTATTGTGGAATGGATTGGACTATTGTGAGATGGTTTGGACTATTGTGGAATGGATTGGACTATTGTGGAATGGATTGGATTATTGTGGAATGAATTGGATTATTGTGGAATGGATTGGATTATTGTGGAATGAATTGGATTATTGTGGAATGAATTGGATTATTGTGGAATGGGTTGGATTATTGTGGAATTGATTGGAGCATTGTTGGATGGATCTATATTGCAGAAGAATTTTTTGGGATGTTGAGCAGTTCGCAATGTGCTCAAACAAGGATTAAAATAAGAAATTGATTTGAAGAGTAGCGGCTCGCCTGACACAACCCTCGCGCGCACCCAGATGGTGCAGCTGTTCTACTACGAACAAGTCGGCAGACGCTGCGCCAAGCTCCTTGAGGCTGCAGGAGTAGCCGATGAGAGCAGCAGCAGCGGCGGCGGCGGCGGCGGCGGCGGCGGCGGCGGCGGCGGCTTCGGCGGCCGTCGCCAGCAGCAGCCGGTGAAGGTGCTGCTCCACGCGGAGGAGGGCATCGGTGCGGGCTGCGCCCTCAACGCCTATTGGCTGCTTCGGTTTCCCTGGTTCACCCGGCGCCTGTGCCGAGTGACTGAATTCTCTGGCGGTCTGAAACGGCGCGCCGCCTGGGCCACCGTCTCGCAGTCTGGCGACGGCGGCTGCGTGGCGATCGCCGGCCGGCTAAAACAGAAGACCAAGGTTCAGCAGCAGCAGCAGCAACAGTTTCCCTCTACTAGAAGCAGCAGTTTTGTACTGCGCCTGACTTCCAGCGTTACCGACGCCGATTTTCACCGCGGCTACAGCCTGACCGGCTGGCTGGAGGCCGGGCGAAGCCGGCAGCGCCAGTTGACGCATCTGGCGGTGGTGAAGCGGCCGGGATACTGAAGCGAGCCTTCGGCTACAACACTCCTTCGAGCACATCATTGGCTTCTCGCTGCAGCGGAATTCTTTTGTTAAAAAGACAATCCTTAGGTTATATTTTTCTGTCCAATAATATTTTATATCCTATAATGTTCTAAAAAGTCTAATGATAAATGCAGTTACTATCCTCAAATGTAAAGTATCTTATATCCTCCAATCTGAACTCTGGTACCCTCAAATGTGAAGTCTCCCATAGCCTCAAATCTGTAGTTTCCCATAGCGTCAAATCTGCAGTTTCCCATAGCGTCAAATCTGCAGTTTCCCATAGCGTCAATCTGCAGTTTCCCATAGCCTCAAATCTGCAGTTTCTCATAGCCTCAAATCTGACCAGTTTAGTTTGTTTCTTAGATATGGACCATCTTGCTATTTGGGATCGCATTCTTCCAGCTGAGTTTGATTTCAATATCTTCAATATCCCACGCGGCGCTTTCACTCCCCGTATTGTCTATGGTCCCAAAGTCAGCTCGTAGTCTTGTATTTATTTGCTTTTAGCATATCAATTGAAGAAAGTTTCACAAGTGGAACTCGCATGTCTTCAATGTGCTTGGTATTTTTAGTCATAGAAACTAAAATAAACTACCGAATACCCGCTGTCGATTGAAAAGTGCGTCTCAAATTTAAGAAAACAAGAATCCGGCTGTTTTACATTTTTTCAATTATTCCGTTGGCAACCAACCCACAGTTCCCGGTCCACGGAATGCTAATTTATTTTTTTAGCTCTTATAGCCAAAGTCCTAAATTGGTCTGCGATTTTGTCAGTAGAAAAAAGTTGGGACAACTGCGTTGCGACGGACATTGGTTCGCGACATTGGCTTAGACCGGAGCTATCAATGCAGCCGGAGTAGCTGAAGCTAATTTGATTAACTCTTTTCTGTCTCCGTGATAAGCCCAATCCTCAAAAGAATTAGCATACGCAGGGGGTCTCGCGGGAGTGGGGGCCGGGCTTTGCATACCGAATCGGCCCAACTCAACCATGTTAGTCTATGGGCCAAGTCTGCGCTAATTAAGTTCAGGCAAGCCATCTTCTAAAAGAGAAGTAATTAAGAAGCAGTTGGGCTTTGCACCGATTATTCAGGACTTCAGTTTTGCTAGTCTGCATTTGGATACACTTTAATCGGAAATCAGGCTGAAATTAGTAATTAAGAAGCTAAAATTCGACTTGTCCAACAGCACACCGAGCCAAGGCCAGCGGAGGTGGCCGTTAAAGTTTTCTGACTAACTAGATAGTCGCCATGCATACCATACACAAGCCTCAGGTGCCGAAGGTCTACCGTGTGCAGATCGATGGCGTGGGCGCGTCGGCAGGTGAGTTCGCCTACACGGCTATTCGGCCATACTTCCCGGCGCTGCATCCGAACACGCTTTGGATCATCAACCGGGTCCGGTCTGGGGACGCCACGCCGCTAGTTAACATTCTGAAAACCCGAGAGCGGATGAACATATTTTTCAAGTACATGTACTTCCAAATTCTGGATAAGCCGTCACTGTACAATCCGAAAAATCCTATGGATAGACCCATGTTCAACGAGAAGGCCTACCTATTTCTCAATATATTCTCAGTGGCTCTCTATTTCAAATGCGAGACCATTGTGCGCGTCCTGGCTCCGATCCGAGTTGGAAAGATTGACAATCCGGCCAGCTACGAATCAATGAGCGAGGTGTCCATTCCACAGTACGCCACCTATGTACACGATCACACTTTCGGTGACCTGATCACTTTCAACATTCCCGCCCTCATGATGCGCAGAGAGGTCTACTTCGCCATACCGTCTCTGTTCCGCTTCGGGTCGTGGGCTCCGCGCAGTCAGTTCAGCATAACTTATTTCAGGCGCAATTACAATTTCTCAAAGAAGTTCAGCGACTGGTTTGAGTACGCCTGGTCCTTGCTCGACGAGCGACCGTACACAAAGATTTCAATGCTGGTGAAGATGCTAAACAAGGCCGCTCATACAAATTTCTACCTAGGCGACAAGGTATTTTACCAGCCTATCAACTGTCGCTATTACAACGCGCCTTGGGCCTCGCCTGAACAGGACGAGAGGGCGGTGATTGTTTACCGGTCCTATCCGCGCCGAATTCTGTGCAAGCTGTTCCTGCACAAGGACCCGCTGCGGGTCATGCCGCAGGTAATTCCATTTGTACGTATCTTCCAGCTGGAGCGCTTCTTCGTGTCCCAGACATCCAAGTCATTGAATCCAGAGTTCCGCATGGTCATTCTCAGCAGCCTGGAGGAGCGCTTCTTGAATCTGTCGCCCATTGTGAACTCAAATGAGATCAACTCGTCGGACTATGTTGAACAGAACGGCCACAAGACGTCAACTTACGACTACGATAACATCATCGCACTGCTGCACTACTTTTTAGTGATTGCCGCTGAAAGAAATGTGGAATCTTTGAAGCACAGCATCATCCACCTCATCATGGACATCCTGACTGACACCGGTTTGCTCTACATCTTCTCAAAGGAGCCAGCGGTCAACATCTCCTACTACATGTCGCACCTCATTGACGGTCCGTTCATCCAGCCTAACGATCTGCAGCACATGCTGCGAAACATACCCGCCCTGCTGATGACCTCGACAGTGGCCGACAAAAGCTTCCCGCCTTTCCTGCAGACGTCTGGCAGCAAATACGACAAGCAGCAAGCGGCTGGGGTTGAACTGTTCAAGAACAAACTGCCCCGGCTGTGGGAGCGAGGCCGTTTCGCCAAAGCCATCCAGCACATTATGAAGTACCGCATTGATCTGGACGACAAGGCTGGTGTCACCACACTAGAGTACTGCAAGTGGAAGAACGAATACCTTGAGTCCAGGCTCCGGCTGAGCATGCAGACTATGAACCAGGAGCAGCAGACCATTCCAGCCGAACGGGTGGACCAGCGGCTCACCTCCGATGACGAGGGCGGCAGCCACGGAGCCGCTCGAGGCTGGCGGGCCTATCCGCCGAGCTTTTTTAAGGACGCCAAGGAGTTCATGGTAAAGAAGCAGAAGGACGCAACCAAGGTGAAGAAGAAGATCAGGAAGAACTTCATCGATCTCTGGACGATCGACGAGTTGGATATAAAGAAGTCGGCCAAGTGATCCTCCCCTTTTGCGCTAATATTTTTTTGCTTTTAACGAACAGGATTCGCGTTCAGCAGCTCAAAGCAGGGCGCTTGACGAAAAAGACAGCATTCGAAGAAATTAATAGTTTCATTTTTTCTGTGCCTCGTCATTTTATTTTAGTGCCTTTTCAACAGTTGCTTTGCTTTGCATTTTGTTTGACAAACTATTTTTTAGTTTAGTCTGCAACTGCTGGTGCTGGCCGGGCCCTCGCGCCTCACCCAGGGAACACGCAGTCAGATAGGCGTCAGATTTTCTGACTTTCTGACAAGACTTTCTGTACTTGTAAAACTTTTTGAGGTCGTTCGTTACACAGAGATGTCATGCATATGCAATTTATAGTTATAAAAGTCCGCTCGCCAACTCTTGTCCCATTCGCTTCCTACTATCCCCAAATAACCCCAGCAAACAAAACAGCCATCTGTATTGCAGTGCAACAGAATGCAAAAGAAACAAATACAGGAAAAAACTAAATACTTTATTTTTGTTATAGTACGACTTTGTGTATTGTATATATTACTGTTCTACTGGCTTACATTACAGGTGGCCATTTCAAAACGAAAAAATATTTGCAATCGATTAAGTTATTAAAGCTATTGAAGCAGTTATTAAGAATTGCAGACGGGCATTCAAATCTGAAGTGTTTAACTATTCAAAAACTACATCAGCTTGAAGTTTGGACACATCATTTCACACCGCCGCCCCCGCTGCCCTCCCAGAGCAGCCGGCTGTGCTCCTCTTTGGATACGCCCAGCAGGCGCCTCTGTCGCTCGACATTAGCCGGCTGGAAGTCGCGCGGGTTGCTGCTCTCTTCCGCTTCGGCCACCGTGCCGAGACTCTGCCAATTCGAATGCCAATTCAATTCGAATTCGAATGGTTGTATGGCACTACCATTTAAATTTAGAATTTGTTTATCTTATATTTCTACTTCGAGTAGTGCAGTTCGTATGCCACTGCCATTAAAACTTATAATTAGTTTTACTTATATTTCTACTTAAAGTAGTGTAGTCGAAATGTGGCTGACAATTCTGTTACGAATAGTTTTCTGTATTTTGAATTAAAGTGACTCGCTTTCTAATATTTTTCGAAATATTTTTTACTTATACTGCAAGCAGTACAGTAAAAGTATCAAGAGTTGAAGTAGCCCATTCCATCCCTCACCCAGGAGAAGAAAGCGGCAGCAGCGGCGCTGATTTGGATGACCTCCTCCTCGCGGTAGGGGGCCAGAATTACCTGGGCCCTGGCAGCGATGCTCGGGTGCAGATCCGAGACTGGGTTGAACTGGGCGATGCGCTGCTGCATGCTAGTCTTGCCAGTGGGGTTCAGATAGCGCAGGCATTTCTGCCAGCTCTGTGGAGCGCAGGTTCAGCAACTAACATTATAATGGAATATAATTATAATGCTGGAGCTATTGCGCGTACGAATGTTCAGTCCATGGACTGGGGAGAGACGCTGCATCCAATTATCCCATTTAATTACATCCCTGTTATAATTACATTGGTCCTCTTCTCGTATTCGCCCAGCAGCAGTAGGGTGGCTCGGACAGTGTCCACCACGGCCTGCTTGGGGTTCGCGTAGGCACGCAGCTCCGCCACCGCCTTGCTGTCCAGGTTCAGCACCCGCTTGTAGAGCCGCTCCATTCGTTCAACGCGAAGCAGCGCCGCGGCGGCCTCCCGCAGCAGCGGATGCGACTCCTTCAGCTGGCCGGACTGGCGAGCTCGGTCCAGGGCCGTGCGCAGTGGACCGGCCACGCGCTGGCGCAGCGACTGCTCAGTGGCTGAGTTCAAGTCTGGCGGATGGTCACGGTAGGTGAGTCATATGGGAAATGGGTCATGTAGGAAATTGGTCATAAAGGAAATAGGTCATATAGGAAATGGGTCATTTAGAAAATGGAACATAGAGGAAATGGGTCATAAAGGAAATAGGTCATTTAGGAATCGGTTCTTTTAGGATATATTGTTCATATAGGTCATTAAGGATGTGATTCATATATGAATAGCTCTTATATGACACAGGGTCACAAAGGAATTTTTTAATTTGATCTCAAGTCACGTGACTCTGAATGGCGATTCTGTTTTTGCAGGTTTATCAGATCTCTCAATAATCAAAGAATAAAGACTGATTCCCATGCCTTTCTTGATGCCAGTGATTCGCAACGTCCTGTCGGCCAGCTGGGCCAGCTTCTCGTCCTCGATGCCGAGCTCTCGCAGCCTGACTAGGCCCGCCTGGATGCCGTCCAGATCTTCGCGCCGAATGGCGCCGCGAAAGCGCGACTTTGCCACCCTGGCTGCGGCGTCTCGAGCCAGCTGTTCGCGCTTGGCGCGCTCCTCCGGATCTGTTGAGCTGCCAGCCTTGGCTAGCTGGATCTTCGCCTGCGGTTCACGCAAAGTACATTTAGGGTAGTAAAGAAGGTTCACTTTATCTATTAAGAAGCAAACGTATTTGGGTGGGAAAGTGTTGAAATTTAGTAGGAAATAATGTACTTTTGTACTTTTGCGGGTAGGAAATAATGTGCTTTTGGGGTTAGGAAAGAGTGTACTTTTAGGGGTGGGAAAGAGTGTACTTTTAGGGGTAGGAAAAAATGCTCATCTTGGGTAGGACGATTAATCTTAGGGACAGGTAGGAATGGTCAGTTGGGATAGAAAAGAATTTACTTTAGACGGATTATTGCAGGAAAAACGAATGTATTTACTAGCAAGTTTAAAATTAGAAAAAAATCCCAATCATCAGATTGTAACAAATTGTAACCCCAGACTGCAACCTACAGCCTCTCCCCATATGGCAAATTATTTGCTTTGCTACAGACCTGCTCCTCCATGTCGGCCAGGGTGGCCTCGTCCAGGTCCTGCGCGTCTTCGTCGCCGCCGTGGGCCTCGCGCAGGATGCGAATTCTCTCCTCGGCCAGCACCTCGTCCAGGGTTCGAGCCTGGTCGCGCACCATCTGCTCAAGTTTGAGCAGGCGCTCCTCGTAGGCCGCGTTCTGCCTGCGGCACTGCTCCAGCAGCTCGTGCCATTCGCGACGCCGCTTCTGGGCCTCAGCTTCGGCTTTGGAGTCCAGGACCTGAAAAGATTGAGTTTCAGTTGACTGTGTTGCGAAGAACGGATGGAACGAAATAAAGGAAGAACGCAAGAACCCAAAGCGATGAAGTATGAAAATGGCGTTTGACTAGCGAAAGCGAAAGGCGGAAATGGTAGAAGGAAGGCGGAAATGATAGAAGGAAGGCGGAAATGGTAGAAGGAAGGCGGAAATGGTAGAAGGAAGGCGGAAATGGTAGAAGGAAGGCGGAAATGGTAGAAGGAAGGCAGAAATGGTAGAAGGAAGGCGGAAATGGTAGAAGGAAAGCGGAAATAGTAGAAGGAAGCCGGAAATGGTAGAAGGAAAGCGGAAATGGTAGAAGGAAGGCGGAAATGGTAGAAGGAAAGCGGAAATGGTAGAAGGAAGGCGGAAATGGTAGAAGGAAGGCGGAAATGGCGGAAGGAAGGCAGAACATGGGCTCACCTGAAACTGCATCAGCTGGCCGGCCACGGAGCCAGCCACATCTTCCGGGTCAGGGAGTGCTGAAAGGGTCCAGACTCCACCCGGCGGCCCAGCGTCGATCGTGGACTTCCAGTAGGCCGGATTGTCAGCGTCGCGCTGCAGATAGAAGATGAACAGCTGCGGCTTCTCGACCCTCAGCTGGAGTTGGCCGAAGCGAACCCGGTCGGCCTTGACGACAATCTGCACGTATCGATTGGCCTCCAGCTGGCTGCTATCTGGAGACATCAGGCGGAAGCCGCGCTGCCACAGCGGCGACGTCTTTGGAAACGGTGTCGCGTCGATGTTCGGCTCACCGGTGAACTTGATGACGTAATTGCACAGGTGGCGAACCTCCCTGGCGAAGGACACAGAAAGTCTTAGGAATAATTGGTGCATTTTTCGAGATTGATGGATTGATGAATTGATTGATGGATAGATTGAAAAAAATGTATTAATAGAGTGATGGACTGAATGGAGTAAAGGACCGATGCATTGATGGATGGAATGATGGATTGATAGATTGATGGATTGATGGATTGATGGATGGATGGAATGATGAATGGATGGATGGATGGATGGATGGATGGATGGATGGATGGAATGATGAATGGATGGATGGATGGATGGATGGATGGATGGATGGATGGATGGATGGATGAATGGATGGATGGATTGTATAGTTGATTGCCATACCTGGAGCTGTCTCCGCCAGCTGCAGAGCCGATGTCAGCCCCAGCCCCGATAGCCAGGTGATAATATCCTAACTGGGGAAACTTGACGGTGACGCTGGCCCGCGCCTCGGCCGCGCTCGTCTCAATGAGCGTCAGGTCGGTGTAGTCGTGATGTCCCCGATGATCCTGCAGGCGCAGCACAGCGCAGTACAGCAGCGGTCGTCGCATTTGCCAGCTGATGCGCAGGGTGCGGGTGGTGCACTCCAGGTAGCCGAACTGATGCGGCGCCAGCGGCTCCGTGTCCAGACTCCGACAGGCGGCCTGCTCAGTGCCAAGCGGCTCCTTCAACCGCGGATAGAGGAAGTCAGGATCCGGGCAGGGCGCCTGGCTGTCGATGAGGTAGTCGCAGACTGGCACAATGCGACCGTCTGGCAGCTGGCAGGAGATGCAGGCAGCGTAGATGCCCTCCTTCGGTGCCCGGATGTGGAATACGGCCTCGCCGGCCTCCATCCAGTGGATGGCGTACAGCTCCAGGAAACGGATGCTGGCGTCTGTGCTACGCAGCTCAATCTTTTGTAGGGTCAACGATTGTGGGGAATGACTCAAGGAAAGTCACTTGTAGGTCAGTGTACTTTTAAGAAAAACTTTTGATGTCTCTGACCCACCCAAATTTCTAACCCAGTCGTATTTTAAAGCTGGATGAACTGAAGCACTTGGGAATGAAGTACTTTTAAGGACAAAAATTGATGCCATTGAGCTGAGATTCGAACCCCCGACCGTTCAGAAAGTCCGAACTCTAACTACTAGGCTGCCTCTCGCAACGATGTCCCTGAGCTCGATTCCGCGGCGAAGCCACATTTATTTGGGGCACAGCCGAGGAGAGAAGGCTTTGAGGCTTGTCGTGCAATTTACGCCCACGAGGGCCAACCTCAAGTCAGTGCAGATGTACACACCTGTGTGAGCGTGTGCCTGCGTACAGTATATGTGTATTGTGTATGCTCAGGGGTCGTTACACGCAGCCCCCGCCAAGAAACAGTTCAAAGCTCGCTCACTGAGTAGCGCAGGTGAGAATTCTGGGCGGCAAAGCGCAGTCTGGCCTCGCCTCGCACCGTCTCCACCATGGGGTCCGGATGGCTCAGCGGGTCCAGCCCGGCCTCCGCTGTCTGGCCTCCGGGGCCCCACTCGGTCAGGTTGCCAGTCGGCACGGGAGCCACGTCGGCCGGTCGGCGGCAGTGGAACACGTAGGAGACAACATGACGCAGGCAGCTGTCGGCGCACCTGGCGCCAAACAGTTTCAATAGGAACTTGCCGGCCACAGGCGGTATGACGGTGATGTAGAGCTCCCGCTTCTTGACGCTGTGCCCGGTGATGCAGAAGTGAGCCAGCTGCCATTTGCGCGACTTGTACTGAATCTCGCTGCCGGTGGCCTCCGAGCTCAGAGCGGACGAATGGATGTACAGCCTGGCAGAATAGATGGCGTGGGCCTCGCGTGGTTCCTCCTGGAACTCCAGCGTGTTGTCCTGGCCCTTCTTGATGTGCAGGCCGAGCCGGCGCTCCTGCTGCGACAGGCCGCTGTCGCGAATCTCAAAGACGCACTTCGGATGGCTGACAATTTCCAGGCCGAGGCGTTCCATCTCCTCCGGCTCGCACTGCGGCATCTCCTCGAACTCGGCCAGACTGACTGGGCGGGGCAGCAGCTGCCAGCGCGGATCGTAGGGGAAGTGCTCCAGCACAGCGTAGTGCGGATCAGTCAGGAAGTAGAACTCGTTGATGGCGTAGCCAAGCTGACCGCTGACTGCAGCGGCGGCTGCGGCTGCGGAGGCGTTTTCATCGAGGCGGCTCCACTCGCCACTGTCGTAGCCCTGCATGTGTTTCGACGGAGAGTGTTTTCTATATTTGACAGTCAGGATAATTAGAAACCTATGGGCGAATAAAATTTACTCGCCTGCAACACCTGGCAGGCCCAGATTGGATCAATGAGGCGCCACTGGTCTTCGACTAGCACGGCCAGCCACAGGGAAGCATTCTCCTGGTTGACGTGATGGCCGATTCGATACTGCGCACCTTTGGTAACGCCTCCGACTACCTGAGCAGGGGCAGGCTTTGAAAATTTACAAACCACTAAAACATATATTAGAGAGTGCTCAGCGTACTGGGATGCTACGAGGGCACAGAAAACTGACGGTTTTAAGGGATCTGAGTGAGCTTTAAGTACTGAGTGTGCTCAGAGGTATGATGGTTTTCAGAGGTCTGGGAGTGTTAAAAGGACTTGGTGAGCTCAAAGCACTGAGCGTACTCAGAGGACTCATAGTACTCTGAGTGTTCTAAGAGGACTGATGATGTTACTTGTAATTTATCTCAAACTCAGCAGAATCGGACCTCAGCCGCGATGCCGGCGTGCCGCAGCAGCCGGTGCAGCAGCAGCACGTAGTTGATGCCACGGCCCTCTCGGATGCAGCGAATGTAGTGCAACGGATCTTCCTGGGTGGTCTCAGCCCCCTCCAACAGCGCGTCCACCCGATGATTTCCGGCTGTCACCGCCATCCAGCGGAACAGAACTCGCACGGCCTCCAGCTCGGTTGACACCTGAGTTGTGGATTACCTTATGAAGCTTAGAAATGCCACGGGTACGTATGCGTGGAAATTAGGATTTACAGTCAAATTTGCACCTGATCGCACAGGTGTCCGACTAGGGCGTCGAATCCGGCGCCGGCCACCTCCAGCGGCGTAGCGTCGGCGATGGCGTCCGCTCGTGCCAGAAGTTCCGGCGACACCAGAGTCGCTTTGTCGGTGACGGGCGGACGTCGCTCCACCTCATCGATCTCGTCGATGCCGACGCCGCGCTTGGCCGCTTCTGCCTGGTAGACTCGCTGCATTGATTGAAGATACTGCGGCGTCACGTAGTCTTCTTGGTCGGGTGACAGGACGAAGCGACTCAGTGAAATCTCGCCCTCGCCGAACTCGTAGTCCTCGGGGCCGGAGAGGCTGAGCCAAGGGAGGAATGCCACGCTTTAAGCCACTGCCTTGATCAGAGATGTCACTCACAAATCACCCTCTACCTAATCACTTGAAATTACACAAATCCTTTCTTGACTACAGAACCAAATAGCAAATTTTACTCTTAGAGGACGTCAACCAATCGTCTGTGTTTGTGTCTGCATCACTGTTCGACGCTAAACCAATCGTCACTGTTCGACGCTAAACCAATCGTCACTGTTCGACGCTAAACCAATCGTCACTGTTCGACGCTAAACCAAACGTCACCGTTCGACGCTAAACCAATCGTCACTGTTCGACGCTAAACCAATCGTCACCGTTCGACGCTAAACCAATCGTCACTGTTCGACGCTAAACCAATCGTCACCGTTCAACGCTAAACCAATCGTCACTGTTCGACGCTAAGCCAATCGCTACTGTTCTGACTGAGGTTTCCCTGATTAGGAACAGGAAACCTTTGTTCATTCACTTCACTTGTGATAAATTGACCAAGGACAAGTAAGCACTCACAACTCATCGTTGCTGCTGCCATCTCCTCCGTAATTCCCGAACGCTTCAACAGCGACAGTGTCCCTGTCTAGAATACGCACACCGCCCCCAGTGTCTTCGGGTCGACTAGAATTGCAGCCCATTCAACAACGCTTTTCAGGTTGAAGAAATTCGTAAAGAATTAAAAATCTGAATTATCATGCGAGTAAAAAGCTAATATATTGCTTGGGGCACATGTACAGCCGGCCCATGAAGCTGCTGCTCAGTTGTTGCCAAGGCAAGAAAATTATTGCTTGTGCCTAACAATTCTCTACATTGAGCAGATTTTTCTATTCTCTTCTTCTTTGAGCTACGCTCAACCCTCTTTGCCCCCCTCCCTCCTATTCAATTCGTTGTACGCCAGTGGCCGCAGCGTCGTACTTTGTTAATTAAAAAATAAATTATAAAGATTTCTGTCTGAGCTCCAAGCACACATGCGCATAACTGTACCCTGTGTTCATATTTAGTGCTATGCCATTGTGATGGGGCGGCGGGTCAGTCAGTGTCACTCTACTCCTCAATGCAATCTGGTCGGAGAGTGAGATATGTGGCAGCATTAACCATCAACTCTTTTAATTACGAGCGCATTTCTCAATGGCTCTTTTGTTGGGCGAAACATCTGAACGGTAAAAGTACTAGCATCCATCGAAAATGCATAAAATAAACAAAAAATAGCCAAACTAAATCGACCAGCACGTTTAATCCAGAAAAAAAACGAAAAGATAAAAAAACTCTTTTATATTTTGAGCTATGAGCAACCATATTGAGTTGTATTGTTCTGCCACAGAAAAAAAGTTTTAAGCTGCAAATAAACTAGGTAATGCCAATTTCCATCAAGAAAAAAGGAACAAATCAACTGCAAAGATCTAGCTCGAGTGGACCAATTAGCTCGTAAATGCCAACAAAATATGCTCGTAAAAAAGTAAACGGACGAGTGAAAATTCCACCGAGAAAATATAACAAACAGCTCGGAAGAAATTCAAGTAATAAGTAATAATTCGGAAGTAATAAACACTAGACATTACTCAAAGTAGCACTCTGATTATAGCCTTAACTGGCGTGAAAAACTACGTCAATAGACATTGTAACAAAGTGACAATTATGTCAGCATCTCCTTGAATAAACTGCCAATTATCAAGGACAGACAGGTGAAAAAAACTACCTGTGGAAAAACACTTTTCAAGAACAGTTTATTATTAAAAACAGGGTGTGAAAGCTTGCAACGGAAGCAAAAATAAACAAAGCCAAAAAGGCAAAAAACACACATTTTTAATCAACCAGGAACCCGATTCTAACATCAGTTCGTCATTGAAACCATTTTTTTCTTCTTATAATAATTTCACGCGATCTTCATTTTCTTACTGTTCTTTTGCGGCTATCGCTGCTTTTTAGCATTTTTCCTTGCACTCAGCCAGAGGACGAGCCGCATTCAACAGCGAATCCGGCTTCATCAGCGAGTCTACTGGCATGTTCTCCTGGTCCTCTACCGGCTTGTTCTCCTGGTCCTCTACCGGATTGCTCTCCTGGTCCTCTACCGGCTTGTTCTCCTGGTCCTCTACCGGCTTGTTCTCCTGGTCCTCAACTGGCTTGTTCTCCTGGTCCTCTACCGGATTGCTCTCCTGGTCCTCTACCGGCTTGTTCTCCTGGTCCTCTACCGGCTTGTTCTCCCGGTCCTCTACTGGCTTGTTCTCCTGGTCCTCTACCGGCTTGTTCTCCTGGTCCTCTTCTGGCTTGTTCTCCTGGTCCTCAACTGGCTTGTTCTCCTGGTGCTCTACTGGCTTGTTCTCCTGGTCCTCAACTGGCTTGTTCTCCTGGTGCTCTACTGGCTTGTTCTCCAGGTCCTCTACTGGCTTGTTCTCCTGGTCCTCAACTGGCTTGTTCTCCTGGTGCTCTACTGGCTTGTTCTCCTGGTCCTCAACTGGCTTGTTCTCCTGGTCCTCTACTGGCTTGTTCTGCTGGTCCTCAACTGGCTTGTTCTCCTGGTCCTCTACTGGCTTGTTCTCCTGGTCCTCAACTGGCTTGTTCTCCTGGTCCTCTACTGGCTTGTTCTCCTGGTCCTCAACTGGCTTGTTCTCCTGGTGCTCTACTGGCTTGTTCTCCTGGTCCTCTACTGGCTTGTTCTCCTGGTCCTCTTCTGGCTTGTTCTCCTGGTGCTCTACTGGCTTGTTCTGCTGGTCCTCTACCGGCTTGTTCTCCTGGTGCTCTACTGGCTTGTTCTGCTGGTCCTCTACTGGCTTGTTCTGCTGGTCCTCTACCGGCTTGTTCTCCTGGTCCTCTACCGGCTTGTTCTCCTGGTCCTCTTCCGGCTTGTTCTCCTGGTCCTCTACTGGCTTGTTCTGCTGGTCCTCTACCGGCTTGCTCTCCTGGTCCTTTTTCCTTCGATTTTTCTCCTGCTTCTGCAAGATCTTTTTGCCTTCTGCGGCTTCAAACTTGTTGATGAGTTGCAGCAGGTCATCGTATTCTTTATTCAACCTAACGCTCTCACGGTTAGCAATCTCTAATCTAACCCGAAATTCTTCGTCCTCTTCAAGAGCTCTGCCGTTACTCTGTTGCGCTGGCTTTGAGCTGCGAATTTCAGACAAGCATTCAAAGAGGTCCTCGTACTGCTTCTTTCTGAACTTCATTTCTAAGCGAATGTTCTCGATCTTCGCCGTCTGGGCGTCAAACAACAAGCGGCGATAGCGTCGGACATTGTCCGTCTGGTTTTGTTTAGAAAGGAAATGGGAAAAGGGTAACAAACAATTTAGTAATGAAAAAATACTGAATCAAATCGGGATCAAATGGGTTGGGGATCAGATGGGTTGGGGATCAGATGGGTTGAGGATCAGATGGGTTGGGGATCAGATGGGTTGGGGATCAGATGGGTTGAGGATCAGATGGGTTGGTGATCAGATGTGTTGGGGATCAGATGGGTTGGGGATCAGATGGGTTGGGGATCAGATGGGTTGGGGGATCAGATGGGTTGGGGATCAGATGGGTTGGGGATCAGATGGGTTGGGGATCAGATGGGTTGGGGATCAGATGGGTTGGGGATCAGATGGGTTGGGGATCAGATGGGTTGGGGATCAGATGGGTTGGGGATCAGATGGGTTGGGGATCAGATGGGTTGGGGATCAGATGGGTTGGGGATCAGATGGGTTGGGGATCAGATGGGTTGGGGATCAGATGGGTTGGTATCAGAGAATGACCAGTGGGTAAGGTCATCAAAAAACTTCACAGAGGTTGCTTTGTGATAGTTGTATTGGGATCTCACCGGAGTGGGATTTGGCGGCATGACAATGGGAGGCCTAGTAAGCGCCTTGGGCACCGGCTCGCCCAATGCGGCGCACATGCAGAAAGCTCGATTGCGCAATTCGTCAATGATGGCCTGAGAGCCGGCTATTCTAGTCTCCCAGGCCGGCGGAGGGGCGTTCGGATCGTCGGAGATTAAGCCGAGCTCAAACAGGCGCAACTGGCAGGAGTCGGTTAGGTGGCTGTAATCCCGGGCTCTGTTGCCACTGAATGCGCCAGTGGCGGCAGCGCCAGCGGCGGAGTCAGACGATTCAGAATTGGACGCGCTCATGCTGTCTGGCTTTCGAGTTTCAGTTCTATCTGTGTTTTGATAATTGTTGACCGAGTGCTCAGAGCTGAAAGCTATATTTTATCGGCTATTATGTTACTAACGTCCTCATTAGCATATTACTGTTAGTAGTCAAGTCTAACAATATTTTGATACGCTATCTTGATTTATTATAAATTGAAAGGAAAAAATACAATACGCGTTATTCAAAAATAGATATTTGGTTGCACAGCAGGCAGAATCACCATGCATAATAAGAATAATTTCTATTTAATAAATTGCATCTAATATTCTCTAAATACTACTGACTAGCGGTAATATAAAGTTCGGTAGGTCAAATAGTTAAAAGTACATTGGTGCGCAAAGTTAAAGCATAACAAGCGGTATAAAGAGTTGCAAACAGGATGGTACCGCTATTGTATTGAACAAGAAAGGTCGTATCAAAGTACAAATAAAAAACTTACCATTAAGAAGCTATTCAAAGCAGAAAAAGCATGCAAAGTTTCTGCATGAAAGATAGAAAATTTTAGGATTATATAGAAAAAAGTAAAAGAAATACAACGCTTTAAACTATTAAATTCTTATAAAGTTCGAGACTGAATGAAAATGAAGCCATGCATGCACTTCTTAGTTCTAAAAAGGTGTAAAGTCTGTTTAAAACTGTCTGTGATTAAGTAAAAAGCGATGCAACCAATGGGAGCCGAGGTGGGGTCGATTGTTGGAAGCAGTTGGTACAGTAAAAAGGCAGCGAAGTTTCAGCAACGACCCTAGCGGTAAAGTTCACTTATGAGATCCTCTGATAAGCCAGTTAAAAACGTTTGATAGACACATACTAGATACCTGTGTTAATAACAACCTGTTAGACACCTGTGCTAATAACCACCTGTTAGACACCTGTGCTAATAACCACCTGTTAGATACCTGTGATAATAACCACCTGTTAGATACCTGTGCTAATAACCACCTGTTAGATACCTGTGTTAATAACAACCTGTTAGACACCTGTGCTAATAACCACCTGTTAGACACCTGTGCTAATAACCACCTGTTAGATACCTGTGATAATAACCACCTGTTAGATACCTGTGTTAATAACAACCTGTTAGATACCTGTGTTAATAACCACCTGTTAGATACCTGTGTTAATAACAACCTGTTAGATACCTGTGTTAATAACAACCTGTTAGATACCTGTGTTAATAACAACCTGTTAGATACCTGTGTTAATAACAACCTGTTAGATACCTGTGTTAATAACCACCTGTTAGACACCTGTGCTAATAACCACCTGTTAGACACCTGTGCTAATAACCACCTGTTAGACACCTGTGCTAATAACCACCTGTTAGACACCTGTGCTAATAACCACCTGTTAGATACCTGTGTTAATAACAACCTGTTAGATACCTGTGTTAATAACAACCTGTTAGATACCTGTGTTAATAACAACCTGTTAGATACCTGTGTTAATAACAACCTGTTAGATACCTGTGTTAATAACAACCTGTTAGATACCTGTGTTAATAACAACCTGTTAGACACCTGTGCTAATAACCACCTGTTAGACACCTGTGCTAATAACCACCTGTTAGACACCTGTGCTAATAACCACCTGTTAGACACCTGTGCTAATAACCACCTGTTAGACACCTGTGCTAATAACCACCTGTTAGACACCTGTGCTAATAACCACCTGTTAGATACCTGTGCTAATAACCACCTGTTAGACACCTGTGCTAATAACCACCTGTTAGACACCTGTGCTAATAACCACCTGTTAGACACCTGTGCTAATAACCACCTGTTAGATACCTGTGATAATAACCACCGGTTACGAGTAGATACCTGTGCTAATCATAGCAACCTGTTAGATACCTGTGATATTTATTATCAATTTGAAACCAGTGATAAAAATCGCCTATTGGAAACCAGTGACAGCTACCCATACGCAAGACACCTGTGCTATCTACCTGTTGAATACATGTCATACTGCCAGTATAACACGTCACTGTCCTAACGGCCTAACTAACTCGCCAACAGACGGTGGCTTCGGCGTCCAGTCTGGCAGGCTGCAGCCGTCGCGCTCGATGATGATGCGGGCAGCGTACTGCCCGAGCCGAACGCAGGCCGTGTCGGAGAGGCCGCGCACAGCGCCGGCAAGAAAGCCGCCAACAAAAGCGTCGCCGCAGCCGTTGGTGTCGCGCACTAGCTCGGGCGAAACCTTCGGCACCGGATAACCAACGGCGACTTCGCCGCCGGCGGCGAAGGCCAACTGTTTGGCGCCGTGGGTGAAGACAACCCGCGGTCCGCGGTCTTGACGCAATCGGCGAGCAATGACGCCGGCTAGCTGGAGCAGCAGGTTGTCATCGATTTCAGCGATCGGCTCTTGACGATCCAGTCGGACGAGGCGGGCTAGTTCAGAATCGCCCCGGTTGGCCAGATGACAGGCCAGAGAAAAAGCTTCACGTTCGTTACCAAATAGCAAATCAATGCGACCGAGGATCTGCGAGGCATGGAAGATTGAGCAACGGTAAAAACTATAGTTTACGAATATGACAGGCGCGATTGTGAGCATTTCTGGTGGGTATTTAACAGGTGGGTATGGCAGGTGTGTAACAGGTGGGTATGGCAGGTGTGTAACAGGTGGGTATGGCAGGTGTGTAACAGGTGGGTATGGCAGGTGTGTAACAGGTGGGTATGTCAGGTGTGTAACAGGTGGGTATGACAGGTGTGTAACAGGTGGGTATGACAGGTGTGTAACAGGTGGGTATGGCAGGTGTGTAACAGGTGGGTATGGCAGGTGTGTAACAGGTGGGTATGGCAGGTGTGTAACAGATGGGTATGTCAGGTGTGTAACAGGTGGGTATGACAGGTGTGTAACAGGTGGGTATGACAGGTGTGTAACAGGTGGGTATGGCAGGTGTGTAACAGGTGGGTATGGCAGGTGTGTAACAGGTGGGTATGACAGGTGTGTAACAGGTGGGTATGACAGGTGTGTAACAGGTGGGTATGGCAGGTGTGTAACAGGTGGGTATGGCAGGTGTGTAACAGGTGGGTATGACAGGTGTGTAACAGGTGGGTATGGCAGGTGTGTAACAGGTGGGTATGGCAGGTGTGTAACAGGTGGGTATGACAGGTGTGTAACAGGTGGGTATGACAGGTGTGTAACAGGTGGGTATGACAGGTGTGTAACAGGTGGGTATGACAGGTGTGTAACAGGTGGGTATGACAGGTGTGTAACAGGTGGGTATGACAGGTGTGTAACAGGTGGGTATGGCAGGTGTGTAACAGGTGGGTATGGCAGGTGTGTAACAGGTGGGTATGACAGGTGTGTAACAGGTGGGTATGGCAGGTGTGTAACAGGTGGGTATGGCAGGTGTGTAACAGGTGGGTATGACAGGTGTGTAACAGGTGGGTATGGCAGGTGTGTAACAGGTGGGTATGACAGGTGTGTAACAGGTGGGTATGACAGGTGTGTAACAGGTGGGTATGACAGGTGTGTAACAGGTGGGTATGGCAGGTGTGTAACAGGTGGGTATGACAGGTGTGTAACAGGTGGGTATGGCAGGTGTGTAGCAGGTGGGTATGGCAGGTGTGTAACAGGTGGGTATGGCAGGTGTGTAACAGGTGGGTATGACAGGTGTGTAACAGGTGGGTATGACAGGTGTGTAACAGGTGGGTATGACAGGTGTGTAACAGGTGGGTATGGCAGGTGTGTAACAGATGGGTATGTCAGGTGTGTAACAGGTGGGTATGGCAGGTGTGTAACAGGTGGATATGGCGAGTGTGTAACGCGTATTTGAATCAGTAACTAAATGTATTTAACTAAGCCAATTATAGCTTTCTGTGAAAAAGCATTCGTGCAATAAATGTTTACGAAACTAACTAAAATTCAACGATTTACCTCCTGATTCGCAAAATTTTCGCACAGAAAAGTGGCGTGTAAATTCATAGCAATCATCGGGCCGTCTAGTTTCAACAGGCGATAAATAGCTGACGGATTTGACGAGAAAAAGAATCCGCCAATGTACAATAGTTGCGCCTGACCAATCAGCGATTGACACGCCTGACTAGCTAAATGGGCTTCGCTAAAGTGTAAAGCAGCGCCCAGTCGAGTCACCAGAGTGCGATTATGGCCCGTGATGAGGGCGGCGCAGACTCCGGTTGGCTGGCCGGCCACTCGCTCTAGGCGGGCCTGCAAGCCGGCCTCTCTAGCCAGTTCTGACAGTGATTCGCCAGCGTTGTCGGCGCCAACTGCGCCTAGGTAGCCTGCAGAATAGCTGCTGTCAATGCTGCCTAATATGAAAAATCAGTAGATAAAGTGCTTATAAATTATAGATTCTCAATTAAGTGGAATGATATCCATCATAGCTAAATGATACTTGATAATAATAATAATATTATGTATTATTAAGGGGGTCGGTGGCAGAGCGGTTATCGCGTTTGCCTCTCGCACCACGGTGCCTTAGTTTGATTCCACGGCGAGGCCACATTTATTTGGGGCGCAGCCGCGGAGAGAAGGCTTGGGAGATTGTCCTGCAATTTACGCCCTTGAGGGCCAACTTCCAAGGCACAGTTAAGTGTACCCTGCCTGACAATGAGAAGTCAGGGCAGATGTACACACCTGTGTGAGCGTGTGCCTGCGTACAGTATCTTTGTGCGTGTGTGCTCAGGAGTCAGCGAAATGGGCAGAATTGCCTCCTCGCTGGCTGTGGGTCTACTGTTACTAAATGATGTGCCACTGCCCGCAGCCTTTCTACAAAAATTATCATTAGTAAATAATACTTACCTAGAAGCCACTGAGCCACGCGCATAGAATTCATAGTGGCACCGCCGGGCAGTTGAACACATTTGCCCAGCTGTCCACTAATAACAGCCTCAAACAGGCTATCATGCTGCGGTTCAGCCAGGTATTGGTTATTTTCCTCTAGGCCGTAGTGCTTAAGAACTTCTGGATGAACATGGACAGTTAAATCAAGCAAAGGATTTCCCACGCCTAGTAGAAGACAATTGCGAGTATCGCCAGTAGAAACCATTCTCTTCTGTTTAGCTGGCGTTGCAAAGAAGCCACGCCAAGTAGTTGCTGGGCTAGCTGCTATGGCAGCCAACCTTCTAGTTAGTAGAATTATGGTTTCGAAATTTATGGCCTACTGCTTAGCGATTAAAATTAGTCTAATGTGCTTGCAGACACATTAACTTAAATCTATTAAAATATTGTTGCAGTTGTAAAGTTGGCTAGTCTAAATAGTAGCAGCATGCTGGAAAGATAGCATTGAATTTAAATAGATAATAGCTACTTAATTATGACAACTTATTCATCAAATGGCAAGTCTGTTTACAGACAATAAAGATTAGAAAAAAAGAAATACATAGTTAAACTAGAAAGTAGCAATCTTGACACCAAAGGCGTCATTCATTCAAAAAGATCATGCACTTTAAAGTTACTAAAAATATTGGTGTTATACTATAGTTATACTATATACAATACTATAGTTACAGACTTACATGCAGTTGATTGGCTATAGGAAGACATATATAATATATAATTTTGTCTTTTGAACAGATGCTAAAACTATGGAATAGCGATAGTTTTGGGAATTCTGATTTCTCATATCCAGTTCCTAACTTTAAATGGCTTGTTTCTTGTGAGAACCCCTTTGTAACCCCAAATAGCTAGCTTAAAGCAATGTATACATGTATAGTGGGTGTACAGTTACAGCTGCCCAATATGTACTCAAAGTTAATTGCACATTAAGTTGCATTTTCACTACTTCTTATAGTTAATAGACTTAGTAGCGCATGTTTCAAAGGCAAAGCAGGCCCTATACTTCAACTTCTGTCATTTGATCAACTCATTAGCTTAAACAGAATAATATTTTTGGCATTGTAATGTCTTAGTAGTAATGCATCATTGTTATCAATAACAAAACTCTAGAAAAACAAAACAAAACAACCATAAGTTATTGTTTTTGTAATAGCTAGGCTATAGCTATTATTAACTAGGACTTTTGTAGACTAGGCAATATGGCTAATATGGCTTTAGAAATAGAAAAAATGTAATAGAAAGGTGCTCTGGTCAATACTTTTGATATATCTTATAGCCTAGGCTTATAAAAATAGTTGGTAGAGACAAATTTGTAATGGTATAATGCTTTACTATGTAGCTACATCTGTGGGCCTGGAATAGACCAGGAGATGGAGTCTATGGTTGCACTGTGTGTCAACAGAATCAAAGAGAGTCTTCAACAATGCTGCTACAACCGTCGCCTTGCCTGCATATTGATAACACTGGGCCCATCTGAGACAAGATGCTGCTATTCATTGTGGACGCTTACTCAAAATGGATCAATGTTCAGATAACTTTGTCAGCAACTGCTATGACAATATCAGAGTGACTATGCCAAAGCTTCAGCACACACAGCCTACCAGAGGTTGTGGTCACTAAAAATTGACTATGCTTTGCTACAAGGGCATTTGTCATGTTCACACCCGACTATATCACCAAGCATCCAACAGACTTACAGAAATGGCTGTACAGAGTTTGAAGTGCTTGCTTGAAAAACAGTTGAATGGGTTGCTTAAGACTCAAGTATCCCAGTTTCTTATGAGCTACCACATCACATTGTAATTGAAAACTGGTATGGCACCATATGAACTCCTGATGGGGCATACCTTGTGGTTGTTTCTGGACAAACTATATCCCAACATTGCAAAATGAGTTCTCCATTGCCAGGAGACCCAGAAACAATGGTACATTGTTACTTTAAAGCAGAAGTTGTTTGAAGAGAGAGAGAGTAGTGGTATACACCCAGAGTTTTGGATAAAAGCAGCTATATGGGTGCCCAGTTGTAACCAGGAAAGAGAGCCTGCAGTGGTACAAGTTCAATTTGCCAACAGAGTTATTCAATGTCACACCAATTATCTTTGCTATCATCCAACTGCTATATCTTAAGCACCTGAGTAAGTGTTCAATCATGGAGCTACTAACTGAGGATGGCCTAAACAGCCCTAAAGAGCAGCTCTAGTCTAATGCCAGATCAGAGTTGGCAGTCAAAGTTGAACTTACTGAGCCCATTCAAGCTGCCAAGGCAGAGCCTAGACTCAGCCATTCTGGCCACAAAGTATGTTCCACCTAACATTGATTTTCCATTAAAAATTATTTAAAACAGTTTTTGAGCTTTGTTGGGAGAGGTGTAGTGTAGTGGTATGATGATTTGCTGTGCTGTGCTGAGGCTTGAGTACTTGTGCATGGGGTGTGGGGGCTGTCAAGTGTTTCCTCTATAGAAAGTTTTATATTCCTCTGCATACATTAGTGCATGCAATATATTCTGCTCATTTGTGTGCAATGCTCAATTGTGTATTTATTTTTCCTTGCAAAATTGATAGCTGATTCAAGTTATGTCACTCATTGCTTAAATATATAGTCTAAAATAAGCCAAGTTGTTTCACATGTAACAATTTTTATCTGTCAATTGTTAGAGACTACATCACAATTGTAAGTTACAACAGTTATAATTTTGTGACTTCTTTAAGTAAGAATTGTATTTATGCAAGGCCCAAGAAAAAGAAATATATATTATTGTAAAAATCTAAAAAATGATTGTTACAGGTAGCTATTCACAACATTCACAAATGCATAACACTTTTACATAACAGTTGTTCTAAAAATGGTTATGCCCATACATAGCTAATGGATACAAATTAGCTATAAATTTGCCATAAAATTTGCATATATCTTATCTAAATCTAGCTAACCTAAATCCAGTCTTATCTAACCTAGTCTAGTCTAATATCATCTAAATCTATATCTACATATAGCCTCTATATCAAAGCTCAAGGAAATATACAGCTTTGATATGATTAAATCGCGTGCAGCAAGCAGCTAACTTCGTTAATTTAAAAATGTGAACGACCGCGAAAACTTTTAAATGAACTTTACGTATCCTCATTAAAATAAACCTGAATTATTTTATAAACTAACTTTACTGACGAATAAATTTATCTATATCAGGTTTATAGACGCACATTTTTAGCGAAACAAAAGTTATTATATTATATTGTACTGTCAGTAATAGTACTGATGTTGAATACTTTTCATGGCTAAGGCGTTTTGGAAACTGGGAATACACATTAGTTTTTTCTGTATTAGGCTTCCACCATATTATTAACCGAAGAAGATCAAAATATTGCTTTTATGGTAACATCTCTAGATAAATCTATTGCTCTGTAGGAATAAAATGCTTGAGACGTAATGAGTCTAGATATTGTGCTTATAGGGGCCTATATTGCGATGTTGCTTGGTGCACAAAAATGCAATCTCTGATCTTAGTTTACTGCCTTTTAGGTGGTTCCATGTAAATTGTAAATGTAAACACTGAAACAGATCGGAATGGCAAGCCAAAGGACAAGACTTACATTCATTTTAAGTTTTTTCATCCAATCTGGATAGATGCACATCTAGACCAGACATAGTCATAAGGGTAGGCCCTACAGTACATACAGTCGACATGCCAATTGCTAAGATTTAAATAGGCCTATATGGGAGGAAGTAGTTTGATAGCATTAAGGGATTAATAGCACAGGGCTATAAATATGATGGTAGGATGGTATAAGGTGGTCCATAAGTATTTCCCTTTCCAGTAATGTTCAAGACTATGAATCCAAGGATGGTCAAATTTTTAGGCCTATGATGATTTTTATATTTTTGTAGGGCTCTTTTCCTATGATTTAAATTATATTATTTTGTCAACCAGATTGGCCTAACACTTCTTATATAATCTGTAGCTTTAATTACTTTATGGTAGCATATATATATTATCAGTGTCTAAGCAGCACTTATCAGTTATGAAAATGATTATTTGGCAATCTTTTACTTTATTGCATTTAATTATTTTAACATTTTTTTAATCGGGTGCCCTTAAAAAAGCTGCCCTTTGTATACTTTTCTGCATCCTGTAGGTTAGACATGCCAGTCATAGCCATCAACAAATTCGGCTCTATCCCGCCTTTGTAGGCCCTAGCCACATGGCTAGAGCCTCAGGGCATTGTTCACACGCCTGCAAATTTTGCTGTAGGTGGCCAGCCAGCGAATAGTTTGCTGGCTGTTAGACCTTAGCAGCACAAGCTCACATAGCGTGATGTCAATGTCACACAGCTCGGCTGCTGGCCTTAGATTGGCCTTGGGCACAATCATAGTTGGTTGGTGTAGAGGTCCTTCTAGCCACCAATAAATTGGCTGAAATGAGAAACAAAAGTGAAAAATAATTAAATGCAGTTAAGTAAAAGTTTGCGGATTATTTCATATGAATAACTCTATATACTGGTTTATTACTTTATTTTCACACTAGCTTTTTTTGCCCGTTGTTTTTGGGGCAGAAATTTAAAGCAAAGCAGTAAGCAATTCACGTCTCTGTATTAACTTTATAGTGAAGGTCACCATTTATTTATTTACTGCATTAATGAAAAGTGAAGAGTTTGTTTAAGGGCGTTTTAAGTAAAAAATAAGTGAATAGTTTGTCCAAACAGCTCCCTCTTGATTACTTCTTTAGAAACATGTCTCTTAGCCACTCCTCTATACAGTCAGTGGCAGATCCAGGAATTTTGTTTTGGGGCGGTCTGTCAGGGGAGCGCCATGAGAATCACAGAGGGGGTGCCAGCGGCAGAAAAAGGGCGCCAGGAGCCAAGAAAGGGCGCCAGCGGCTGAAAAACGGGAGCCAGCGGCTGAAAAAAGGGCGCCAGCGGCCGAAAAGGGGTGCCAGTGCTGCAACTGGCGCCCCTGGTGGGTGCATCTTATTCCCATGATTAAAATTTAGGGGGGCGACTGCCCCCCTGCCCCCCCCCTAAATCTGCCTCTGTATACAGTATGCATGTACACGCGTATACATAAGTAAAATAGCCATGACATAACAATAACAATATCAAAGAAACAAAATTAAACTGTTTCAGAGTTCAGAGTTAGACAAGTCAAGGTCAATTCGTGACTACTTTTCTATTAATTGCTTGCGAGTCACCTCAAGGCCTGGGGATACACCACATTCTTCGTTCTTCCCCTTGGTGCGAAAATGAATAGGCCAGCTGGAGTTCCAATACGGGAGCAGGCGACATAAAGCTGCCCATGCGAGAAGCAAGGAGTCTCCAGGTTGATGCCAGCCACCTTCCGCGACTGTCCCTGAGCCTTGTTAATAGTCATCGCAAAGCACACTCTCACAGGGAACTGCAGTCGCTTGAACTGAAATGGCAGGTCCGTGGGGATAATTGGAATCCGGGGAACGAACACAGACTCTCCTCTGCCAGATCCAGTCATTATCGTGGCCTCAATCACGTGTGGGAAGAGCCGCCTGACTATCAGTCTGGTGCCGTTACACAGCCTTGGCGCATTCAGGTTGCGGAGGAGCATAATTGGTGCCCCAACTTTCAGCTGCAAGTTGTGCGATGGAGTTCCAGGAGGATCTAGAGAGTTCAGAAACTCAACAGGATACTCCACAGCGGTGTCATCAGTCAACGTTGTATCAATTGACTTGTAGGTGAAAACTGCACCTGGCAACTCCTGAAGCAGTTGGTAGTTAATTTCGTTGGCGGCATCATTTCTAGGACACAGAATTGCCCTCTCTGACAGCCAGTCAACATCAGCATATCGAGAGAAATAGGCTGGCTGGAGAGAAATATCAACCGGAGAGCCCTGCGCACTGGGACGCCACCGCACTCAGTCTCAGTGCTGCTTGGGGGCCAGTAGACAGTCTAGGGGTTTGGGCTGTGTACATTCACGGCTTGAAATACAATGTACAGTCTGGGGCTTCGGCGCCCGGGGAAGGGAGGGGGTGGCTGTAATAAAATTTGGCCCGCAGAGTGGCGGAGGGGAGTTGGGGTGGCTGTCCTCGGAAAAAAAAAGTGACTCACTTTGAGATGATGCAGCTTTGCTCTGGATTGAGTAGAGATGTTCAAAATTGACAGCATTGTTGGAAAACATGTAAAGTGTAAGTGGATCAAATTTGGAGAAACTCTGACAAAGTGGGGCGACGATATGTCGAATTGAGTGATTTTTTGACGATTTTTGAGCAGTTTTTTGCACTTTTGAGCAGGATGGAAATGATTTTTCGGGAATTTGAGTAGCCTATTGCACTCAGCGTAGGTGGTTTTAGGTATGTGCAAAGTTTGGTGCAATTTGGTTGAGCGGTTTCGGCATCTATAAAGACAAAAGGTTGCACACACACAGACAGACACACACACAGACAGAGTTTTCACTTTTATATATATAGATATAGGGGGTCCATGAGACTTGCCCACAGGCGAACTGCCCGCCGAGATTTGCCCGCAGGAGATTTGCCTGTCGAGATTTGCCCACCGAGGTTTGCCCGCAGAGATTTGCCTGCAGTGCATTCTGCCCGCAGGAGATTTGCCCGTCGAGATTTGCCCATTGAGATTTGCCTGTCGAGATTTGCCCGCAGAGATTTTCCCGCAATGCAGTTTTAATCTTGCAAAAATCGACTTATACTTATCGAAATTATTTACCTGCCAGATTTCAACCGTGTGAATCTGAAACTCTTACTGCCGCAAATGCATAAGATATTTCTTTGGCATTTCGCAGACACCTCAAATTTCCTTTCTGCTAAATTACTGTAGCCTGTTCTATAATCTTTTGTAGCAGCAATTTTTTGCTGGTGCCTGGTGGTAGGGATGGTAAAATCCCGGCTAGTTTCCAATCCCAGGATTGTCGGGTTCGGGATATTCCTGTCCAACTCCCATAAAATCCCCAGCATTTTCAGTCCCAGCAAATCCCGAAAAATTGAAATCCCGCTGAATGGTGGGCAATTTTAAGTCCTGAGATTGGAATTCCAGGTGTTTGCTCTCAAATCCCGGTCCCGGTATTGGAATCTCTAGCTGGTGGAGCGCTGTCTGTTTCAAATTCACATGTCAGCCGCCTGGATTTTATCACCTCGATCTGCTCAACCACCGAATGACAAATCCAGTAAATAAGCCATGGAGTCCTATATGGTGCATGTCGGGGACCCCACGACATTGCGGGAAAATCTCTGCGGGCAAATCTCTGCGGGCAAATCTCGACGGGAAAATTTCGACGGGAAAATCTCTGCGGGCAAATCTCGACGGGCAAATCTCCTGCGGGCAGAATGCACTGCGGGCACATCTCTGCGGGCAAACCTCGGCGGGCAAATCTCGACGGGCAAATCTCCTGCGGGCAAATCTCGGCGGGCAGTTCGCCTGCGGGCAAGTCTCGTGCTCCCAGATATAGGATATACTTTATAGTCTTACATAGGCTTCTAGGCCTAGTGGATCGGAGGGTATTTTCCAAAATATACCAGGTATAGGCCTATCCAAAAGTTTTTCCTAAAGGGCCTTAGCCCCATTCTGTTATGAAAATCAGTTTCTTCCTTTGGATGAACCTGTCTGTAACTCTAGAAGCAAGAATATTTGGCCAAAATACATATATTAAAAAGCACTTTGCTTTGCTAAAAGAATAGGCTTAAACTGGGTGTAGAGATTAATTTCCATAGCATAAGCTAAATAATTTGAAAGAGCATTAAAATCTGACTATCTTAGCCTAAGCTATATTGGAAAGAAAAAAACTTAAGGAACACATGATTTAATAAATTGATACACTATCACTCTATCATAGAATGACTAGAGTTAGCTAGGGGCCTACTTGTTAGCTATGGCAAAAACTAGGCCATTATATAAGCATAATAGTTGGCTAATTATATACTATATATATATTGGTTAGCAAATAAAAATAGACCTAGAACTTTCAAAGCTGTTTCCACACCTGAGACTAGAACTCTGCTATCTGGAATAGAACTAAGTAAATTCTATATTATATATTGATATGATTATTTGACTTGCCCATACATGCGCAACACCCGGCCGACCCGGCCGGGTGAAACAAGGGCCAAGCAAGGTAAGTCGCAAAAACCAATCAACCAAGTGCAAAAAAATCAAAGGGGGGACCAAGGGACAAAAAAGGAAGGCATGAAGAAAAGGAAAAAGGGGAGAGAAAAAGAGAGCAAATGAGAGCAAACTAAGTTGTAAATAGAGCAATGAAACGAACTAAGTTGCAAATGAGAGCTAAAACTAAGTCGCACGGCCGGCTAAGATTTGGGAGGTTGCGCATGTATGGACTTGCCCAATACTCTTATCTAGAACTTAAATTGTTTTTTACTATTGTCTTACCTGCGGTGACAATCTGGCTAAACCAATTTTTTTGTATAGCCAGCTAGTTAATAGATAAGTGTTGTTGCCATATCTGGCTACCTTTATTTTCCTATGCCATAGTTATAGGATATAGTTATAGCCTATGCCATACATAACTTAAGTTAGCTATCATATACATACATATGGTAGGTCACTAGACCAAGGCTTTCAAAGATCTGTTTGACCTGTTTGGCCTATTTTTTACACATTGTAGCTATCTACTTTAAAAAACTTTAATCTAAGCTTAAAATATCAAAATAATTTTGTTGTGTCTATGAGTACAGTTTTGTTCACAATTTCTAAGTTAGATTTACCTACTTACCTAGAACATCTTATATGCACAAACTATACATTTGTATACTATAGCCTTTGTTTTTTTGTAGAAGGCTTAAGGCTATATGCAAAAATAACCATTGAATTGGAGTGTGTTATGCAATTACAATACAATCGTTTTTCAATTTCCAGCCATGATGTGGCCACGCCTGTTTACACTATCCAGGCTAACACTTTCTTGCCAATCCAAGTCATTGGCCATTGCATCAGGTGTCAGTAATCGCAGCTTTGCCTCATCTGCTGGCTCAATTATATTAGAGTCGCCAGCTCCATCAGTTCCTCAGCCAGAGGTGAACTATGCAAAGTTTGCCCTGTCCCGAGCTGATCAGTTAAGCAGCAAGCCGGCGCTAGTGTTTGCTCCAGACAGTTCCACTGTCAGCTATGCAGAATTGAAAGAGCGAGTAGCCAAGGCTGCCAGCGCTCTGATTCGGTCAGGATTTGGTCCCGGCCAGGTGTTGGGCATGGTGCTGCACAATTGTCCGGAATTTGTTGTGGCCCAACTGGCAGCCATTGCCATTGGCGGCGCCGTGACACTAATTAATCCCATGGTTAGTTTTTTGTTCAGATATGCGAGGGCAGCTAGTATCTTCAAGCAGAGCGCCTGTTCCGTTTGGGTTTAATGGCTTGTGTTAAGTTTAGTGGCTAGAGGTTAACTTTCAGTTTCTCAGTTGAACCTGCCTTCCTTTTCCTTTAGTATTTTTTATCGTGTCTTGGGGTTCGAAGGCAGGATATAATTCGATTATTAGCTAGGGGTTTGTGTAAAGTTTGAGGGTTTGGTTAGGTTTCAGGGGTTGCGTATGGTTTCATGGTTTGTGTATGGTTTCAGGGTTTGGCTACGGTTTCAGGGTTTGGCTACGGTTTCAGGGTCTGGCTACGGTTTCATGGTTTGGCTACGGTTTCAGGGTTTGGCTACTGTTTCAGGGTCTGGCTACGGTTTCATGGTTTGGCTATGGTTTCAGGGTTTGGCTACGGTTTCAGGGTCTGGCTACGGTTTCAGGGTTTAGCTAAGGTTTCAGGGTTTAGCTACGGTTTCAGGGTCTGGCTACGGTTTCAGGGTTTGGCTACGGTTTCATGGTTTGGCTACGGTTTCAGGGTTTGGCTACGGTTTCAGGGTTTGGCTACGGTTTCAGGGTTTGGCTACGGTTTCAGGGTCTGGCTACGGTTTCAGGGTTTGGCTACGGTTTCAGGGTTTGGCTACGGTTTCAGGCTTTGGCTACGGTTTCAGGGTTTGGCTACGGTTTCAGGGTTTGGCTACGGTTTCAGGGTTTGGCTACGGTTTCAGGGTTCCTGGAGTTTAGGATTCCGAATTTCGTTGTGTTCAGGTATTGTTTTAGAGTTCAGGTGATAAATTTCAGGATTAGATTAAAGTGTTAGGTGTTCCTTTAAAGGTTTTAGATGATTGTTTATTGGGGTTTGTGTAATAATAATAATAATAATTATTATTATTATTACATGTATGTAATATATGATATAAAATGTGTCTGGGTTTTTGGGAAGTAATCGCTTCGGGGTTATGATTTTAGGAGTTCAGATTTCCTGATTCTGGTGGAATTCTGCAGACGAGATTTTAGTCAAGTCCCAAAATTTACCGGTTATTATCGTCTGGTACTCAATCAGTTCACGCCCCGAGAGCTGGCCTACCACTTGAAGCTCACTGGCGCCACAATGGCTGTTGTTGGCGCTGCCCGACTGTCACAACTGATTCAAGCCGCTGGCGATGATAATCTTCCAGATCTGCGCACAGTCTTTGTTGTTGACGGCGAAGGCGCTGGAGGAGGCAGTGGTCGAATTCTGTCGTTTAACCGATTGACAACCGATTCGGGAGCTGCTTTTCAATCGTTTGATGTTCGTAAGTTTTTGTGTGCAGTGAAAAACTAACATATTGGCTTATTCTTCGCCTTGTTCAAGATTGAGCTTAGAAAGCGTACCTAGTCGTTGCTATTGACAACGCGAAAGATGAACAAAGACTATTGGTGGGGCTGCCCCCCTAGAGAGTACAGAGCGGAGCTTCTGGCCCCACCGGTCCCCGACCAATCACATTCGCGTGAGGGTCAGAGCCAATAGCGGCCCGGCCAGCACGCGATTCAGTGTCCTGCAAACTTTAAGCTATCAAGTTGCTCACCTGATCACTCCCTCAGCCTGCGATGCTCACAGCGTGGCGGCCATTCCATTCAGCAGCGGCACTACCGGCCTGCCTAAAGGCGTAGCGCTGAGCCACGCCAGCCTGAACTGCAATCCCCTACAGCTGGCTGCTACTGCAGGATTTCCCGAATTGACTGAAGTTTCCCTTGGCCTGCTGCCCTGCTTTCACATATCCGGCTTTACCATTGTCAGTATGAGCCTGGCTCTGGGCTACACCACAGTCCTATTGCCCCAGTTTGATCCGGAATTAATGCTGAATTCTATTGAGCGTCACAGGATTACCCAGATGGCCCTGGTGCCACCTTTAGTGCTGTTCCTACTGCAGCATTCGCTGACTGAACGTGCCAATCTTAGTTCGGTGCGACTTGTATTATCCGCTGCTGCGCCACTGGGAGCCGATGTACAGAGGCGACTGCGCGATCGATTGGCTCAAAGGTGAGCTATTGTTGTTTCCTTACTTTTTAATCATTTAAAATATCGTGAGAAGAATTACGAGTATTTGTAATTAAACATGTTGGTTAGCTTCTGAAATAAACACCTGAGGTACGAGACTGGGAGACAATGTCTGTGGACAATATCCACGCTAAACACGGACGCTGCTGAACGGAGGAGACGGCGGTCAATCCCTAATAGGTCCCTGACAGGATTAATCTTTCGGCCAAGAGATATCTCACTACTGTACCAACAGCAGGTCTCGAATTCACGAGATCACCTGCACGTCTGCGTATGACTCCTATCCAAAAGAAATCCCAGCAACCTAATTACCTAATCAGCTAATGACAAGAGTTGGTCCCTTATCCAAGAGTTCTCTCGCTGCCTACTATCTAATACAAAGACGCTCTTATCCAAATTTCTTCTAGTCCTAATTGATGCTGGCCGCACTTATCCAAGCGTAAGGTAAGGTATTGCTTGTCCAAACCCCTAACTTAAGACTTAGACTCCGCGGCCGGTGCTCGCGACGCGCTCTTATTTTTGGGCTCTAGTGTGGCTCGTATTTATATACGGTTTGGATCCCTTCCAACTCTGCCATTGACGGAGGCCTTTCTAGCGCTCTCATTGGCTGGAAAGATTTAGGCAGGCGGAATTACCGTGGGCGTGCCAAAACTGCCGTGGAAAAACCGTGGAAATACCGGCCAAAGTTTTATACTGTAACCAACTCATTAACTAAACTTTTAAGGGAGACTAAACTAAACCACACAGCGGCGATGACTAGCTAGTCAATGAGAGGGAGCTAGATGCTAAGCCTAGTAACTAGCGACTCACTACAATTTCCTGTTGGGACAATTGCCTGTAGTGACGATTGCCTGTTGGGACAATTTCCTGCTGTAACAATCGCCAGCAGTGACCATGCTATAACAATTTAGGTGACTCTAATCCCAGATGGAATCCAACTGTGGACGTTATCCAAGCCTACGGTGGCACGGAGATGTCGCCGCTAACCCACGTGGTGCCACCCCTGGAGCGTCGGCTGGCGGGATCGGATCACATGGGCTCCGTCGGTGTGCCAGTGTCGTTGCAGCGAACCCGCCTTGTGTCTACTGTCACTGGCGAAGATCTGGGACCAAATCAAAGCGGCGAAACAGCTCCCTCTTGATTACTTCTTTAGAAACATGTCTCTTAGCCACTCCTCTATACAGTCAGTGGCAGATCCAGGAATTTTGTTTTGGGGCGGTCTGTCAGGGGAGCGCCATGAGAATCACAGAGGGGGTGCCAGCGGCAGAAAAAGGGCGCCAGGAGCCAAGAAAGGGCGCCAGCGGCTGAAAAACGGGAGCCAGCGGCTGAAAAAAGGGCGCCAGCGGCCGAAAAGGGGTGCCAGTGCTGCAACTGGCGCCCCTGGTGGGTGCATCTTATTCCCATGATTAAAATTTAGGGGGGCGACTGCCCCCCTGCCCCCCCCCTAAATCTGCCTCTGTATACAGTATGCATGTACACGCGTATACATAAGTAAAATAGCCATGACATAACAATAACAATATCAAAGAAACAAAATTAAACTGTTTCAGAGTTCAGAGTTAGACAAGTCAAGGTCAATTCGTGACTACTTTTCTATTAATTGCTTGCGAGTCACCTCAAGGCCTGGGGATACACCACATTCTTCGTTCTTCCCCTTGGTGCGAAAATGAATAGGCCAGCTGGAGTTCCAATACGGGAGCAGGCGACATAAAGCTGCCCATGCGAGAAGCAAGGAGTCTCCAGGTTGATGCCAGCCACCTTCCGCGACTGTCCCTGAGCCTTGTTAATAGTCATCGCAAAGCACACTCTCACAGGGAACTGCAGTCGCTTGAACTGAAATGGCAGGTCCGTGGGGATAATTGGAATCCGGGGAACGAACACAGACTCTCCTCTGCCAGATCCAGTCATTATCGTGGCCTCAATCACGTGTGGGAAGAGCCGCCTGACTATCAGTCTGGTGCCGTTACACAGCCTTGGCGCATTCAGGTTGCGGAGGAGCATAATTGGTGCCCCAACTTTCAGCTGCAAGTTGTGCGATGGAGTTCCAGGAGGATCTAGAGAGTTCAGAAACTCAACAGGATACTCCACAGCGGTGTCATCAGTCAACGTTGTATCAATTGACTTGTAGGTGAAAACTGCACCTGGCAACTCCTGAAGCAGTTGGTAGTTAATTTCGTTGGCGGCATCATTTCTAGGACACAGAATTGCCCTCTCTGACAGCCAGTCAACATCAGCATATCGAGAGAAATAGGCTGGCTGGAGAGAAATATCAACCGGAGAGCCCTGCGCACTGGGACGCCACCGCACTCAGTCTCAGTGCTGCTTGGGGGCCAGTAGACAGTCTAGGGGTTTGGGCTGTGTACATTCACGGCTTGAAATACAATGTACAGTCTGGGGCTTCGGCGCCCGGGGAAGGGAGGGGGTGGCTGTAATAAAATTTGGCCCGCAGAGTGGCGGAGGGGAGTTGGGGTGGCTGTCCTCGGAAAAAAAAAGTGACTCACTTTGAGATGATGCAGCTTTGCTCTGGATTGAGTAGAGATGTTCAAAATTGACAGCATTGTTGGAAAACATGTAAAGTGTAAGTGGATCAAATTTGGAGAAACTCTGACAAAGTGGGGCGACGATATGTCGAATTGAGTGATTTTTTGACGATTTTTGAGCAGTTTTTTGCACTTTTGAGCAGGATGGAAATGATTTTTCGGGAATTTGAGTAGCCTATTGCACTCAGCGTAGGTGGTTTTAGGTATGTGCAAAGTTTGGTGCAATTTGGTTGAGCGGTTTCGGCATCTATAAAGACAAAAGGTTGCACACACACAGACAGACACACACACAGACAGAGTTTTCACTTTTATATATATAGATATAGGGGGTCCATGAGACTTGCCCACAGGCGAACTGCCCGCCGAGATTTGCCCGCAGGAGATTTGCCTGTCGAGATTTGCCCACCGAGGTTTGCCCGCAGAGATTTGCCTGCAGTGCATTCTGCCCGCAGGAGATTTGCCCGTCGAGATTTGCCCATTGAGATTTGCCTGTCGAGATTTGCCCGCAGAGATTTTCCCGCAATGCAGTTTTAATCTTGCAAAAATCGACTTATACTTATCGAAATTATTTACCTGCCAGATTTCAACCGTGTGAATCTGAAACTCTTACTGCCGCAAATGCATAAGATATTTCTTTGGCATTTCGCAGACACCTCAAATTTCCTTTCTGCTAAATTACTGTAGCCTGTTCTATAATCTTTTGTAGCAGCAATTTTTTGCTGGTGCCTGGTGGTAGGGATGGTAAAATCCCGGCTAGTTTCCAATCCCAGGATTGTCGGGTTCGGGATATTCCTGTCCAACTCCCATAAAATCCCCAGCATTTTCAGTCCCAGCAAATCCCGAAAAATTGAAATCCCGCTGAATGGTGGGCAATTTTAAGTCCTGAGATTGGAATTCCAGGTGTTTGCTCTCAAATCCCGGTCCCGGTATTGGAATCTCTAGCTGGTGGAGCGCTGTCTGTTTCAAATTCACATGTCAGCCGCCTGGATTTTATCACCTCGATCTGCTCAACCACCGAATGACAAATCCAGTAAATAAGCCATGGAGTCCTATATGGTGCATGTCGGGGACCCCACGACATTGCGGGAAAATCTCTGCGGGCAAATCTCTGCGGGCAAATCTCGACGGGAAAATTTCGACGGGAAAATCTCTGCGGGCAAATCTCGACGGGCAAATCTCCTGCGGGCAGAATGCACTGCGGGCACATCTCTGCGGGCAAACCTCGGCGGGCAAATCTCGACGGGCAAATCTCCTGCGGGCAAATCTCGGCGGGCAGTTCGCCTGCGGGCAAGTCTCGTGCTCCCAGATATAGGATATACTTTATAGTCTTACATAGGCTTCTAGGCCTAGTGGATCGGAGGGTATTTTCCAAAATATACCAGGTATAGGCCTATCCAAAAGTTTTTCCTAAAGGGCCTTAGCCCCATTCTGTTATGAAAATCAGTTTCTTCCTTTGGATGAACCTGTCTGTAACTCTAGAAGCAAGAATATTTGGCCAAAATACATATATTAAAAAGCACTTTGCTTTGCTAAAAGAATAGGCTTAAACTGGGTGTAGAGATTAATTTCCATAGCATAAGCTAAATAATTTGAAAGAGCATTAAAATCTGACTATCTTAGCCTAAGCTATATTGGAAAGAAAAAAACTTAAGGAACACATGATTTAATAAATTGATACACTATCACTCTATCATAGAATGACTAGAGTTAGCTAGGGGCCTACTTGTTAGCTATGGCAAAAACTAGGCCATTATATAAGCATAATAGTTGGCTAATTATATACTATATATATATTGGTTAGCAAATAAAAATAGACCTAGAACTTTCAAAGCTGTTTCCACACCTGAGACTAGAACTCTGCTATCTGGAATAGAACTAAGTAAATTCTATATTATATATTGATATGATTATTTGACTTGCCCATACATGCGCAACACCCGGCCGACCCGGCCGGGTGAAACAAGGGCCAAGCAAGGTAAGTCGCAAAAACCAATCAACCAAGTGCAAAAAAATCAAAGGGGGGACCAAGGGACAAAAAAGGAAGGCATGAAGAAAAGGAAAAAGGGGAGAGAAAAAGAGAGCAAATGAGAGCAAACTAAGTTGTAAATAGAGCAATGAAACGAACTAAGTTGCAAATGAGAGCTAAAACTAAGTCGCACGGCCGGCTAAGATTTGGGAGGTTGCGCATGTATGGACTTGCCCAATACTCTTATCTAGAACTTAAATTGTTTTTTACTATTGTCTTACCTGCGGTGACAATCTGGCTAAACCAATTTTTTTGTATAGCCAGCTAGTTAATAGATAAGTGTTGTTGCCATATCTGGCTACCTTTATTTTCCTATGCCATAGTTATAGGATATAGTTATAGCCTATGCCATACATAACTTAAGTTAGCTATCATATACATACATATGGTAGGTCACTAGACCAAGGCTTTCAAAGATCTGTTTGACCTGTTTGGCCTATTTTTTACACATTGTAGCTATCTACTTTAAAAAACTTTAATCTAAGCTTAAAATATCAAAATAATTTTGTTGTGTCTATGAGTACAGTTTTGTTCACAATTTCTAAGTTAGATTTACCTACTTACCTAGAACATCTTATATGCACAAACTATACATTTGTATACTATAGCCTTTGTTTTTTTGTAGAAGGCTTAAGGCTATATGCAAAAATAACCATTGAATTGGAGTGTGTTATGCAATTACAATACAATCGTTTTTCAATTTCCAGCCATGATGTGGCCACGCCTGTTTACACTATCCAGGCTAACACTTTCTTGCCAATCCAAGTCATTGGCCATTGCATCAGGTGTCAGTAATCGCAGCTTTGCCTCATCTGCTGGCTCAATTATATTAGAGTCGCCAGCTCCATCAGTTCCTCAGCCAGAGGTGAACTATGCAAAGTTTGCCCTGTCCCGAGCTGATCAGTTAAGCAGCAAGCCGGCGCTAGTGTTTGCTCCAGACAGTTCCACTGTCAGCTATGCAGAATTGAAAGAGCGAGTAGCCAAGGCTGCCAGCGCTCTGATTCGGTCAGGATTTGGTCCCGGCCAGGTGTTGGGCATGGTGCTGCACAATTGTCCGGAATTTGTTGTGGCCCAACTGGCAGCCATTGCCATTGGCGGCGCCGTGACACTAATTAATCCCATGGTTAGTTTTTTGTTCAGATATGCGAGGGCAGCTAGTATCTTCAAGCAGAGCGCCTGTTCCGTTTGGGTTTAATGGCTTGTGTTAAGTTTAGTGGCTAGAGGTTAACTTTCAGTTTCTCAGTTGAACCTGCCTTCCTTTTCCTTTAGTATTTTTTATCGTGTCTTGGGGTTCGAAGGCAGGATATAATTCGATTATTAGCTAGGGGTTTGTGTAAAGTTTGAGGGTTTGGTTAGGTTTCAGGGGTTGCGTATGGTTTCATGGTTTGTGTATGGTTTCAGGGTTTGGCTACGGTTTCAGGGTTTGGCTACGGTTTCAGGGTCTGGCTACGGTTTCATGGTTTGGCTACGGTTTCAGGGTTTGGCTACTGTTTCAGGGTCTGGCTACGGTTTCATGGTTTGGCTATGGTTTCAGGGTTTGGCTACGGTTTCAGGGTCTGGCTACGGTTTCAGGGTTTAGCTAAGGTTTCAGGGTTTAGCTACGGTTTCAGGGTCTGGCTACGGTTTCAGGGTTTGGCTACGGTTTCATGGTTTGGCTACGGTTTCAGGGTTTGGCTACGGTTTCAGGGTTTGGCTACGGTTTCAGGGTTTGGCTACGGTTTCAGGGTCTGGCTACGGTTTCAGGGTTTGGCTACGGTTTCAGGGTTTGGCTACGGTTTCAGGCTTTGGCTACGGTTTCAGGGTTTGGCTACGGTTTCAGGGTTTGGCTACGGTTTCAGGGTTTGGCTACGGTTTCAGGGTTCCTGGAGTTTAGGATTCCGAATTTCGTTGTGTTCAGGTATTGTTTTAGAGTTCAGGTGATAAATTTCAGGATTAGATTAAAGTGTTAGGTGTTCCTTTAAAGGTTTTAGATGATTGTTTATTGGGGTTTGTGTAATAATAATAATAATAATTATTATTATTATTACATGTATGTAATATATGATATAAAATGTGTCTGGGTTTTTGGGAAGTAATCGCTTCGGGGTTATGATTTTAGGAGTTCAGATTTCCTGATTCTGGTGGAATTCTGCAGACGAGATTTTAGTCAAGTCCCAAAATTTACCGGTTATTATCGTCTGGTACTCAATCAGTTCACGCCCCGAGAGCTGGCCTACCACTTGAAGCTCACTGGCGCCACAATGGCTGTTGTTGGCGCTGCCCGACTGTCACAACTGATTCAAGCCGCTGGCGATGATAATCTTCCAGATCTGCGCACAGTCTTTGTTGTTGACGGCGAAGGCGCTGGAGGAGGCAGTGGTCGAATTCTGTCGTTTAACCGATTGACAACCGATTCGGGAGCTGCTTTTCAATCGTTTGATGTTCGTAAGTTTTTGTGTGCAGTGAAAAACTAACATATTGGCTTATTCTTCGCCTTGTTCAAGATTGAGCTTAGAAAGCGTACCTAGTCGTTGCTATTGACAACGCGAAAGATGAACAAAGACTATTGGTGGGGCTGCCCCCCTAGAGAGTACAGAGCGGAGCTTCTGGCCCCACCGGTCCCCGACCAATCACATTCGCGTGAGGGTCAGAGCCAATAGCGGCCCGGCCAGCACGCGATTCAGTGTCCTGCAAACTTTAAGCTATCAAGTTGCTCACCTGATCACTCCCTCAGCCTGCGATGCTCACAGCGTGGCGGCCATTCCATTCAGCAGCGGCACTACCGGCCTGCCTAAAGGCGTAGCGCTGAGCCACGCCAGCCTGAACTGCAATCCCCTACAGCTGGCTGCTACTGCAGGATTTCCCGAATTGACTGAAGTTTCCCTTGGCCTGCTGCCCTGCTTTCACATATCCGGCTTTACCATTGTCAGTATGAGCCTGGCTCTGGGCTACACCACAGTCCTATTGCCCCAGTTTGATCCGGAATTAATGCTGAATTCTATTGAGCGTCACAGGATTACCCAGATGGCCCTGGTGCCACCTTTAGTGCTGTTCCTACTGCAGCATTCGCTGACTGAACGTGCCAATCTTAGTTCGGTGCGACTTGTATTATCCGCTGCTGCGCCACTGGGAGCCGATGTACAGAGGCGACTGCGCGATCGATTGGCTCAAAGGTGAGCTATTGTTGTTTCCTTACTTTTTAATCATTTAAAATATCGTGAGAAGAATTACGAGTATTTGTAATTAAACATGTTGGTTAGCTTCTGAAATAAACACCTGAGGTACGAGACTGGGAGACAATGTCTGTGGACAATATCCACGCTAAACACGGACGCTGCTGAACGGAGGAGACGGCGGTCAATCCCTAATAGGTCCCTGACAGGATTAATCTTTCGGCCAAGAGATATCTCACTACTGTACCAACAGCAGGTCTCGAATTCACGAGATCACCTGCACGTCTGCGTATGACTCCTATCCAAAAGAAATCCCAGCAACCTAATTACCTAATCAGCTAATGACAAGAGTTGGTCCCTTATCCAAGAGTTCTCTCGCTGCCTACTATCTAATACAAAGACGCTCTTATCCAAATTTCTTCTAGTCCTAATTGATGCTGGCCGCACTTATCCAAGCGTAAGGTAAGGTATTGCTTGTCCAAACCCCTAACTTAAGACTTAGACTCCGCGGCCGGTGCTCGCGACGCGCTCTTATTTTTGGGCTCTAGTGTGGCTCGTATTTATATACGGTTTGGATCCCTTCCAACTCTGCCATTGACGGAGGCCTTTCTAGCGCTCTCATTGGCTGGAAAGATTTAGGCAGGCGGAATTACCGTGGGCGTGCCAAAACTGCCGTGGAAAAACCGTGGAAATACCGGCCAAAGTTTTATACTGTAACCAACTCATTAACTAAACTTTTAAGGGAGACTAAACTAAACCACACAGCGGCGATGACTAGCTAGTCAATGAGAGGGAGCTAGATGCTAAGCCTAGTAACTAGCGACTCACTACAATTTCCTGTTGGGACAATTGCCTGTAGTGACGATTGCCTGTTGGGACAATTTCCTGCTGTAACAATCGCCAGCAGTGACCATGCTATAACAATTTAGGTGACTCTAATCCCAGATGGAATCCAACTGTGGACGTTATCCAAGCCTACGGTGGCACGGAGATGTCGCCGCTAACCCACGTGGTGCCACCCCTGGAGCGTCGGCTGGCGGGATCGGATCACATGGGCTCCGTCGGTGTGCCAGTGTCGTTGCAGCGAACCCGCCTTGTGTCTACTGTCACTGGCGAAGATCTGGGACCAAATCAAAGCGGCGAAATAGTTGTCACTGGGCCGCATCGCATGCTGGGCTATTATAAGAATGAGCACGCGACGCTTGAGTCGGTGAAGGATGGCTGGTATCACACCGGAGATGTCGGCTGGTACGATAAGTACGGTCAATTCTTTATTACAGACCGGCTGAAGGAGTTCATCAAGGTCAAGGCCTTCCAGGTGGCGCCGGCTGGTGAGAGCTATGGCGGGAATGGGTCATTGCTATTTGATCGGTCATTGACTCATTAGATCTATGATCGGTCATTGACTCATTAGATCTATGATCGGTCATTGACTCAATAGATCTATGATCGTTCATTGACTCCTGACGAGTTGTATGATCACTCTTTGACTCCTTACGAGTTTTATGATCAGTCATTGACTCCTGACGAGTTTTATGATCAGTCATTGACTCCTGACGAGTTTTATGATCAGTCATTGACTCCTGACGAGTTTTATGATCAGTCATTGACTCCTGACGAGTTTTATGATCAGTCATTGACTCCTGACGAGTTTTATGATCAGTCATTGACTCCTGACGAGTTTTATGATCAGTCATTGACTCCTGACGAGTTTTATGATCAGTCATTGACTCCTGACGAGTTTTATGATCAGTCATTGACTCCTGACGAGTTTTATGATCAGTCATTGACTCCTGACGAGTTTTATGATCAGTCATTGACTCCTGACGAGTTTTATGATCAGTCATTGACTCCTGACGAGTTTTATGATCAGTCATTGACTCCTGACGAGTTTTATGATCAGTCATTGACTCCTGACGAGTTTTATGATCAGTCATTGACTCCTGACGAGTTTTATGATCAGTCATTGACTCCTGACGAGTTTTATGATCAGTCATTGACTCCTGACGAGTTTTATGATCAGTCATTGAACTTTCCGAGTTATATGCTTGTATGATCTTATCCCCAGCTCTATAATCAGATTAATGTTGTCCCAACTCTATGATAGGTCATTAGTATTACCCCAACTCTATGATCGGTCATTAGTATTACCCCAACTCTATGATCGGTCATTAGTATTATCCAAACTCTATGATCAGTCATTAGTATTGCCCCAACTCTATGATCGGTCATTAGTATTATCCAAACTCTATGATCGGTCATTAGTATTGCCCCAACTCTATGATCGGTCATTAGTATTATCCCAACTCTGTGATCGGTCATTAGTATTATCCCATCTCTATGATCGGTCATTAGTATTATCCCATCTCTATGATGGGTCATTAGTACGAGCGTATTATCCCAACTCTATTATGGGTCATTAGTATTATCCCAACTCTATGATCGGTCATTAGTATTATCCCAACTCTATGATCGGTCATTAGTATTATCCCAACTCTATGATCGGTCATTAGTATTATCCCAACTCTGTGATGGGTCATTGGCCCTCCGGTTCCGTTTTTGGTGTGACCCATCACAGGGTTTTTCAGTAATTACCCTCAACAGCTGTTTGCTATAAAAAAATCATATTATCCTACTTATAGTAGCCCACCAATACTTATATCCTTAGTTTTCCCTATCCATCGCAGAGCTGGAAGCCCTGCTCCTGGCCTGCCCGGGCGTCGCAGACGCCGGTGTTATCGGCGTGCCGCACGATCGTCTGGGCGAAGCGCCGCGCGCTTACATTGTCCGCCGGTCAGACTCGGACCCGAAGCTCACAGAGCGCCAGGTGGCCGACTTTGTGGCCAAGAATGCCGCCGACTATAAACGGCTGGAGGGCGGCGTTAGATTCGTTTCGGCCATACCGCGTAATCCGTCAGGCAAAATCTTGCGCCGCGTGTTGCGCGAGAGCGACTAAAAGATGCTTCAGGAACTGAGCCGTTGTTAATTGATAAATTCGTGAGGTCACCATCGTCCCATCATGTCGATTGTGAGATTTCAATATCGATAAAGATATTTTTGACAGATTTTTTTTCGATGAGAATATTTTACAACTTTAGGAGATGTTTTTCTGTCCATTTTTAATGTTTTCTGTCGCACATCGTGTAGTTGATTTTCAATTCCAAATTATTTAAAACTCTACATTTCTAAGATTCCTAACGCGTTAATAAATTTTAGAATTTCGATAACGGCTGCTTTCTATTTCGATATTTACTGTGAAATTTCGATTTCGATGTCTGTCGTTTAACTTAAATAAAAAAAAATCGGATCGTGTCACTCTTCCTGTCACCCTCACGGATCGTGTCACTCCTCCCATCACTCTCACGGATCGTGTCACTCCTCCCATCACTCTCACGGATCGTGTCACACTTCCTGTCACCCTCACGGATCGTGTCACTCTTCCCGTCACCCTCACGGATCGTGTCACTCTTCCTGTCACCCTCACGGATCGTGTCACTCCTCCCATCACTCTCACGGATCGGATCACTCTTCCTGTCATCCCGTCACTCATACGGATCGTGTCACTCTTCCCGTCACTCTCACGGATCGGATCACTCTTCCTGTCATCCCGTCACTCATACGGATCGTGTCACTCTTCCTGTCACCCTCACGGATCGTGTCACTCTTCCCGTCACCCTCACGGATCGTGTCACTCCTCCCATCACCCTAACGGATCGTGTCACTCCTCCCATCACTCTCACGGATCGGATCACTCTTCCTGTCATCCCGTCACTCATACGGATTGTGTCACTCTTCCCGTCACTCTCACGGATCGGATCACTCTTCCTGTCATCCCGTCACTCATACGGATTGTGTCACTCTTCCCGTCACTCTCACGGATCGGATCACTCTTCCTGTCATCCCGTCACTCATACGGATTGTGTCACTCTTCCCGTCACTCTCACGGATCGGATCACTCTTCCTGTCATCCCGTCACTCATACGGATCGTGTCACTCTTCCCGTCACTCTCACGGATCGTGTCACTCTTCCTGTCACCCTCACGGATCGTGAGGTCACCATCGTCCTATCATGTCGATTGTGAGATTTCAATATCGATAAAGATATTTTTATGACAGATTTTTTTGACGAGAATATTTTACAACTTTAGGAGATGTTTTTCTGTCCATTTTTTTATGTTTTCTGTCGCACATCGTGTAGTTGATTTTCAATTCCAAAGGATTTAAAACTCTACATTTCTAAGATTCCTAACGCGTTAATAAATTTTAGAATTTCGATAACGGCTGCTTTCTATTTCGATATTTACTGTGAAATTTCGATTTCGATGTCTGTCGTTTAACTTAAATAAAAGAGACTTAAATTGTGCAGACAATTTTTGTTTATTCGTTCACTTTTGCGCCTTATTTGATTAAATAGAATCAAAATATTCTCAACGCACTACTCTTCAGTAGCAATATGATGCCATTCTGGCCCGTAATGCCTCAGGTCTAAAAATAACTTTCTACGCGTTCTATTTACTTGTTTTATTGCCAAATCATTTGGTTCCCGTCTTACAACTGAGCTGCGATCTCAAATGCTGCTTGGTCTGTTTTGTAAAGAATGATTAGACATTATTTTTATGTATTTTATACTCTACCTGACACTTTCTACATTTCAAACTTGTCTAGAAGAAATTTCAGTGAGTAAGCTGCTACAATATGAAATAATATTCTTTCCTCATTTTTAGCCTTCTTGACAGAATTTTGATTATAAATCTACTGATACTTCACATTCGATTATACTCTGAATTTTTTAAATTCAGAGTATAAACTTTTCCGTCTCATTACTTTAAAAGTAACTTTGATTTTTTTCTGCTTGTCTAGGCCAGTTAAGCACTGTTAACCCTTCTGACACTTAGTATGTAGAGAGTCTACCCTAAATATAGATAGTACAGATAGATAGCCACATCTATGACCCATCGCAGCGCTTCCAAAAGGCTGTGCACAGCTGTTCAGTCCGTGGACTAAGGAGGCCGCCACACGCGCTTAAATTTCTACCCCAGCTGATCTTGCTCACAGACAAGCTAATAATAATTTCAGGAGGGCTGCGGGCAATGACACACGATTTGTAGACACTAGACCCGCAGCCAGCAGCCAGCTGGCTCCTGAGCACACTCGCACACATACCGTACGCAGGCATACACTCACACAGGTGTGTACATCTTTCTCATCGTCAGGCAGTGTACACTCCCACTGTGCCTTGTAGGTTGGCCCTCAAAAGCGTAAATTGCATGACAAGCCCCAGTTAAATGTGGCCTCGCCGCGGAATCGAGCTCAGGGACCTTTGTGCGAAAGGCAAACGCGTTAAACCGCACTGCCACTCCCCACCCCCCTTACCCAGATTATTTCTCTTGTGCTGAGATTCGAACTCCAGACCTCTCTCTCAGAAGTCAGAAGCTCTAACCACTGTGTTACAAGCTCTCCTAAGTTATCTAGCTAGCTAGGCAGCGTTGATAATTCGTTAAAATCCCATTCAGGTGAAATCCCAATTCCCATCTGTCCCCACAATTTCAGGCTGGCTCGCTATTCAATTCCATTGCCTTGGCGGCTAGCGGACTTCGCGCTGTCGCCCGCTGCCAGAGCCGCTCAGTGGCCAACATCTGTTGGCAGCTGTACGAGAAGCCTCCGCTGACGCATCCGCTGCTGCTGGCCTCTTCAAAGGGTCTGTCATCTCAGGAGCAGCCTGGCAAGCCGGCCAAGCTTCTCAACGCCTATTCGCTGTTCGTGAAATCTAACTTTGCCAAAGTGAGAGCTGAGAATCCCGGCTTGGCTCCGAAGGCCACCATTGCCGAGCTGGGCCGGCTTTATAAACAGCTGGACGAAGCTGAGAAGGCCAAGCTCAAACAGGAGGTATTTCGGGTTTCTATTCTTTATTTGGCAAGCTGCAACATTGCGTGGAAAATATTTCGGCTACTTGCGCGGGTCATGTCACACTTCCCGTCACTCGCGTGGATCGTGTCACTCTTCCCGTCAGTCTCACGGATCGTGTCACTCCTCCCATCACCCTAACGGATCGGGTCACTCTTCCTGTCATCCCGACACTCATACGGATCGGGTCACTCTTCCTGTCATCCCGTCACTCATACGGATCGTGTCACTCTTCCCGTCACTCTCACGGATCGTGTCACTCTTCCTGTCACCCTCACGGATCGTGTCACTCTTCCCGTCACTTTCACGGATCGTGTCACTCGTCCCGTCACTTTCACGGATCGTGTCACTCCTCCCCTCACCCTCACGGATCGTGTCACTCTTCCTGTCACCCTCACGGATCGTGTCACTCTTCCCGTCACTTTAACGGATCGTGTCACTCGTCCCGTCATCCCGTCACTCATACGGATCGTGTCACTCTTTCCGTCACTCCCACGGATCGTGTCACTCTTTCCGTCACCCTCACGGATTGTGTCACTCTTCCCGGCACTCTCACGGATCGTGTCACTCTTCCCGTCACTCTCACGGATCATGTCACTCTTCCCGTCACCCTCACGGATTGTGTCACTCTTCCCGGCACTCTCACGGATCGTGTCACTCCTCCCATCACCCTCACGGATCGTGTCACTCTTCCCGTGAGCTTCCCTCACTCCGTCACTCCCCAATTTTCACTCATCAGGCCGCCGCCCTGAAGTCGCAGTCGGGCAACACCGCCTCGTCTCCTGGCGCCGACGCAGCTGCGGCCGAGGCAGCCAAGAAGCGCCGCAAGATGCTGAACTTCGCCAAGCGGCACGGCATGCCAGCTATGGGCCGCTTCAGCTGGTACAGCCTGCTATTCGCTGAGCGCACCGCCGGCCAGAAGGGCAAGAAACCGCTGACCGCTGGCCAATCGCAGCCTGCCGCCAACGATGAGGAGATTAAACGGCTGCGCGAGAAGGCCGTCCAGTTGAACGCAGAACGAACCGCCGAGTTTAAACGCTGGGCGGAGGCGCAGGGTATTAGCAGCAAGCTGAGGCCTAATGTTATTGTGCGAAAATTTTACGATAAGCATGTCTGAGGCTTTCGCTCGTTTTGTTAGCTGGCGAGTAAATATATGTATATGTTAGGTCGGTAGAGAAGTAGATATGTGTGAGAGAACTTTCGACTCATTAAAAACTGATTGCGTTTATTCTTTGTTTCCAGGACAAGCAATCGGTGAAGGTTTGTATACTTTCAATCACCATTTACTTACTATCAGCTGTAATAATTGTCATTTTCTCCGTTTACTGGCAAATATTTCTTTGCTTTTTTCACTATAAGATTCCGTTCTCTCTACCTTAAGTAGCTCGTAACTACTGATCCACATATGACTTTCTTTGTTATGCCGTTCTGACTAGACAAAGCGACAAAGAAATAGCATCGTGAACTTCAAAACCTATATGAGTTCAGCGAAGTCTACTTGCTTTTTTCTCTTGGCTACTATCAGCCAGGGAGAAGGGGAGAAGTAGGCACAGGAAATAAGTCGAGCTTAAGAGACTTCGCCAGAGAGAGGTGTAGACAGGGTGGAAGAAGTAGACAGGGTGGTAGAAGAGACTTAAGAGACTTAAGTCTCTTAAGAGACTTCTTAAGAGACTTATAGCCAGAGGGAGGTGTAGACAGGGTGGAAGAAGTAGACAGGGTGGTAGAAGTAGACAGGATGGGGGAGTAGACAGGGTGGGAGAAGTAGCCATGTTAGGAGAAGTAGACAGGTTGTAAGAACTAGACAGGGTGGTAGAAGTAGCCTACCACCCTTCTACCACCCTTCTACCTTCTACCACCCTTCTACCACCCTTCTACCTTCTACCACCCTTCTACCACCCTTCTACCTTCTACCACCCTTCTACCACCCTTCTACCTTCTACCACCCTTCTACCACCCTTCTACCTTCTACCACCCTTCTACCTTCTACCACCCTTCTACCTTCTACCACCCTTCTACCTTCTACCACCCTTCTACCTTCTACCACCCTTCTACCTTCTACCACCCTTCTACCTTCTACCACCCTTCTACCTTCTACCACCCTTCTACCTTCTACCACCCTTCTACCACCCTTCTACCACCCTTCTACCTTCTACTACCCTTCTACCTTCTACCACCCTTCTACCACCCTTCTACCACCCTTCTACCTTCTACCACCCTTCTACCTTCTATCTCCCTTCTACCTTCTACCACCCTTCTACCACCCTTCTACCTTCTACCACCCTTCTACCTTCTACCACCCTTCTACCTTCTACCACCCTTCTACCTTCTACCACCCTTCTACCTTCTACCACCCTTCTACCACCCTTCTACCACCCTTCTACCTTCTACTACCCTTCTACCTTCTACCACCCTTCTACCACCCTTCTACCTTCTACCACCCTTCTACCTTCTATCTCCCTTCTACCTTCTACCACCCTTCTACCACCCTTCTACCTTCTACCACCCTTCTACCTTCTACCACCCTTCTACCTTCTACCACCCTTCTACCTTCTACCACCCTTCTACCACCCTTCTACCTTCTACCACCCTTCTAACATCTACCAGCCTTCTACCTTCTACTACCCTTCTAACATCTACCAGCCTTCTACCTTCTACTACCCTTCTAACATCTACCAGCCTTCTACCTTCTACTACCCTTCTAACATCTACCACCCTTCTACTAGGCTAGAAGTAGCCTAGATTGAGATGAAGACAGTTTAGGAAAAGGCACAGAAGCTCGTGAACCGGTCGCGAGTAGCTCTCTGTTAACAAAAGGTGGGCCCTGGCTTCAGTTTCAGCGCAGACATGATTCGCTTCATCCTGATCCAGAACCGCGCGGGCAAGACCCGCCTAGCTAAATGGTACATGGAGTTTGCCGACGAAGAGAAGCAGAAGCTCATCGAGGAGGTGCACGCCACAGTCACAGTTCGCGACGCCAAGCACACCAACTTTGTGGAGTTTCGCAATTATAAGATCGTCTATCGCCGTTACGCCGGCCTGTACTTTTGCATCTGCGTAGACATCGGCGACAATAATCTGATGTACCTGGAGGCTATTCACAATTTTGTTGAAGTGCTGAACGAATACTTTCAGAATGTGTGCGAGCTGGATCTGGTGTTCAATTTCTACAAGGTCTACACTGTGGTTGACGAGATGTTTTTAGCCGGTGAGATCAGAGAGACCAGCCAGACCAAAGTGCTGCGCCAGCTGATGATGCTGTCTACATTGGAGTGAGCCACAGTGCAGAGCTTGGTTGATAAGGCTTAACAGTAAAAATATCACGCTATCGTCTCCCCTGCGGAAAGACCACAGGGCAGGGGTCGGCAAACTCCGGCCCGCGGGCCTGATGCGGCCCCTTCCAACACCTATATTATCCTGTCTCATCTTTCTCTCAATTGGAGATCGAGATTCTCATCTCTCCTGTCTTATCTCTCCCGTGGCACATCTCTACCCTGTCTCATCTCTCCTGTCTTATCTCTCCCGTGGCACATCTCTACCCTGTCTCATCTCTCCTGTCTTATCTCTCCCGTGTCTCATCTCTCCCGTGTCTCATCTCTCCCGTGTCTCATCTCTCCCGTGTCTCATCTCTCCCGTGTCTCATCTCTCCTGTGCCTCTTCTGTGTCTCATCTCCTCTGTCTTATCTCTCCGGCCAGTCTCATCTCTCCCGTGTCTCATCTCTCCCGTGTCTCATCTCTCCCGTGTCTCATCTCTCCCGTGTCTCATCTCTCCTGTGCCTCTTCTGTGTCTCATCTCCTCTGTCTTATCTCTCCGGCCAGTCTTATCTATCGTGTCTCATCTCTCCCGTGTCTCATCTCTCCCGTGTCTCATCTCTCCCGTGTCTCATCTCTCTCCTGTCTAATCTCCCATGTCTCATCTCTCCAGTGTCTCATCTCCCCTGTCTTATCTCTCCCCTGTCTTATCTATCATGTGACTTATCTCTCCCCTTTCTCATAAGGCACTGCGGCCCGCTGTCGTCTTTTAGGTTCTCTCCGTGGCCCGCACGCTAATAAGTTTGCCAAGCCCTGCCACAGGGGGGTATGTCAAAAGATTCATTCTCACAATAATGCAAGTACACCAAAAACAATGATCGATAAATAAATACCTTGCATTATTTAATCAATATATAACCACCTACCTATGTGGCTTGGAAGTAGTATAGCGAATGTTATTAAAGATTTGAGTATCCAATTATATTATATTACCTTTAACTTGCTAGATAATATTTCTAATAACTTGACCCATTCCTACCTGATTCCTGATAATGTATGTATTCACTAATTAATTATTACATTCAATTGTAAACTGCTCTCAAAGTCAATTTTGTAAATTCTCTGTTTGAAAATTATCGGCAATGTTTTTTAGATTGAAGGTCAACGAAGACTTCTATTTTATAATAGGGGCTAGTTAGTGTCTGCAGGTGCAAAATTATCAACTCGTTTTCTAATTTCTACGCGTAGTCGGTTAGTTACGTGGTTACTGATATAGTTTTGTGTTCATATTCGATTTTTTAATATTATACTGGTAATACATATGTTTTTATGCTTCTTATAACAGGTATTTATTATTTAATTTTACTATTATTAGTGCAATATGTAGTCTCACCGTGCAAGCATGTGTATCCCGTTTTCGCATAATATCGCATAATCAATGATTATATAGTTATATGGTTATTATCAGCAAGCACATCTTTTGTGATTTTATATTTTGCTAATATACTTGAAATTTTGACCTATTCTCAATTAGTATGAAAAACTGTTGAACAAATTCATTCAGAAATGTAGCGAAAGCTTCGGAAAAATCTACATTTTTCTTGGTTTGACTTATGACTTAAAAACATGTGAACCTTTCTTTCAAAGTAACGGCTTACTCGTAATTAACTTAACTATATAATAGCGATTAGCGTATAGCGATTAGCGTATAGCGATTAGCGTATAGCGATTAGCGTATAGCGATTAGCGTATAGCGATTAGCGTATAGCGATTAGCGTATAGCGATTAGCGTATAGCGATTAGCGTATAGCGATTAGCGTATAGCGATTAGCGTATAGCGATTAGCGTATAGCGATTAGCGTATAGCGATTAGCGTATAGCGATTAGCGTATAGCGATTAGCGTATAGCGATTAGCGTATAGCGATTAGCGTATAGCGATTAGCGTATAGCGATTAGCGTATAGCGATTAGCGTATAGCGATTAGCGTATAGCGATTAGCGTATAGCGATTAGCGTATAGCGATTAGCGTATAGCGATTAGCGTATAGCGATTAGCGTATAGCGATTAGCGTATAGCGATTAGCGTATAGCGATTAGCGTATAGCGATTAGCGTATAGCGATTAGCGTATAGCGATTAGCGTATAGCGATTAGCGTATAGCGATTAGCGTATAGCGATTAGCGTATAGCGATTAGCGTATAGCGATTAGCGTATAGCGATTAGCGTATAGCGATTAGCGTATAGCGATTAGCGTATAGCGATTAGCGTATAGCGATTAGCGTATAGCGATTAGCGTATAGCGATTAGCGTATAGCGATTAGCGTATAGCGATTAGCGTATAGCGATTAGCGTATAGCAAATTTTTATTTGTGAATAATCGAGGAAAATAAATTAACTTAAGGTGTATAATTTCCAATATAAGACGTCTCAAAGGGGAACAGTCGTTCACGCAATTTAGAAATCTTTAAATGCGCAAATAGTTAAATAATTTGTAGCCAGCGAGTAAAGTAAACTTCGCAATCTCGCTGAGTAATCCGGTGCGTCGGGCGAATTCTTATTTACGCACTGCTTGCAGCCGCTGTTTTCGTGAATTAAACTGCTTTAAACGCTTTAGCCTGCACATTTTAATCCATTCACGCGACTATACGAGTATTTCATCATCTTTTTGCGGAGGACAGTAAAGCATATAAGCATAAACTCTGCATAGCAATAAGCCTTTTAACCTGAAGTAGGTCAATCTATTTCTTATTATTTGTGAAGGCATTAAACTTAACACATTATCTATACAGAGGCACTAGAATTTGCAGCTCGATGTGACTCCTCCGCATTTGTATGGCCATTGTGCAATTTTGTTTGTCTGCCGATTCTGAAAGAAACGAAATGCAAAAAAAACTATATGAAGCTTTTTTACTTTGCAGTCGCGGTTCGCTCACGTGGTTCGACAACGCCACAATGACTGGGTGGCTACGTATTATGTTGCAGTTTCGTCAACATTTAGACAGTTTAATTATAGTATCATTCAAGTAAACAAGTCAACAAATGTCATCATTATGGGACCATGAAGTTTCATATTTCTAGCTTGTTATTCCACATGTATCATTGATTAGTGATCAACTTACGTAGAAATTAAAGTATTTTTTAATCCGACAGCGCGTCATTAAGCTGTCACTCTCCAGGTTCGTTCAGGCACATTTGGATGACAAGCTGATAAATTTTGAAGGCCTGGCAAGGCCGCACTGTGGCGCAGTGCTAATTCGTGTACATGGGTGTATGAAATACACTAGCGTTTGTTGGAAAAATCTGACCTTTTGCCAGAACATTGAATATCTTGACGGTCTGTAGAGCTGCCGAATTGATTGTTGTTTCAAGATCGTGTTCTTGAGTTTCATGTGCTTGCGTTGCTCCGTTCGGATGCAGCACAAGAAATTGTCTGCAATTGTCAACGGGGAAAACCCCCACTGGTGGTTCTACTGTCAATGCCAGATGAAATATGTTCTGTAATTTTCTAAGAAACTTCTAGGATAAACTTGCATATTTTTTGTTTCGCTATCCATCATATGGTCAACCTGCTCTAGGCGCCCGGTCACGGCGACATCCTCGACAATCAGTTCGTCGATAAATTAGCCAAGGATGGGGACAACCTAGAGAACGGCCACCAAGATGGCGTTCCGGTGCCAAGATCAATGATCGTCCATAACCTTTGAGAATTGGCTCAAGCGCCAGCACCAGACGCTCTCGAAATTGCGACGACAACAAGGAAGCCCGCTCAGCTATGCCGGAAATGAACCGTAAGATCTCTGATTGCCTGATTTCTCCTAAGAGTAGAAAGACACTGGTATTTCAATTCCCGCATTTATTCTTTTTTTCTTCATCCTAAATATTTAACCAATCCCCATGAAACTGAAGAACACGGTCTAAAATTATTATATTGCTCATTATTCTATTATTGATCTATGGATTCACCATCGAGTTTCTTACAGAGCAATAATAAAAATAATTATAATTGCAGGACGACTGCAGGCAGTGGCACATCATTTGCTGACACCAGACCCGCAGCCAGCGAGGAGGCAATTCTGCCCATTTCGCTGGCTCCTGAGCACACAGGCACACAGATACTGTATGCAGATACACTCTCACACAGGTGTGTACATCTGCCCTGACTTTCTCATCGTCAGGCAGTGTACACTTTCACAGTGCCTTGGAGGTTGGCCATCAAGGGCGTAGATTGCACGACAAGCCCCCAAGCCTTCTCTCCGCGGCTGCGCCCTTAATTACTCGTAAATGTAATTACGCGGATTCGAATTTAGGGACATTATTGCGAGAGGCAAACGCATTAACCGCTCTGCACTCACCCTCTGATACAGAGTAATGCCGACAGTAACGCCAGCAGTAAGTAAGTAACCGAATTCTCGCTCGCACAAGCACCGTCAGACACAAACAACAACAATGGTGTTGATTTGCCGCGCCAACCCGTGATGCGTTTGCATATGCTTTGTCTGTTATTGAAACATCTCCAGTTATCCGTGGGAACCCAGAGTCAAAAAGGGTTCAAATGTATGCGTTGATGAACTTTGTTAAGAAAAAAACTTTTGCAGACTGATGGCCCGAAAGCTTCGAGTGCGCACTTGTTTTCAATTGTGCTGTTTATAGAAGATAATTATATGCATTTTCGCTAGGAAATTCTGTACATTTGTCTTAGAAAATGCATTCATAATTTCTGTCTGGGTCACATGTCTGCAGATTATTTCAGCATCGCGAAAAAAGGCAATGAACACAACTGGGTGAAAATGTATCACATAATTTTTTTCAATATACTCGTACTAACGCGATATCTTCCACAAAAGTTTATGTACCAGAATAAGCATCGAGGATATGACTGAATGCCGACACAAACATGTTCTGTGACTGTGTCAGATTGTGAGACTGAGTATGGGATTCCCTGTAGTATGAGATTTCCTGGAATATGGGATTCCCTGGAGTGTAGGATTCCCTGGAGTATGGGATTCCCTGGAGTATCAGATTCCCTGGAGAATGGGATTCCCTCGAGTATGGGATTCCCTGGAGTATGGGATTCTCTGTAGTGTGAGATTCCCTGTAGTGTCGGATTCCCTCGAGTATGGGATTCCCAGGAGTGTGGGCTTCCCTGTAGTGTCGGATTCCCTCGAGTATGGGATTCCCTGGAGTATGGGATTCCCTGTAGTGTCGGATTCCCTGTAGTGTCGGATTCCCTGGAGTATGGGATTCCCTTGTGTATTGGATTAGCTGGAGTATGGGATTCCCTGGTTTATGGCATTTCCTGGATTATGGGATTTCCTGGTTTATGGGATTTCCTGGATTATGGGATTCCCTGGAGTGTAGGATTCCCTGGTGTATGGGATTCCCTGGAGTGTAGGATTCCCTGGAGTATGGGATTTCCTGGAGTATGGGATTCCCTGGAGTGTAGGATTCCCTGGACTATGGGATTCCCTGGTTGTTCTGTATGGGCTGCTTTTAAATTCTCAAGTGTTGGAGATTCTGTTTGCTGAAGCAGGTTGGTTTTAATGTTTTCTAACTTCCAGTAATTCTGTATTACAAACTTCATAGTTGGTTAAGTTTTCACAGATTTTGTACAATAGTTTTGCTACCTCTATTAAAATTCTGCTCTACAACGTGAACCGATTAAACTGGCTTTTAAATCTTCAGCATTTCCTGTCCCTAGTTGGGTTCGCTTCGCGGTACATCTGTACTCGTTTCGGCAGAATTAATGGCGAACAGGTACTAGTATTGATATTTCATTGGCGACTATGAATATGGCACTAGTGTTTGCTAATTTAATATTCAAGCCAAGTTTGAAGCGAATGTATAGAATTTGTGTAATTAACGAATGTTCATTAGGCCGAAATAGACGGCTATTGACGCCAGAAAATGGACGCAGAATATGAGCTATCCGTAATTAGACTTCAACTATCTACTTTCATTTATACGCTGCACAAATGCTGTAGCTTCATCACTCAGCTAAAGTTCAAGGACGCCAAGGACGGAATTTTCTAAGAAAGACATCCAAAATCGATGAAGCAAGAACTCGAATTGAAGAGTAGAGAGCTCAATTTATTGAGAGAGATTTCGACTGATTTCGAGTAAGTAGCAAGCATTTTTAAATCTCAACAGAGTCATTCCTATCTCTTAGAGTGTCATTCCTATCCCTTAGAGTGTCATTCCTATCTCTTAGAGTGTCATTCCTATCTCTTAGAGTGTCATTCCTATCCCTTAGAGTGTCATTCCTATCTCTTAGAGTGTCATTCCTATCCCTTAGAGTGTCATTCCTATCTCTTAGAGTGTCATTCCTATCTCTTAGAGTGTCATTCCTATCCCTTAGAGTGTCATTCCTATCCCTTAGAGTGTCATTCCTATCCCTTAGAGTGTCATTCCTATCCCTTAGAGTGTCATTCCTATCCCTTAGAGTGTCATTCCTATCCCTTAGAGTGTCATTCCTATCCCTTAGAGTGTCATTCCTATCCCTTAGAGTGTCATTCCTATCCCTTAGAGTGTCATTCCTATCCCTTAGAGTGTCATTCCTATCCCTTAGAGTGTCATTCCTATCCCTTAGAGTGTCATTCCTATCCCTTAGAGTGTCATTCCTATCCCTTAGAGTGTCATTCCTATCCCTTAGAGTGTCATTCCTATCCCTTTGAGTGTCATTCCTATCCCTTTGAGTGTCATTCCTATCCCTTTGAGTGTCATTCCTATCCCTTAGAGTGTCATTCCTATCCCTTAGAGTGTCATTCCTATCCCTTAGAGTGTCATTCCTATCCCTTAGAGTGTCATTCCTATCCCTTTGAGTGTCATTCCTATCCCTTTGAGTGTCATTCCTATCCCTTTGAGTGTCATTCCTATCCCTTAGAGTGTCATTCCTATCCCTTAGAGTGTCATTCCTATCCCTTAGAGTGTCATTCCTATCCCTTAGAGTGTCATTCCTATCCCTTTGAGTGTCCTTAGAGTGTCATTCCTATCCCTTAGAGTGTCATTCCACTGCTGTAGAGTGTCATTCCGGCCCCAAAAAAAAACATTTTTTTGCGCCAAAAGCTCGCATTACCACATTGCCGCTTATTTCTAGTCTAAATGCTATCAACTTGTCTTCTCTAATATTTCATATACTAGTTTAAAGCTGACTCACTAGTCGAAGAGCAGATAAGATTAGGCCCATGCTATTTTACTAATTTAGTTATTTTTGTTACGGCGGCTATTATCTGATAGCCATGAAAAGAAACAAATTTTGTGCTCGTAACACACCTACGCGAATACCAAGTACATCATTCGAGTGTTAAAAAATAAATTCAAATTTCACACAGCTTATTCTAGAATGTCTAAATTAAGACAGGAAGTTTACATCCAGAAACTTTATCGAAATTAATCAAAATCTTAATAGGAGAGCGAATTTTATCGAAGCGTTTAGCGTTTAGTTGGCTAAACTGGGCAGCCAAATTTCCTACTTTAAGAGTCTAGCTAACAAGGATGTCTAAAAATAGATTTCAATTTAACGCGTGCTGCCTGCAAAACTGGGCCCAATCTGATTCAACGGTTCTGACTCAGCTGTGACTGTACACTTGATAGCTTCCCGTACAGTTTTCTCGCTTATGCACTTAGAGCCACACAAACTAGAATGAATTTGATTGGTTGGTTGCATTAGACGACCTTGTCCTCGGTCGGTGACTTTTTTCCGCTTGAATCTTCCCCCATTTCTACAGTGTCCCATTTTCCACTCTTGGATTTGGAGGCAGATACGTGTTTTATATCCCCCCACAGAACAAACCCCTTGTTTTGTCATCCTCTTGCCTCTCCACTGCTATAGAGGGCAGTTCAGTTCACTCGACGCTCATTGGGTTTTCGCTGCTCTTTGCAAAGCAGTTGGTTGCAACTGTGGCAGGGGAACCCACCGTACCGTCGGATAGGCCAATGAGTGACTCAGAGCCACTCCTAGCACAGCGGGCATGCTATCTCACTGCCTCTCTCTCTCTGAATGAAAACCAGTTCTTTTTCTTAACTACTACAAAGAGAACTAAAATACTAATATAGCTCACGCACAGCTCATACAAATATAAATAGCTCTTTGTTCGCAACCATTTCTGGGCTCAAAAACTGCTAGCTGTTCATCGATTTCCTTTGTACATTTTCTGAGTGACAAACTGCTCTATGATGATGCAGTTTGCACTCGCTTGCTGAAGCCAGTGCCATAGACACAAAATGGACTCGGCGTCCGTCGACTTGACTGAAGCGGACCAGCTTCTCAGCCTCATCAACGAGCCCACGTGACTTACTTCTCCGGAAGCTCCGGATTAACAAAAAGTAAGTTAACTTTTTCTATGCTAAAATGGTAATCACTGATGCATTCAGTAGCCTCGTTGCTTGCTGCGTTTTAGCACTTTTGCTTCTTTCATTTGGCTTAGCAACGGGACTTTCTGCTGGTGCCCCACATTCTAAGCCATTCTGCCACATTGTACACCATTCTGCCACATTGTACACCATTCTGCCACATTGCACACATTCTGCCACATTTTACACCATTGTGCTACATTCAAAACCATTCTGCCACATTGTACACCATTCTGCCACATTGTACACATTCTGCCACATTTTACACCATTGTGCTACATTCAAAACCATTCTGCCACATTGTACACCATTCTGCCACATTGTACACCATTCTGCCACATTGTACACCGTAGGTCTAGAACTATTCGTAGATCGTTTTCGCAATGTGGCAATGCTTCAATGATACCACTGTTTGCACTACGAAAACATGCTATACCTAAATTGTGCTCAAACTGACTTTGAGCACATTCAAATAGTCTCGCATATGTACGCTTATAATGCATTGTGCTTACGAGATAGGTAAAATTAGAAATTTTTGATGTTGACTCAGCGCCCCAGCCTGTGTAGTGCTCAAACAGCGATACTCAGACAGAACCGTGGTTTCGTTTGCTAGCACAGGTTTGGCAGAGGTTCCTCAGAGGGCAAGACTAACTAAGAGTAACAAAGCAAATATTCTTACTAATAAAAATTGTTATTGTCATCTCGCTAGTTTAGCATAGCTAGTGTACGAGTTTAGATGTCTTCATCATTTTTTCTAGACTTACTATAGCTAGATACATGTAGTGATTGTACTCGCACCAAAGATGCATGCGACAATCAGGATGCAGACCCTAGCTACTAATCAGATGACGTCGTCAGATAAATTGCCATGTAATTTAATAATTTTCTATTAATCGTCTCTTTGTAGAAAAAGTTCTTGCAATAATTAAATTTAAACACAAAACTATTATTTTCTCATTCCAGGTATTCTACGCTCAAACAACTGTAGTTCATTAAAAACTCCAACTCAATATTGACTATCGCATCTCAGCCCCTATTACTCAAGTTCCTTCTTATTCTTCTATCATCAAAGCAGCGGCATAGAAGCCACCGACCAGACGAAGATGGTAGTTCACGATTTCATTTCGGCGGCCGGCAAGTTGGAGCTGCTAACACACGTTGGTCTAGACGACTTTGCTGATAGATTGAGCTCAATATTCACTGGTGAGTGTGGACTCAATGCCGGATCTTTACGGGCTAATAGAGGGCGTCTGGATATAGAATCTAGAATTGAAAACTTCCTGTTTAACCGTCCTTGATGGACCCAGCTCCACTTGGGGCCGTTGTAGCCCAGTGGTGAGAGCTGAGGACTTCTGACTGAGCGGTCGGAAGTTCGAATCTCAGCCCACCTTATTTTGTCGTTGAGCCTTGAATCTGAATTGGCAATTTCTTCAGTTCACCAGCTGTAAAATAGGGTGCCAGCATTAGTTGGAATGGCTAACAATTTTGGGTGGGTTTGGCACCCCCAGTCCATGGACTGAACAGTGATTTCCCTTTAATTGAAGGCCAAAAAGTTGAATTAAAGCTATTTTCTAGGTCAGCGACTGGAAGCCTCCCGCCCGCCAGATGCGGCCCCTGAACCCATTTTAACAACTTATCTATTCCGTCTCATCTCCCTCCTGTGTCATCCCCCTGTCTTATCTCTCCTCTTCTCATCTCTTTCCTGTCGCATCTCTTTCCTGTCTTATCTCTTTCCTGTCTCATCTCTTTCCTGTCTCATCTCTTTCCTGTCTCATCTCTTTCCTGTCTCATCTCTTTCCTGTCTCATCTCTTTCCTGTCTCATCTCTTTCCTGTCTCATCTCACCAACTCAATGCGGTCTGCTTTCTCTTTTGCGGTCCGGACTCAATGCGGTCCGTGGGGCATACAGTACAATGTTGCCGACCCCTGGACTAAATGCTACAATGTGCATCGGAACTTCCCCGCTCTGCTCTGCTATGCATGACCTCTAGCCGTTTTTTACCTTCGATTAATTATCGACTCCGAAAACCCTTTTGCACTCCAGTCTGCTTCCTGATGGTATTCAGCGGCGCCACCACCGTGAAGACCTACTTCCTGAATCCCATATTCTGCTATATTCCCAACATTATCGGCTCGCACGAGGGCCACTCGGCCTACGTTAACAACTACTGCTACACGGAGGGCACCTACAATGTGCCGCTGGAGAAATTTCACATCAGCAACGAAAATCCTAACTGGGAGGCCGCCTACCGCAAGCACAAAATCTATTATTATCAGTGGCTGCCGTTCATTATCGGAGTCCAGGGCGTCATGTTCTGCATGCCCCGCATCGTCTGGCACCTCATGGTTAGTCAACGCTCCGGCACCGACGTCACCCAGCTGGTTCGAATCGCCAGCGAGGCCGGGCGAGCCGATGGCGAAAAGCGGGAGAAACTGACGCGCCACGTGACCCGCCAACTGGAGCTCTGGCTTTACAACACGCGCGAGATTAGCCAGAGTCCGATGAAGCTGACTAAACGGCGCATCTACCGCTACGCGTCCTGCTGCATGCCGTCGAAGCGCATGGGCACCTGGCTAGTGTTCGGCTACTTTGCCATCAAGTGCATGTACATCGTCAACCTACTCGGCCAGCTGCTGCTCATGGGTCGCGTGCTGCAGCTGGACACGGCTTCTGGGAACAAGAACGGCTCACTGATACGCGCCACTTCCAGATTTGGCATCGACCTTCTGAGCGAGCTGATCAGCGGAGCCGACTGGCAGAACACGGGCCTGTTCCCCAGGAGCGGCGCCTGCGCTGTCAAGCTGCGTCAGACAGCGGACGCCCAGTACATATTCGCGCAATGCTCCCTACCTGTCAACATGATACACGAGAAAATCTTCATTTTCCTTTGGTTCTGGTTTGTGCTGGTGCTTGCCCTCACACTGCTTAGCGTTGTCCTCTGGTGCAGCCGCTTGCTTAGCCATCGCCGCAGTCGCCTATTCAAGAAGTACCTCTACCTGGCGGACCTGCTGTCGCGCAAGGACAAGGACGAGCATCCGATGGTGGAGAACTTTGTAGCGAAATTCCTGCGGCACGACGGAGCCCTTGTGCTGCACATGCTGGCTTTGAACTGCGGCGACCTCATCACCACGGAGATTTGCGCGGAGCTCTACCGCGCCTTCAAGACGCATTACTCCGGGGTGGACCTCCGCGGCAATTCCACCGACATCGGCGAAGCCATCGCCGTCAACATCAGCCACAGCAGCATCGCCGCGATGTCGCCAGGCGCTAACGGCACCAAGCGCCGCAGGCGTCGAAGCAACAGCGGCACCGGTGGAGCCGAGGACAAGCATAGCAGCGTGTTCTTCGCCGAGCCAACAGCGCCGCTGATGGAGGAGGAGCCGGCCACCGCCTTCGGGCCGGCGGCACAGCCTCCTGCGAGTACAGCGCTGTGAGCACTTAGCACTTCGCTTATCAGCAAAACTTTTGTTACTTAGTTTGGATAAATAGGCTTCAATTCCTTAGCAGTACAATGACCACAGGGGCTAGTTCAAATACCCAATGCCTACTTCACGACAGCTCCCAAACCGAATGACCGATTTTCGTGAGAAAGTCCATCAAAATCATAATTTTCCGCCCGTTACGATAAACTAACTTTCGTAACAAATCGAAAAATTGAAAAACGAACAATTTAATCAATCCAAAATAGTAAACAATGATAGCCGACATGGTTACAAAATGACATTTTGTGAGCAGAAAAATCTTCTTTATACTGGTGGTTCTTGCCACCGGAATCGTTGAATATCCTGACGATGCCGATGTTTTGTGATTCTGGGAGTGGTTTCATAAAATAGAGCGGAAAATTTAAGGCCGTGTTCTGAATTTTCATGGCGAATATTTTGGTAGATACAGAAAAAAATAATTATTTGGGTATTAGAAATACGTGGTCCTTCTACTGTTCAGTGATTTGTGCATTGAAATCGTTGATTGAAAAAATCTCATTCTTTAGCCTCTATCATCCTCTGATAATTGATCTGCCAGCCAATGCAAAGGTGCTGTGAGTTGAATGGTTTGTACACAACTCAACAACCCAGACAAAAGCTTTTGTCGTTTGCTTATTTACAAGCTGGACAATAGCTTGTACTGCGAGTTTTTTTGTTATTAGGAAGCAACGTGACCCTGCTTCATTATTTATTCACTACTTTTTCCTGTGCCACAAATGTGCTAGCTAATTATATTGATTTATGCTTCAATATCAGCATTGATTTGATTTCTAATAATCAGCTTTTTGTACACAATATTTTGCACAATCCCGTGTGCTATCTGCCAGTTGATCGACTACTCGAAGTCTAGTTTTTTTCAAATGCCAAGTGGAAGCTAGCGATCGTTTTTGTTATTTCTAACCGTAAAATGATCGATGTATATAACTTCAATTTTTCTGTGCTTTTTCTTAGTTTTCTTCCAGCTTCCTGCATGTTTTTGTCCCCTTTTACTTTTCTCTCCTAGTGAATGCGCATGCTGGCATTAAAATCCCATTTTTGGGTGCTGCAATCCCAAGAAGACATTAACTCACTTTTACCGAAGCCTACATCTTCGTGTGCTGTTGACATTATCTGCTAGCCACTATCTTAGCTTATCCAGCAGTTTTTTCCAGAGCAGTCGTAGCTTTTAAAGCGAACTATATTTGCTTTCCATTCTACTTTCAGTAGGCTAAATTAGGATTTAATTCTCGATTGAGATAAATTTCGCATCAGCGCAGCCAAGCTTGAATTTGAGTCATTTGTTATCCGTCCCTTGACAATTTTCAACGGGGCTTTTGGCAGCACATAAAGCTAGATTATTAGGTTTCTAGTTCGCATTGGTTCATTAATAAGCTAAACTAGCCTTTTAGTTAAAATTGTAATCGCTTCATTTCCCATCTGTTATTTTGTTTGCTATGATAATAAAATGAAGGGCAACGTACTGAGCAGTCATCTTTGAGCAGTTTGCAATTAGTTGAGCAGCAGGCGACCTTGTTTGGAGAATTTCTTGTCTGATTATCAATTCTTATTTTTTTATAATCTGTATTTTTTCAGGAGCCATAGAACTACAGAATTCAGGGATTTAAGGAGCTTCAGAAAATCAGTACCTTCAGAACATCATTACCTTCAGAACATCAATAGCTTCAGAACATCATTACCTTCAGAACATCATTACCTTCAGAACATCAATAGCTTCAGAACATCATTACCTTCAGAACATCATTACCTTCAGAACATCATTACCTTCAGAACATCAATAGCTTCAGAACATCAATAGCTTCAGAACATCATTACCTTCAGAACATCATTACCTTCAGAACATCAATAGCTTCAGAACATCAATAGCTTCAGAACACCAATAGCTTCAGAACATCAATAGCTTCAGAACATCAATAGCTTCAGAACATCATTACCTTCAGAACATCAATAGCTTCAGAACATCAATAGCTTCAGAACACCAATAGCTTCAGAACACCAATAGCTTCAGAACACCAATAGCTTCAGAACATCAATAGCTTCAGAACACAATAGCTTCAGAACACAATAGCTTCAGAACATCAATAGCTTCAGAACATCATTACCTTCAGAACACCAATAGCTTCAGAACACCAATAGCTTCAGAACATCATTATCTTCAGAACATCAATAGCTTCAGAACATCAATAGCTTCAGAACATCATTACCTTCAGAACATCATTATCTTCAGAACATCAATAGCTTCAGAACATCAATAGCTTCAGAACATCAATAGCTTCAGAACATCAATAGCTTCAGAACATCATAGCTTCAGAACATCAATAGCTTCAGAACATCAATAGCTTCAGAACATCAATAGCTTCAGAACATCAATAGCTTTAGAACATCATTACCTTCAGAACATCAATAGCTTCAGAACATCAATAGCTTCAGAACATCATTATCTTCAGAACATCAATAGCTTCAGAACATCAATAGCTTAGAACTCATTACCTTCAGAACATCAATAGCTTCAGAACATCAATAGCTTCAGAACATCATTACCTTCAGAACATCAATAGCTTCAGAACACCAATAGCTTCAGAACATCAATAGCTTCAGAACACCAATAGCTTCAGAACACCAATAGCTTCAGAACATCAATAGCTTCAGAACATCAATAGCTTCAGAACATCAATAGCTTCAGAACATCAATAGCTTCAGAACATCAATAGCTTAGAACATCATAGCTTCAGAACATCAATACCTTCAGAACTCAATAGCTTCAGAACATCAATAGCTTCAGAACATCAATAGCTTCAGAACATCAATAGCTTCAGAACATCAATAGCTTCAGAACATCAATAGCTTCAGAACATCAATAGCTTCAGAACATCAATAGCTTCAGAACATCAATAGCTTCAGAACATCAATAGCTTCAGAACATCAATAGCTTCAGAACATCAATAGCTTCAGAACATCAATAGCTTCAGAACATCAATAGCTTCAGAACATCAATAGCTTCAGAACATCAATACCTTCAGAACATCAATAGCTTCAGAACATCAATAGCTTCAGAACATCAATAGCTTCAGAACATCAATAGCTTCAGAACATCAATAGCTTCAGAACATCAATAGCTTCAGAACATCAATAGCTTCAGAACATCAATAGCTTCAGAACATCAATAGCTTCAGAACATCAATTAGCTTCAGAACATCAATAGCTTCAGAACATCAATAGCTTCAGAACATCAATAGCTTCAGAACATCAATAGCTTCAGAACATCAATAGCTTCAGAACATCAATAGCTTCAGAACATCAATAGCTTCAGAACATCATTACCTTCAGAACATCAATAGCTTCAGAACATCAATAGCTTCAGAACATCAATAGCTTCAGAACATCAATAGCTTCAGAACATCAATAGCTTCAGAACATCAATAGCTTCAGAACATCCAATAGCTTCAGAACATCATTAGCTTCAGACATCAATAGCTTCAGAACATCAATAGCTTCAGAACATCAATAGCTTCAGAACATCAATAGCTTCAGAACATCAATAGCTTCAGAACATCAATAGCTTCAGAACATCATTACTTCAGAACATCAATAGCTTCAGAACATCAATAGCTTCAGAACATCAATAGCTTAGAACATCAATAGCTTCAGAACATCAATAGCTTCAGAACATCAATAGCTTCAGAACATCAATACCTTCAGAACATCAATAGCTTCAGAACATCAATAGCTTCAGAACATCAATAGCTTCAGAACATCAATACCTTCAGAACATCAATAGCTTCAGAACATCATCAATAGCTTCAGAACATCAATAGCTTCAGAACATCAATAGCTTCAGAACATCAATAGCTTCAGAACATCATTACCTTCAGAACACCAATAGCTTCAGAACATCAATAGCTTCAGAACATCAATAGCTTCAGAACATCAATAGCTTCAGAACATCAATAGCTTCAGAACATCAATAGCTTCAGAACATCAATAGCTTCAGAACATCAATAGCTTCAGAACATCAATAGCTTCAGAACATCATTACCTTCAGAACACCAATAGCTTCAGAACACCAATAGCTTCAGAACATCATTACCTTCAGAACATCAATAGCTTCAGAACATCAATACCTTCAGAACATCAATAGCTTCAGAACATCAATAGCTTCAGAACATCATTACCTTCAGAACATCAATAGCTTCAGAACATCATTACCTTCAGAACATCAATAGCTTCAGAACATCAATAGCTTCAGAACATCATTACCTTCAGAACATCAATAGCTTCAGAACATCATTACCTTCAGAACATCAATAGCTTCAGAACATCATTACCTTCAGAACATCAATAGCTTCAGAACATCAATAGCTTCAGAACATCATTACCTCAGAACATCAATAGCTTCAGAACATCATTACCTTATGAACATCAATAGCTTCAGAACATCATTACCTTCAGAACATCAATAGCTTCAGAACATCAATAGCTTCAGAACATCAATAGCTTCAGAACATCAATACCTTCAGAACATCAATAGCTTAAGAACATCAATAGCTTCAGAACATCATTACCTTCAGAACATCATTTCCTTCAGAACATCAATAGCTTCAGAACATCAATAGCTTCAGAACATCAATAGCTTCAGAACATCAATAGCTTCAGAACATCAATAGCTTCAGAACATCAATAGCTTCAGAACATCAATACCTTCAGAACATCAATAGCTTAAGAACATCAATAGCTTCAGAACATCATTACCTTCAGAACATCATTTCCTTCAGAACATCAATAGCTTCAGAACATCAATAGCTTCAGAACATCAATAGCTTCAGAACATCAATAGCTTCAGAACATCATTACCTCAGAACATCAATAGCTTCAGAACATCAATAGCTTCAGAACATCATTACCTTCAGAACATCAATAGCTTCAGAACATCAATAGCTTCAGAACATCAATAGCTTCAGAACATCATTGCCTCAGAACATCAATGATACGATTAAAATGATTACATTTTGAGCCTATCCCAATGAAACAAAGCTACTAGAGCCAGCAAATGTGACTTGTTGTTGCTCTGAGCAGGTGTGTCACGAATATAAAGTAGCTTGTACAAGTAGCCATAATTCCTATTGATATTTTTAGTGAGTTATGTGTTTTAGGAGATTATCACTAATCTGTTGGCTTGTTTTTAGTTGTAGTATAATGGATTGGGCTATTCGCATTCTGCCGCATGACCATACTTAAACTGAATGGTGTTGTTTTCGATTGAAATAATTCGTAACGCTTTGCTAATTGATTGTTCAGCAGTACAATAATGATACGCAAATTTTGCGTGAAGATCGATCACTAAACAATTGCGGCTTACGCTGAAATGAATTTTTAAGCCATGCTTTTAGTTAAAGAGACGGAGAGGAGAGACGGAGAGACAGAGACGGAGAGGAGAGAGTTTAGAGAAGGAGAGGAGAGAGTCGAGAGAAGGAGAGGTGAGAGTTTTGAGAAGGAAAGGAGAGAGTCGAGAGACGGAGAGGAGAGAGTTTAGAGAAGGAGAGTAGAGAGTCCAGAGACAGAGTTTAGAGACGGAGAGTAGAGAGTCTAGAGACGGAGAGGAGAGAGTCTAGAGACGGAAAGGAGAGAGTTTAGAGACGGAGAGGAGAGAGTTTAGAGACGGAGAGGAGAGAGTTTAGAGACGGAGAGGAGAGAGTCTAGAGACGGAGAGGAGAGAGTCTAGAGACGGAAAGGAGAGAGTTTAGAGACGGAGAGGAGAGAGTCTAGAGACGGAAAGGAGAGAGTTTAGAGACGGAGAGGAGAGAGTTTAGAGACGAAGAGGAGAGAGTTTAGAGACGGAGAGGAGAGAGTTTAGAGACGGAGAGGAGAGAGTTTAGAGACGGAGAGGAGAGAGTTTAGAGACGGAGAGGAGAGAGTTTAGAGACGGAGAGGAGAGAGTTTAGAGACGGAGAGGAGAGAGTCTAAAGACGGAGAGGAGAGAGAAGAGAGACGAAGAGGAGAGACGGAGAGGAGAGAGTCTAAAGACGAAGAGGAGAGAGACGGAGAGGAGAGAGTCTAAAGACGGAGAGGAGAGAGACGAAGAGGAGAGACGGAGAGGAGAGAGTCTAAAGACGAAGAGGAGAGAGTCTAAAGACGAAGAGGAGAGAGGAGAGAGACGAAGAGGAGAGACGGAGAGGAGAGAGTCTAAAGACGAAGAGGAGAGAGACGGAGAGGAGAGAGTCTAAAGACGGAGAGGAGAGAGACGAAGAGGAGAGACGGAGAGGAGAGAGTCTAAAGACGAAGAGGAGAGAGACGGAGAGGAGAGAGTCTAAAGACGGAGAGGAGAGAGACGAAGAGGAGAGACGGAGAGGAGAGAGTCTAAAGACGAAAAGGAGAGAGTCTAAAGACGAAGAGGAGAGAGGAGAGAGACGAAGAGGAGAGACGGAGAGGAGAGAGTCTAAAGACGAAGAGGAGAGAGACGGAGAGGAGAGAGTTTAGAGACGAAGAGGAGAGAGACGGAGAGGAGAGAGTTTAGAGACGGAGAGGAGAGAGTCTAGAGACGGAGAGGAGAGAGTTTAGAGACGGAGAGGAGAGAGTCTAGAGACGGAGAGGAGAGAGTTTAGAGACGGAGAGGAGAGAGTTTAGAGACGAAGAGAAGAGAGTCTAGAGACAAAGAGAAGAGAGTCTAGAGACGAAGAGGAGAGAGGAGAGAGACGGAGAGGAGAGACGGAGAGGAGAGACGGAGAGGAGAGACGGAGAGGAGAAAGTCGAGAGACGGAGAGGAGAAGAGTTTAGAGACAAAGAGAAGAGAGTCTAGAGACGAAGAGGAGAGAGTTTAGAGACGGAGAGGAGAGAGTCTAGAGACGGTGAGGAGAGAGTCGAGAGACGGAGAGGAGAAAGTCTAGAGACAAAGAGAAGAGAGTCTAGAGACAAAGAGAAGAGAGTCTAGAGACGAAGAGGAGAGAGTTGAGACGGAGAGGAGAGAGTCTAAAGACGAAGAGGAGAGAGGAGAGAGACGGAGAGGAGAGACGGAGAGGAGAGAGACGAAGAGGAGAGAGTCTAGAGACGGAGAGGAGAGAGGAGAGAGACGGAGAGGAGAGAGTTTAGAGACGAAGAGGAGAGAGTCTAGAGACGGAGAGGAGAGAGTCTAGAGGCGAAGAGGAGAGAGTTTAGAGACGGAGAGGAGAGAGTCTAAAGACGAAGAGGAGAGAGTTTAGAGACGGAGAGGAGAGAGTCTAAAGACGAAGAGGAGAGAGTTTAGAGACGAAGAGGAGAGAGGAGAGAGACGGAGAGGAGAAAGTCTAGAGACAAAGAGAAGAGAGTCTAGAGACAAAGAGAAGAGAGTCTAGAGACGAAGAGGAGAGAGTTGAGACGGAGAGGAGAGAGTCTAAAGACGAAGAGGAGAGAGGAGAGAGACGGAGAGGAGAGAGGAGAGAGACGGAGAGGAGAGACGGAGAGGAGAGAGACGAAGAGGAGAGAGTCTAGAGACGGAGAGGAGAGAGGAGAGAGACGGAGAGGAGAGAGTTTAGAGACGAAGAGGAGAGAGTCTAGAGACGGAGAGGAGAGAGTCTAGAGACGAAGAGGAGAGAGTTTAGAGACGGAGAGGAGAGAGTCTAAAGACGAAGAGGAGAGAGTTTAGAGACGGAGAGGAGAGAGTCTAAAGACGAAGAGGAGAGAGGAGAGAGACGGAGAGGAGTGAGATACGGAGAGGAGAGAGTTTAGAGACGAAGAGGAGAGAGGAGAGAGACGGAGAGGAGAAAGTCTAGAGACAAAGAGAAGAGAGTCTAGAGACAAAGAGAAGAGAGTCTAGAGACGAAGAGGAGAGAGTTGAGACGGAGAGGAGAGAGTCTAAAGACGAAGAGGAGAGAGGAGAGAGACGGAGAGGAGAGACGGAGAGGAGAGAGACGAAGAGGAGAGAGTCTAGAGACGGAGAGGAGAGAGGAGAGAGACGGAGAGGAGAGAGTTTAGAGACGAAGAGGAGAGAGTCTAGAGACGGAGAGGAGAGAGTCTAGAGACGAAGAGGAGAGAGTTTAGAGACGGAGAGGAGAAAGTCGAGAGACGGAGAGGAGAAAGTCGAGAGACGGAGAGGAGAGAGGAGAGAGACGGAGAGGAGAGAGATACGGAGAGGAGAGAGTTTAGAGACGAAGAGGAGAGAGGAGAGAGACGGAGAGGAGAGAGATACGGAGAGGAGAGAGATACGGAGAGGAGAGAGTTTAGAGACGAAGAGGAGAGAGGAGAGAGACGGAGAGGAGAGAGACGGAGAGGAGAGAGACGGAGAGGAGAGAGTCTAGAGACGAAGAGGAGAGAGTTTAGAGACGGAGAGGAGAAAGTCGAGAGACGGAGAGGAGAGAGATACGGAGAGGAGAGAGTTTAGAGACGAAGAGGAGAGAGGAGAGAGACGGAGAGGAGAGAGTTTAGAGACGAAGAGGAGAGAGGAGAGAGACGGAGAGGAGAGAGTTTAGAGACGAAGAGGAGAGAGTCTAGAGACGGAGAGGAGAGGGTCTAGAGACGGAGAGGAGAGAGACAGAAAGGAGAGAGTTTAGAGACGAAGAGGAGAGAGGAGAGAGACGGAGAGGAGAGAGTTTAGAGACGAAGAGGAGAGAGTCTAGAGACGGAGAGGAGAGGGTCTAGAGACGGAGAGGAGAGAGACAGAAAGGAGAGAGTTTAGAGACGAAGAGGAGAGACGGAGAGGAGAGAGTTTAGAGACGAAGAGGAGAGAGTGAGAAAGGTGAGAAATAGAGATAGGTGAGAGAAGGCAGAGGTGTGAGAGAGTGCAGAGGTCAGAGACAGAAACGGGCAGCTCAGGAAGTACGGTATGGGAATGGGGAGTTAAGAGCCTTCCGCATGATCTGGAGGCTTCCTGACGTACTCCCTAAAATCGATATTTTTTTCTGAACCTCTGATCAGGATTCGTACGATTTTCTGCTCACTTTTCAATGCTACTATTGAACAGCGTGAGATCAATGTTAGCTGAAGGTTTAGAAGTGTATGGGGTGCACCTGCTGCCCCATGCCGTCAGTTTGTACAGTCGTCCTAAAAGTTTAGTTCAGAATGAGTTTCTTGGGTTAGGGAAATTTATTTTCCGATTTGACCCAATCCGGTTTAACTAAATTTTTTTAACAAAAAAGGCTTGGTAACTTCTGTTGGTAGCGTGAATAATCCAGATTCAGATCAGATGATCGAATCGCTGTTATCGAATCCCTTGCAGCATGAACGAAGCGTCTAACTAACGTAAGCTATTTTCTTATTCGTGTTCATATTTTCGCGAGACAAGCATGAGTGAGATTGCAAACTGAGATTTTTATTTTTATACACCCACGCACATCTCTGTACATTCCAGTGCATCAGTGTACATTCCAGTGCATCCCTGTACATCCCTGTGCATCCCTGTACATTCCAGTGCATCCTTGTGCTACCCCTCTCTGTGTACAATGTCGTTTAAACCGAACTGAACGAATGACACTCATTCAGTGTATTCTAGTTCATCACTGCGTATCGCTGTGCGTCCCTGTGCATCCCTGTGCATCCCTGTGCATCCCTGTGCATCCCTGTGCATCCCTGTGCAACCCTGTGCATCCCTGTGCATCCCTGTGCATCCCTGTGCATCCCTGTGCATCCCTGTGCATCCCTGTGCATCCCTGTGCATCCCTGTGCATCCCTGTGCATCCCTGTGCATCCCTGTGCATCCCTGTGCATCCCTGTGCATCCCTATGCATCCCTGTGCATCCCTGTGCATCCCTGTGCATCCCTGTGCATCCCTGTGCATCCCTGTGCATCCCTGTGCATCCCTGTGCATCCCTGTGCATCCCTGTGCATCCCTGTGCATCCCTGTGCATCCCTGTGCATCCCTGTGCATCCCTGTGCATCCCTGTGCATCCCTGTGCATCCCTGTGCATCCCTGTGCATCCCTGTGCATCCCTGTGCATCCCTGTGCATCCCTGTGCATCCCTGTGCATCCCTGTGCATCCCTGTGCATCCCTGTGCATCCCTGTGCATCCCTGTGCATCCCTGTGCATCCCTGTGCATCCCTGTGCATCCCTGTGCATCCCTGTGCATTCATGTGGTGCATCGATTGGCTTAAGTAAAAAATTAAAGCTAAATTATGTATCTCTCAAAAAAATCAGAATAAATGCATTTGCATAAATGCATAGCACAATTTCCCATTCAGACAGCGTGGTGACCCTCTTCAACATTAAACAAAGCTCACGAAATAGAAATCTGAAACGATTAGTTAAATACTTCTTAAAGGTTAATTGACGGACTAATCAATGTAACTCAGTATAGACAATATGCATGGCCTTCCGCAGTGACTCAGTGCCTATCAGGCCCGAGCTCTGTGACATCTGGTGTCAGGATTTTCAGTTCGTTTTTTGTCCCTTTCTGAGAGAGAATGCACAAATCTTCAGTATTAATTTACGAGAAGCAAGCGATAGGATTTCAGGTTTAAGAAATGGGGTTTCTGACTGCTAGAGCTGTTAAATTTAGCTTCCTATAGCTTCGTTCGTTCCCTATATTCGGGAGTTAGTAGCAGAGCGATAGACCACGCTTTTGCCTCTCCCGTCAAGGAGCCTTGTTGGCATTCTCGAAGAGAAGGCTTGGGGACTTTTCGTGCAATTCACGCCCTTGAGAGCCAAACCGCAAGGTACTTGAGAGTGTACACTGCCTGACGATGCGAAAGTCAAGGCAAATGTACACACGTGTATGAGTGTGTGCCTGCGTACGGTATCTGTGTGCGCGTGTGCTCAGGAGTCAGCGAAATGGGCAGAATTGCCTCCTCGCTGGCTGCGTGTCGACTGTCCCCAATTAGTCGTGCTTTTCCTGCAAATAAAAATTTTCACTTATTCATTCCTATAGATTCTGTTTGGTGCATATATTCCGCAAGGGAAAAATAATGACGCATTGTTAAATGACAATATATAGTTCAATAAGGAGTGTTGTCTGGATCGGGGATTCCCTTGTTTATCACAACAGCTGACGTGCCTGATCGCTGACTGAATAAAACTATTTCTTTATTTCAGTTGGCCAATTAGGCATTTCATGCTACTGAGCAAGCTGCGAAGTCCGGACTTCACAAAACTTATCTATTGACACTGATATCTGCAATCGTATAGTTTGAGTTCACTCAAGCTCACTCCGACACGCCGGAAATGGTGGTGCAAGAATTCATCGATCGGATGGGAAAGCTGGAAGTCCTAACCTACGTGGGTCTGGACGATTGGTTCGACAGGTTAAACTTTATTTTCACAGGTGAGCACTGCTTCGTGCGATGATGAGGATTGGGAAATTCAAGGCGTCGGAGAAATAGAAAAGGGATGGAAATTGAGTTGAATGAGAAGGTGATCAGGGAATTAGAGAGTGGAGGTTAAAAAGAGACAACAGTTTAACAGTAGACAGACCATACTATCTGTCTCCCTGAGGAAAGACCAGGGATTATTTCAAATACCCACTAACCCACTGCCTACTTCTCAAACCGAATGACCGATTTTCGCGAAAGCCCATCATTTGGATCGAAATTTCAATCATTTACGATGAACGAACTAACTTTCAAAGCCGTCTGACATCAGCATCGTCCAGATATTCAGCGATTCTCAAAGCTGTAATTGAAGAATCCTCTTCTGCACGCTGAGATGCTGAGAACAAAGGTCCCTGCGACTGATTGACATAGTTTGTGGAGCCGACATGGTTCCATGATGAAAGTTTGTGAGCAGAAAAATGGGGCCAATATTGGTCATTTTTGCCACCAGAAACCCAATCAACAATTGTTGAATATCTCGACGATGTCGATGTTTTGTGATTCTGGAAGCTGTTTCGTCGGATAGAGCAGAAAAACTTAGCCCGTGTTCTGCATTTTCATGGCAATAGGTTGAATCTTTTGGAAGATACAGAAAATGTGTGCAATGTGGTCCTTCTACTGTGAATGAAGCCTGAGGTTCGCGAAGGTATCCGTGAGTTTACTAGACAGGACATACAATTAGTGGAGTCATTTGAATCTGTCTCAACTCGCACACGGCAACGTACTTGAAAAGTCTGACTATATTGATTTTCACTGCTTCAGCAAAATTTCTGCTAAATATAGACGGCTGGCTGGGAGCATGAGAGAGCATTGGGTGGTCCTATTCGCCCCCGCGCACATCTGCTGGGCGATTATACAAAAACGATTCACTCTTGAATGCTGGGATTTTACTGAGACTACTGGGCTTTATAGCACTTTCGTTATAAAGTACAGTCTAGCAACTTAACTGGCTTAGAACTGTTCTCTATAACTTTTCTGTTTTCTTCAATTTCAATCACTAGAGACAAATAGCGTTAACTGATTCGCAACTGGCTCGTAGTTGAAATAGAAAGTTAATGACTTCAATTATAAAATAAACATTTCATTGCCTAGTATAAACTTGATACAAGGGGTGCTAGCTGGGATAGTGATCGTTTGGGCACTGCTTTCTACAACACCATCTAAATTGCCTAAAGCAGCTTAAAGAAAAACTATCAAAGGTCTAGATGAGTGTTGACTTTTTTCTTTAGCACTTTTATTAACTGAGTTATGGCCCCTCGAGTGTTGATATCCACGGACATAAATTGCGATTTTCACCATATGAAAATCGGTGAGAACAATGAGAAGAATGTTTAATGAGAACAAATATTACTTGCATGTTTGACAGAACAGGTAATGCAATTGATCCTTATAAGTGCAGAAAAAGTAAATTACTACAAAATAAAAACATCCAATAACTATCACAAGATAGTATTTTCAATACCGATGCAGAGAGAAATTTAGGATAAGTTGTTTTTATGCTTTTTGTTTCACTATTACTTTTATTTATCTAGCAATAAGTTATAAGTTTATCTAGCAATATTCATCTCCCGTCCTTCCAGTGTGGATTCTGATGCTGATGTGCTCCGTGACCACAGTCAAGACCTACTTTCTGACTCCTATAATTTGCTACATACCCACCATTGTTGGCTCACACGAAGGCCAGGCGGCTTACGTCACGAACTACTGCTACACTGAGGGAACTTACAATGTGCCACTGGCTGAATTCAAGGTAGACAATGAGAACCCGCACTGGTTGGAGGCTTACAAGGACAAGAAGATTTATTACTACCAGTGGCTGCCATTCATTCTGGGCCTGCAGGGCATTCTCTGCTATGTTCCGCGCATCTTCTGGTACCTATTTGTCAACAACCGATCTGGGACTGACCTCACCCAGCTGGTCCGCCAGTCTGTGGAGGTGCAGAAGGCTGAAGGTGAAAGGCGAGAAAAGCTCATCAAACAAATCAGTCGCCAGATTGAGCTGTGGATTAAAAGCAACTTTGTTATTAGCAATAGGTGCTGCATGAAGGTGCGCAAGCAGAAGACAGAATCGGAGGAAGAAGAGGAGACATTGGTGCAGAGGGACTGCTATGAAAATGTCATATGCTGCGTGTCGATGCCAAAGCGGGAAACGGAATCACAGGAGCAACAGGATACACAGGAGCAGCAGGATACACAGGAGCAGAGGAACTGGTACGAAACATACCCCGGCTATCTACTCTGCTCAAAACGTTTGGCCACCTGGCTGATGTGGATCTACTTATTAATAAAACTTATTTACATTGGTAACGCCGCTGGCCAACTGGTGCTTATGACCCGCCTGCTACAGCTGCCAGATCTAGCTAGCAATAAGAATAGCAGCGTGCTCAGGATCACTGCCACCTTTGGTGTCACTTTATTGAAAGACCTGCTGCAGGGTCGGGACTGGCAGAACACAGAGGCCTTCCCTCGCTCGGGCTGTTGCGCCATCGAGACCAGACAGGCCGCATCATCGCAGTACATATTCGCCCAGTGCGCCCTGCCTGTCAACATGATCCACGAGAAGCTGTTCATCTTTCTCTGGTTCTGGTTTGTCTTCCTGCTGTTCATGAACGCCTTCAGTGTGCCAATCTGGCTGGTTCGCTTCTGCAGAGCGTTCACAAAGAACGGAGTAGTAATGAAATACCTCAGATTATCCGGCGTCATTAACAAAGAGAAAAGGAAGTCTGCCAACATGTTCTGTCGCAGATTTCTTCGATTTGATGGCATATTTTTGATTCACATGCTGGCGCTGAACGCGGGCGATGTGATTGCCTCGGAAATTTGCGCCGAACTCTACATTACCTTTGATAGCAAATACAAGCAAATAATGAAAGGTAAAACTGAGCAGGACGGCGGCAGATATTCAGTAAGCAGCCGGCATCACAAGCAAAATAGTTTCCTGCAGATCAACGAGCAATCAGAGTCGCTGCCGCTGATGCAAAAGAGCACCAGTTCGACCAGTGTGAATCGGCCCAATGGCAAGCGGAAAAATCTGCACCCGGTCAGCGAAAATGGGGTCGATGAGTTCACCGCGGTGGAGACGCCAACGCGAATTGGCACCGAGTTTCGACTGCTGCCATTGCCGACGGCACCGCCTGCCGAGTGCTCAGTGTAAAAATGTTTGCCTCCTTCAAATGTGCCTCGTCTTTCTTTTAAAGGGACTCTTTGTTATCTTCTGCTTCATCTACTGTTGAATGAAACCAAGCATCTCTGGTTTACTACTGATTGAGTATATTCCAAGCTTCAACAATAGCAGTCAAAGTCGTGCGGAACCCAGCTGTGGCTTCAGTCCAGATGCTTCGATTGATTTCTCGAAAATGACATCCGAGTCTGGATGGCTGCATAACCGAGAAGAATTCTCGCGAAGCTTTTCAAACAGTAGACCACGGGGGGTGTTTCAAATACCCACTCCTACTGCACGACAGCTCCCAAACTGAATGACCGATGTTCATGAAAGTCCACCATCTGAATCATAATTTTCCGCCCCTTACGCCCTTCCGCGGAAAATTTAAGCTTGTGTTATGGATGTTCTAAAAAATGTGGCTATTTGAAATATACTTTCTTGGTACTTTTACTGTTAAGCCCAGCTTATCCGGTGCAGCGCGGTGAGTTCGCGCTGAGCTGCTGCCAAGGACGAACGGTCTGAGGCTCGAACCGCGCGATCCCTTTTAAAGGGAGGCAGCTGACGCCGTCTAAATATGATGAATGGGAGTTACAATCTAAGCGACTGATAAGCTGAAAATCTCAAATACTCAAATACAAATCTCAAATCTCAAATGCAATCTTCCTATTTATTTATTGTCTTCCATTTTTGTATACTATTTGTTGCTGACGTGCCTAAGTGATTTTACGCTTATTGAATTTTAATTTCAAGACTACAGATTGCTATTGTTATATATTTATCACATTAATCTTTTATGAGGCATAACACATATTTATAGTCATACATGAACAAAATAATGCAAAGACATACTGATTTATGCATATTGCTGTATTTTGCTCTATTGACTGCTGCCAAAATTTTATGGAATATTGAGTTATGACAGTTGTGATTAATCCACGTATGAGTATTTGCGTGCCTTACCTATATTGTACTAGCTCTGATCAGATTTTAATAATCGCTCCAATAATTAATTTACAGTGCTTGAATTATATTCGTAAATTAAGATTTCACCGACTTAATCTTTCATTATTTAAGGTGTAACAAGGTATAACAAAGTTTGAACACGAACTCTAAGTGTTGGAGCACTTCAGACTTTAGAACAACTGAGATTCATTCGAGACAATGGACACGAATCACAATAGAAAACGTTTTCTAAACTAAAGAAATAATTTTTTATGCTTGCGAATAATGCAAAAAGGGTGCAGCTGTCACGTGCCTCTCTCGGCGCACGCGGGTTTCGTCATTTCCGTCACTCGCGCGAAAGAAAACTAAAGCCAAAAACGTCTTTCTTTCTACGAAGCACACGAGAGAGAGAGACAGAAATGGCTAGAGAGAAAGATTTAGATCGATTTTTAGGCAATAGGACCAGAGCGGGAAATTGTCAACATAGTTATTAGCTGAGTCTCAATAGGTTCAGTAAATACTAGTTCTATTGTTCCAGTTCTGTGCAGTTCAGTTACTGACTGTGCTCACACAGGTCATGTGACTAAAATGGAAAGAGCTAAATTTTGTCTTGTTGATTTGCTCAAGTCCAAAGAACTGACTGGACGACATTCTAGTGTATTGGTTGAGCTTTTTCTCTATTTTTCTCAATTCTCTGTCTTCAAGTTTAGAAAATTCACTCGCTTTCGCAGTCTTCTACGTTGCCAAGAACATATACTCGTATGAAAAGCACTTGGAAGGAAAACATTTTGCACATGTTCGCCGTCGAGACACGCGGAAAAAACATACAGTTGAAAATCGGCTCGCTTGAGTTGTTTTTCCAATTACTTTTTCTTACTTTTACAACTTAACTGACGAAATACGAAATACGAGGAATTGCAATATGACCGCCCACGTACTGCAGTTAGCGCCTGCTTGCCAAACATTCTCATACTGTATGAGAATGCAAATTCCACGCATTCAAAACTAAAGTTTCACCTTTTGCAGTTCATAAAAACGCGAAATAAAATAGTCACGTGCCCTCTTACCCACCTACAAAAACGTACCTTTCTGTCTTCGCTCTGCTCAACCAGAAGCAGAAGATTTCTCAGTTAAACTTTTGTGGGCTCATTCGGCCCAAGCAGTTTCTACTTACCTGAGTCTATTGCGCCAGACTGGAGCGCAAATGCCAAGCAGAACTTTTTTAGAATAATCAATAATGGGTCAACAACCTCCGCCTTACAATAATTTCTAAACATGCCCCCCTGGCTAATTACAAGACCTACTCGCTCTGTATCGGCTCTCTGCTGTCTCATCTCTCTGCTGTATCATCTCTCTGCTGTCTCATCTCTCTGCTGTCTCATCTCTCTGCTGTCTCATCTCTCTGCTGTCTCATCTCTCTGCTGTCTCATCTCTCTGCTGTCTCATCTCTCTGCTGTCTCATATCTCTGCTGTCTCATCTCTCTGCTGTCTCATCTCTCTGCTGTCTCATATCTCTGCTGTCTCATCTCTCTGCTGTCTCATCTCTCTGCTGTCTCATCTCTCTGCTGTCTCATCTCTCTGCTGTCTCATCTCTCACCTGTCTCATCTCTCTGCTGTCTCATCTCTCTGCTGTCTCATATCTCTGCTGTCTCATCTCTCTGCTGTCTCATCTCTCACCTGTCTCATCTCTCTGCTGTCTCATCTCTCTGCTGTCTCATCTCTCTGCTGTCTCATCTCTCTGCTGTCTCATCTCTCTGCTGTCTCATCTCTCACCTGTCTCATCTCTCTGCTGTCTCATCTCTCTGCTGTCTCATCTCTCTGCTGTCTCATCTCTCACCTGTCTCATCTCTCTGCTGTCTCATCTCTCTGCTGTCTCATCTCTCTGCTGTCTCATCTCTCACCTGTCTCATCTCTCTGCTGTCTCATCTCTCTGCTGTCTCATCTCTCTGCTGTCTCATCTCTCTGCTGTCTCATCTCTCTGCTGTCTCATCTCTCACCTGTCTCATCTCTCTGCTGTCTCATCTCTCTGCTGTCTCATCTCTCTGCTGTCTCATCTCTCACCTGTCTCATCTCTCTGCTGTCTCATCTCTCTGCTGTCTCATCTCTCTGCTGTCTCATCTCTCTGCTGTCTCATCTCTCTGCTGTCTCATCTCTCACCTGTCTCATCTCTCTGCTGTCTCATCTCTCTGCTGTCTCATCTCTCTGCTGTCTCATATCTCTGCTGTCTCATATCTCTGCTGTCTCATCTCTCTGCTGTCTCATCTCTCACCTGTCTCATCTCTCTGCTGTCTCATCTCTCTGCTGTCTCATCTCTCTGCTGTCTCATCTCTCTGCTGTCTCATCTCTCTGCTGTCTCATCTCTCACCTGTCTCATCTCTCTGCTGTCTCATCTCTCTGCTGTCTCATCTCTCACCTGTCTCATCTCTCTGCTGTCTCATCTCTCTGCTGTCTCATCTCCCTGCTGTCTCATCTCTCACCTGTCTCATCTCTCACCTGTCTCATCTATCTCACATGTCTCAAATCTCCCAGATGTCTCATAAATTTCTGTAAAACGACACTACTGTCATTTAAAACACAGATTTAACTGTACTGTAAACTGGTAAACATACATACAACTTATTATCATCTTGCCTAGCTTTTCTTGAATAGCCATTATTAACAAAACAAATATCAATAGATAAAATAATTAAGCAAGCCGCCTACCTGAGATTCTTGATGTCCCGATGGATATGCGCTCAGTCGACACGAGGACAGCTTATTTAATACACGACGAGTTTATGGTTCCTAGTTTAAAGGAATTTAATCACTCACCAATCACATGCATAAAAAGCTTCAGTGTATTACTATAAGTAGCAAGTAAACAAAGTGGTACCAGCTGCATTTGCTTACTGTCTCACTTATTCAAATGATAAAAATACCTTTAAAATACCTAAATTCGCAGAAATTTAGGTATAAAAATACCTAAAAAAAAGACTTGCTGGCCTCCTCCACGTGAGAGTATAATGCAACTAATGACTGACTCACAGCTACTTGCCTGCCCCCTTTTATACTGTCCCTTTATCCTGCCATCCTTTGCTCCTCTGTGAAGCAGCTAAACCCGCGGTCAACTCAAGCAAGCAAAAAAGAGGTCAGGGAAAGCAAAATGTTGTCCGTGCAGTTTTTCATGACTTCATGACTGCTCACATCAGAATAAACTGAATTTAGTGAATTGACATTCAACATTTGTCTCAGTGACTTTGTTGTAGGCTGAATGCTTCTTGTACAACTTACTCCCGTGAGGGATAACCACAGTGAGAGTGTACAGACTACAGACGATAAGTCAGGGCCGATGTGCACACCTGTGTGAGTGTGCGCCTGCGTGTGGCATCTGTGTGCGTGTGTGCTCAGGAGTCACAAGAACCAGACAAAAAGAATCTGCCGACTAAAATCTGCCGACTAGAATCTGCCGACTAGAATCTGCCGACTAAAATATGCCGACTAGAATCTGCCGACTAGAATCTGCCGACTAGAATCTGCCGACTAGAATCTGCCGACTAGAATCTGCCGACTAGAATCTGCCGACTAGAATATGCCAACTAGAATCTGCCGACTAGAATCTGCCGACTAGAATATGCCAACTAGAATCTGCCGACTAGAATCTGCCGACTAGAATATGCCAACTAGAATCTGCCGACTAGAATCTGCCGACTAGAATATGCCAACTAGAATCTGCCGACTAGAATCTGCCGACTAGAATCTGCCAACTAGAATCTGCCGACTAAAATATGCCAACTAGAATCTGCCGACTAAAATATGCCGACTAGAATCTGCCGACTAAAATATGCCGACTAGAATCTGCCGACTAGAATCTGCCGACTAGAATCTGCCGACTAGAATATGCCAACTAGAATCTGCCGAGTAAAATATGCCGACTAGAATCTGCCGACTAAAATATGCCAACTGGAATCTGCCGAATAGAATCCGCCGAATAGAATCTGACGAAGGGAATCTGCCGAGTAGAATATGCCAACTGGAATCTGCCGAATAGAATCCGCCGAATAGAATCTGACGAAGGGAATCTGCCGAGTAGAATCTGCCGAGTAGAATCTGCCGAATATAATCTACCCACTAGAATCTGCCGAAGGGAATCTTCCGAATCTTCCCAAGAGAACCGGCTAATGAGAAACTAAGCATCAAATTCAGAAAAGGACAGAAACGCAATTTTTGTTTCACTACTGACTCATTGTCAGGCATTCAAGATTTTTTCACCTAGGGAAAAACCACGGAAAACCCACTGCCTACTTCACGATAGCTCCCTAACCGAAGGACCGATTTTCTTGAAAGTCCACCATATGGATCTACATTTTCCGCCCCTCTCGATTGACAAATTTGTGATTCTGGAAGTTGTTTCATCGGATAGAGCTTAAAATTTTCGCCCGTGTTCTAGATTTTCATGACGATCAGTTGAATATTTTCAACCAATTTCAATAATAAATCTGGAGATGTTTGAATGTTTGAAAAAATGCCGCAATTCTAAAGTGCACAGTTCTGCCATAGGCTGAATCGTTGCACAGACCAGACTATAAGCACACTGGAATTTCAGCCCTAACAGAAGGAGAATAATGCGGTAGCCATTCGATTGACAGAATGACTCTTTGTAAATTCGGCTTCAAGCCCTTGAGGCCGAACTCAATCGCGCACGCAAGGGTGGACGAGACGGATTAAAGCTACGCCCTCGGCAGTGCACATAGGACACGGGCTTTGGGAAGGAAGCACACATGCCGAAGCCTTAGACCTACAAGTCGACAGACTGGGATTAAATAGGGGAATGAATGATAAGGAAATCAAAATTGGTCTAGCAGGTGTGCTAGTAGGTATTCCCCTCAGAAACGACGCAGATACAAGCTCTTCTGACCACATATCAATCGATAAAAGCTTCTCAGATAGTGGAGCAATCTTTAAAATGTGAAACTGCAAACGAAAACTAGAGCGAGAAAATTTAATTTGATAATTTTTCTAAGGATTCCAAAGATTATCATTTGGGAGGATGATTAAGATGAGTAATATCGCGCCCGAAAACTAACAAAAAAGTCCTTGAGCTCGAATCTGCGGCGAGCCGGAGAGACGCTTTGTAGGGCTTGTATAATAATAGTAATTTCAGGAGGGCTGCAGGCAGTGGCACATCATTTGGTGGCACTAGACCCGCAGCCAGCGAGGAAGCAATTCTGCCCATTTCGCTGACTCCTGAGCACACACGCACACAGATACTGTACGCAGGCATACGCTCACACAGGTGTGCACATATGCCCTGACTTTCCCATCGTCAGGGCACCTTCTCTCCGCGGTATTAGTACAGCTAAGATTAAGTTTCTGTAAACTTAGCTGTATTTCTGTTCAAAATCAATTAAGTAGGACTGTCGCACTGCAGGTAAATAACTAGGCTCACAATTCTAAGTGTATCTGTGAGAGCGTTTGCATAGGTTCGATTTACAAAGAAAAAATAATTTTGTAAAATAAATTATTAACCTAAAGTGCAACATACGCTGCTGCATACAGGTTAAAAAGACAATTAACGTAGGTAAAATACACGATTTAGTCAGTCACATTGCTAAAAAATCAATGGGGTTAATCAATGAGTAAAGGGCAGGGAAGGGAAAGAGGACTGAGGAAGGGGAAGAGGACAGAGAAAGGGGAAGAGGACTGAGGAAGGGGAAGAGGACTGAGGAAGGGGAAGAGGACTGATGAAGGGGAAGAGAACGGAGGAAGGGGAAGAGGACTGAGGAAGGGGAAGAGGACTGAGGAAGGGGAAGAGGACTGAGGAAGGGGAAGAGGACAGAGAAAGGGGAAGAGGACAGAGGAAGGAGAAGAGGACAGAGGAAGGAGAAGAGGACAGAGGAAGGGGAAGAGGACAGAGGAAGGGGAAGAGGACAGAGGAAGGGGAAGAGGACAGAGGAAGGGGAAGAGGACAGAGGAAGGAGAAGAGGACTGAGGAAGGGGATGAGGACTGATGAAGGGGAAGAGAACGGAGGAAGAGGAAGAGGATTGAGGAAGGGGAAGAGGACTGAGGAAGGGGAAGAGAATTGAAGAAGATGATAAGGGAAGGATAAAAGGACAGGAAAGGTAGGAGGACAGAGGAAAGGACAGATGAATGAAGAGAGGCAGAGGAAGGGAAAGAGGAGGACAGAGGATATGACAAAGGAAGAAAATGAAACGTGCATGTTGGTGAGATAAGCAAAATGATTCAGGAATGAATCAGACTGAGTGAGGTCACATCCGTGATATGGGAACAACAGTTGAGTTCTTGCTCAGACAGTGGCTTCAGTCAATAAGTTCATTTTTGCGCACGCAAGCTTCGCTGACTCTCCCGACGCTTCCTCCGTGTTGACGCCTCCTGCCAGGCGGGACCGCCGCCGACGCTGGTGCTGCATCGGCCATGCTGCGGAAGCTCGTGCAGCGGCAGCGGCAGCGGCTGGCCGGCGCCAGTAGGTTGCATCGGCCCACAACGCAGCAGCAGCCGGCAGACCAGGAGGCCCGCGAACTCCTGGCGAAAGCGCCGGCTGAACAGATAATAGGGCACAATGTTGATGGCGGAGTTCAGCACAACCAGCAGGTTGGACACCTCGTAGAAGGCGAAGACCGGCATGCTGACCGTGGTATTCTGCAGCGGCTGGATGCTCCACAGTACATGAGAGACAGCCGCGGGAATCTGGCAGGTAAAGAACAGGCAGATCACGCCGATCAGCATCAGGTTGGTGTCGCTGCGACGCTGGTCGCTGGCGTTGATTCGTTGGCCGCGACGGCGCGAGCGGCGAACCTCGAGAATTAGGAAGACGTTCATGACGGCGATGCAGAGGAACGGCAGGACCACAACTAAGATCAGCCAGGCAGCCAGGTGGTAGACCATGCGAAATGAGTTTGAAAGGCCGAACACTGAAGTGTGGAACCATTTGATCGGGCCCAGCTTCGCATAGAATCGCAGCTGCTGCAGCTGCTCCAGAGTGGGCATCTCAGCCTGAGTCAGAGAGGAGTTGTCGTTCATCACTACCGCCTGCTCGAGGCCGGCCAGACTGCTGGAGTTGAAGCTAAACGGCCATTCGTGCCGGAAGATCACCTGTTCAAAGGCTCGGGGCACCGAGTAGGCGCCGGCTCCGGTGAAGATGGCGGCGATGACGCAATAGACGATGCGCCGGCTGCAGTGTCGCTCTGCTACGAACGGATGGCAGATCATCACGTAGCGATCCACCGTGAAGGCCAGGGTGAGCCACACTGAGGCCACCTGATGGGTTGGACAAGGCGGGCAGTCAGTTGAGGAGATTTAACATGGAGTTCTGTTCGCCTACCTCTGTCCTCTTCCCCTTCCTCTGTCCTCTTCCCCTTCCTCTGTCCTCTTCCCCTTCCTCTGTCCTCTTCTCCTTCCTCTGTCCTCTTCCCCTTTCTCTGTCCTCTTCTCCTTCCTCTGTCCTCTTCCCCCTTCTCTGTCCTTTTCCCCTTCCTCTGTCCTCTTCCCCTTCCTCTGTCCTCTTCCCCTTCCTCTGTCCTCTTCCCCTTCCTCTGTCCTCTTCTCCTTCCTCTGTCCTCTTCCCCTTTCTCTGTCCTCTTCTCCTTCCTCTGTCCTCTTCCCCCTTCTCTGTCCTTTTCCCCTTCCTCTGTCCTCTTCTCCTTCCTTTGTCCTCTTCACCCTTCCACTGTCCTTCCCCTTCCACTGTCCTCTTCCCCTTCCTCTGTCCTCTTCTCCTTCCTCTGTCCTCTTCCCCTTCCTCTGTCCTCTTCCCCTTTCTCTGTCCTCTTCTCCTTCCTCTGTCCTCTTCCTCTTCCCCTTCCTCTGTCCTCTTCCTCTTCCACTGTCCTCTTCCTCTTCCCCTTCCTCTGTCCTCTTCCTCTTCCTCTGTCCTCTTCCGCTACATCTCTTCCCTCTTACTTCGTCCTCTTTCCGATCCTCTGTCCTCTTCCCCTCCCTCTGTTATCTTCTAGTAACCGAGTATTTTACCTATTATAACTGTAATTTCTACCTGACTAATATTGAACGATTCAAAATTCCAACGAGCCAAAAGACAAACGATTCGAAATCTCATCAAGGCAAAATCCGAATGAAGTGAAATCCATGCGAGTTTGAATCCCCAAATAGGATAAATGCTAACCCGAAGAGTAATATCTATACGAGGTGATTAAGGATCGAATAAATGACAGAATAATTCTCTAGATTGCTCACATCAGGGCAATAAATAGCTAGTATAATCGTCGGACACTAAAGAGCTGCTCAAGCTGGGTATCTCTATTCTCAACTATTCGCCAGCCCATCATTGTCGGGGCGGGCACTTGGCCATTCCAATTCTAGACTCGCACTAATAAAAGTGCAAGCGCTCTTTCTCAATATCAGACAGACAGAATTTTTTGTTCCGCGAATACGTGGTTGAAGCGAAGCTAGACGAACGGCCGTCTGGTCTCGTGTGATTTAGCGACGTTTCGTGATCGGGCAAGTCAACAGGTTCGTCAGTTGTGGCCAAGGAAAGAATGCTAATCCTTATTCTCTGAGCACAGAAAAATCCCCTGTGTGGTAGAGCATGCGATGAGATTGACTCAGCAGGTTATACGATACGAGCTCCCATCCCTCAGGGCTCAGGCAAATGCGCTTTGTACTGGATGAGGTCCTTTTTTCCCAATTAAGAAATGGAAGAACTAGGAAATGATACGATTAGATGAACCAGTTGCGGGGCAGGAAATATTTCAGGAAGAGGGCTGATGGTCCGACCTGATCACTTAGAGGACGTTCGCGATTAAAATGATAAGAGATTTACTGACTTTTGGGATGCGCTCTCAGACTACTTTTTAAGATACTGACATGTTACTGATGCAGCACCAGCTTCAGTACTTCTGCAGCTCTGCTCCAGCTCTGCTCCAGCTCTGATCCAGCTCTGCTCCAGCTTTGATCCAGCTCTGCTCCAGCTTTGGTCCAGCTCTGCTCCAGCTCTGATCCAGCTTTGGTCCAGCTCTGCTCCAGCTCTGATCCAGCTTTGGTCCAGCTCTGCTCCAGCTCTGATCCAGCTTTGGTCCAGCTCTGCTCCAGCTCTGCTCCAGCTCTGATCCAGCTTTGGTCCAGCTCTGCTCCAGCTTTGGTCCAGCTCTGCTCCAGCTCTGATCCAGCTTTGGTCCAGCTCCGATCCAGCTCTGCTCCAGCTCTGATCCAGCTTTGGTCCAGCTCTGATCCAGCTCTGCTCCAGCTCTGATCCAGCTTTGATTCAGCTCTACTCCAGGTCTGATCCAGCTTTGGTCCAGCTCTGCTCCAGCTTTGATCCAGCTCTGATCCAGCTTTGATCCAGCTCTGCCCTCTTCCTCTTCCTCTGTCCTCTTCACCCTCACCCTTCACAGATGACAGGTACAGCTCTGATCCAGCTCAGCTCCAGCTTTGATCCAGTTCTGCTCTAGCTTTGATTCAGCTTTTACCCAGGCGTCCGGCTTGTTGGTAAGTTTTTTCGATCCTTGAACTGATTCAAACTCATATTAACAATGTAAAACAAATTCATTTTGAATAATGCGCTCGTACAATACGTCACAATGTGAGCTGTGCCAGCAGTGTCTGATGCCGCAGTTCCCCGCAATCTACTAGTTTGCGTGTGACCGCGACTAAGCTTTCATTAAGCTTTTTGTCCTTGAAAATCCGGGGCTAAAAGTATGGGGGGGGGAAAGTGAGAATTCTGTGAAGCAAAGCTAACAAAAAGCTAGAGACCATTCCGCGGGGAATCGACAAATAAAATGAACTCAAATGCTCTCTCCATATTTTCTGAACAGTCGTTAGAGCAGGGAATAATCTCCATGGAAGATATTTTGTTTTAAATTTCCCCAAATTTTTGGCCTGATTTTGCTAGGCAAAAAACCTCCGGAAATATATTTATTTGCCCCCCGCAACTTTCTCCCCAGAGACCGGAGGCCTGGAATGAGGATTCGGATTTCAGCAAAGTTGAGAAAATTTTCCGTTTAATAAGGATTTAATCCTCAAGTTTATCTACGCCCCCATTGGTTAAAGTTCCCCCCGGTGCCGTATTTTTCCCCTACGGGAATTTAAAAGTGGTACCACGGCTTGCCCTTGTCGGTAAAGGATTATGCTTACCGCAGTAAGTAAATGAGATTTAAATGACTTAGCAGTTCAAGGCCTCTGTAATACAGTTTACTGAGGAAGGATTGGTTACTATTTACCTTAGCCAGTGTAAAATAAACTCTGTTTATTAGATAATTTACTGCTAAAAGTTCCCAATCTATAGGAATAGAATTCTTAAAGGCTCAAATGATGGCGCTGATTGATAAATTAATTTTGTGTTTTTTTACAACAATCAACTTATCGTTTCATTAAAATAATGGAGAGTTGTTGTGCGAATCAAATGGAATTGTCTGTCCTACAGTCTGACCCGACTGTCCGACTAAAGCAATGTCTAGATGACTGTCTAGATGTCTGCCTATATGACTGCCTTGATGGTTGCCTAGGTAACTGTCTAGATGACAGTATAGATGACAGTCCAGTTGACAGTATAGATGACTGTCTACATGACTGTATAGATGAATGTCTAGATTACTGCCAAGATGACAGTCTAGATGACAGTCCAGATGACAGTCCAGATGACAGTCCAGAAGACAGTCCAGATGACAGTATAGATGACAGTATAGATGACAGTCTAGATGACAGTCTAGATGACAGTATAGATGACAGTATAGATGACAGTATAGATGACAGTATAGATGACAGTCTAGATGACAGTCTAGATGACAGTCTAGATGACAGTCTAGATGACAGTATAGATGACAGTCCAGATGACAGTATAGATGACAGTATAGACGACTGTCTACATGACAGTATAGATTACAGTATAGATGACAGTCCAGATGACAGTCCAGATGACAGTCCAGATGACAGTCCAGATGACAGTCTAGATGACAGTCTAGATGACAGTCTAGATGACAGTCTAGATGACAGTCTAGATGACAGTCTAGATGACAGTATAGATGACAGTATAGATGACAGTATAGATGACAGTATAGATGACAGTATAGATGACAGTCCAGATGACAGTCCAGATGACAGTCCAGATGACAGTCCAGATGACAGTCCAGATGACAGTCTAGATGACAGTCTAGATGACAGTCTAGATGACAGTCTAGATGACAGTCTAGATGACAGTCTAGATGACAGTCTAGATGACAGTCTAGATGACAGTCTAGATGACAGTATAGATGACAGTATAGATGACAGTATAGATGACAGTCTAGATGACAGTCTAGATGACAGTATGGATGACAGTATTGATAACGCACCTGGAACATGAGGTTCAGCGCGTGGGAGTAGATGTAAACGTGCGGCAGCCAGGGCGAGTCGCGCCAGATCACGTATTCGGCCTGGTCGAAGATGGGCCTGGTGTCCTTCAGAAACGTCAGGAGCGACATCAGCAGCACTAGGGTGTCGGCCACAGCCAGCGCCATCAGGTACAAGTTGGTGCTGCTGCTTCGCATCGATTTCTTTGACAGTACCACCAAAGAGAGGGCATTGGCGAGGACGCCAAAGCAGCAGATGCTGGTGCCAACACAGCCGAACATGTAGTAGCTCAGAGCTCGTGCCTGGCTCTGAGCCTCATCCGATTCCATGACCGAATCCGACAGATAAAACTTGTCTGAGACGGGAGCCTCTTGGCAGGCGAGTTGGATATTAGCAGAAGCAGCGGCAGTTATTTCTCTCGCTCCTTTTAGTAGCCTCAGAGATTAGGAATATGGGGTGGGGCTGGTGTAGCACTCAAGTGAGCCGGGTCGCTCTGATTGGCCAGGAGCTTACAGAATACTGGCGATCATTCCTATGCAAGTATTTCCGTCTCAATTTGTGATTCAATAATAAGATAGGAGCAGTTTAGAAAATGTACAGTTTAGGGAATGCGCAGTCTAGGGAATGTGGAGTTTAGGGAATGTGCAGTTTATAGGGTATGTACAGTTTAGGGAATGTGGAGTTTAGGGAATGTGCAGTTTAGGAAACAAGCAGTTTAGGGAATGTGCAGTTTAGGGTATGTACAGTTTAGGGAATGTGCAGTTTTGGGAATGTGCAGTTTATAGGGTATGTACAGTTTAGGGAATGTGGAGTTTAGGGAATGTGCAGTTTAGGAAACAAGCAGTTTAGGGAATGTGCAGTTTAGGGTATGTACAGTTTAGGGAATGTGCAGTTTTGGGAATGTGCAGTTTATAGGGTATGTACAGTTTAGGGAATGTGGAGTTTAGGGAATGTGCAGTTTAGGAAACAAGCAGTTTAGGGAATGTGCAGTTTAGAGTATGTACAGTTTAGGGAATGTGCAGTTTTGGGAATGTGCAGTTTTGGAATGTGCAGTTTAGGGTATGTACAGTTTTGGGAATGTGGAGTTTAGGGAATGTGCAGTTTTGGGAATGTGCCGTGTAGGGAATGTGCCGTATAGGAAATGTGGAGTTTAGGGAATGTACAGTTTAGGCAAGTAAAAGCGATCCCTTTCGCTGGTGCGCTCTAAACTTGTACGCAGTTACGATTCCAAGCAGCCCTTTTCAATTTAAATTTCAAGAGTTTGAACTGTGGATGCCAAGAAGGTATTTTATTATTAGAGCAGGGTGGTCAGCTGTCACCGATCAGTTTGAAGTGACGCCTAAGCTCATAAAATGATAGTTTAATATGCCAAAAACTGTTTTGAATCCTCAAGTTATTTAACAGTTCTTCTCGCCTAGGCTTTTAATTATACTGCACAGCTATGCATTATTATATTCTAAATTTAGCGAATATACGATCATTTCATACCAGGAGTGCGTACGTCTCGCTTCCTTGGATCACTAAAAAAGATAATTAATAATACAGCGCTCTTCACTGGGTGACATTATCGAAACACTCGAGTGGACACTGCAGCTTGAGAGTCTTGGCGGCCGTGGTTGAAGTACTAATACTTCAGTACGAAAAGTACATTTTTGCGTTGGCACTGGGATAATTATTGAAAGCCCGGATGCTGTATCGATTGTATAGTCTCACTGAATATGATTCTTGCTGCGGTTCTTGAAAGTGGTCCTGGTGCGGTTTTCTTTCAGATTGGGGTTCTGCTACGATTCTTGCTGCGATTCCAGCAACTGTTCCTTCTGCGACTCCAGCAACTATTCCTGCTGCGATTCCAGCAACTGTTCCTTCTGCGATTCCAGCAACTGTTCCTGCTGCGATTCCAGCTACTGTTCTGCTGCGATTCCAAATACTGTTCCTGCCGCGATTCCGGCTAATGTTCCTGCTGCGATTCCGGCTACTGTTCCTGCTGCGATTCCAGCTACTGTTCCTGCTGCGATTCCAGCTACTGTTCCTGCCGCGATTCCGGCTACTGTTCCTTCTGCGACTCCAGCAACTATTCCTGCTGCGATTCCAGCAACTGTTCCTTCTGCGATTCCAGCAACTGTTCCTTCTGCGATTCCAGCTACTGTTCCTGCTGCGATTCCAGCTAAGGTTCCTTCTGCGACTCCAGCAACTATTCCTGCTGCGATTCCAGCAACTGTTCCTTCTGCGATTCCAGCAACTGTTCCTGCTGCGATTCCAGCAACTGTTCCTGCTGCGATTCCAGCAACTGTTCCTTCTGCGATTCCAGCTACCGTTCCTGCTGCGATTCCAGCAACTGTTCCTTCTGCGATTCCAGCAACTGTTCCTGCTGCGATTCCAGCAACTGTTCCTGCTGCGATTCCAGCAACTGTTCCTTCTGCGATTCCAGCTACCGTTCCTGCTGCGATTCCTGCCTAGATTCTAGCTATAAATCCTGCAGCAATTCCAGATGTAGTTCCAACTCTACTTCTAGCTAAAACACAAAATGCGGACTACAAGGATTATAAATAGCTTGCTTATTAAGCTCCAGCGAAGCTAAATTCTGCGTGACGACGAAATCGCACAGGAAGAGAGAAGAGACCGGCTTTCACTTGATCCAGTTGGTTAAAACAATAAAAACTCGTGCTCAAAGGCTAATTAATGCCAGCTAGAATTAGTGCTTAACAAGCTTGATTGATTGCATACTGCGGGTGTAAGATAAGACTGCCAATAAGCAAAACACGAACACACAAACACACACACGTCACTCACAGACTACGACCCAGTCTAGAAGTCTAGAACATGCAGGAACAAAAACTGAATACTGAACAGTGAGATATCTCATTTAGTTCATCAGAATTTCATCAATAGGGAATGTACTTTCCGTAAAAGAAAAAAACATTTCTCGGCAAAAAAATCTGCTAACTGACTGTCGCGTGTGTATCTAAATTGTATTTTAGAAGGATCATCACTGATCACCTCATGATGAGAATTATCACTGATCAGCTCATGGTGAGGATTATCACTGATCAGCTCATGGTGAGGATTATCACTGATCACATTATGGTGAGGATTATCACTGATCACATTATGGTGAGGATTATCACTGATAAGCTCATGGTGAGGATTATCACTGATCACATTATGGTGAGGATTATCACTGATCACCTCATGGTGAGTATCATCACTGATCACCTCATGGTGAGGATTATCACTGATCAGCTCATGGTGAGGATTATCACTGATCACCTCATGGTGAGGATTATCACTGATCACCTCATGGTGAGGATTATCACTGATCACCTCATGGTGAGGATTATCACTGATCACATTATGGTGAGGATTATCACTGATCAGCTCATGGTGAGGATTATCACTGATCACATGATGGTGAGGATTATCACTGATAAGCTCATGGTGAGGATTATCACTGATCACATTATGGTGAGGATTATCACTGATAAGCTCATGGTGAGGATTATCACTGATCACATTATGGTGAGGATTATCACTGATAAGCTCATGGTGAGGATTATCCCAGATCAGCTCATGGTGAGGGTTATCACAGATCAGCTCATGGTGAGGATTATCCCAGATCAGCTCATGGTGAGGATTATCCCAGATCAGCTCATGGTGAGGGTTATCACAGATCAGCTCATGGTGAGGGTTATCCCAGATCAGCTCATGGTGAGGGTTATCACAGATCAGCTCATGGTGAGGGTTATCCCAGATCAGCTCATGGTGAGGGTTATCCCAGATCAGCTCATGGTGAGGGTTATCCCAGATCAGCTCATGGTGAGGGTTATCCCAGATCAGCTCATGGTGAGGGTTATCCCAGATCAGCTCATGGTGAGGGTTATCCCAGATCAGCTCATGGTGAGGGTTATCCCAGATCAGCTCATGGTGAGGATTATCACAGATCAGATGGTAGCAAAAATGCATGTTTTGGCTAGTAGGCAAAGATTATTATTGGATGATGACAAATCCAGGGTATTGTGAATGTAGCCATTTTTCGAATCAAAGCAAGTCAAGTAAGCATGTAGTTAGAGCCATACTGCCTGTGCTAACAGTCAAGAACCGATCAGATACATTCAATCCAATCAGAAAATTTGCAAATTTAAACTACGTATCACTCGCTTCCGTTAATATTTTGATAGCACGATACAACCTAGCACTTGATGATATCTTGTGAGAGTTAAAAGTATCAAATTTGCAAATTTCAGACAGGTGCATGTTGAGTACTAATTTCCTTAGCAAATTTCTCTCCAATGATTAGATTTTTTGCTTTAGTATTGCGCCAATTCGACTACTGAACAAGTAGAGCTACCAGAATTATTGTCGAATAAATAGTTCCACGATATCATAGATGAGACCAATGACCAAGCTCGATTAACTGATCAGTTAAGAAACGTAACAAAAGTACAGAGGAACCTGTTAGACACACGAAACTAAAGGGCACAAGAACATGTTAGACATATTCCTCCTGAGTTTGAAGTAAAAAATGAATATGACATAAAATAAATAAGATAATATCGTACGAGTACAAGCTATAATCAGTGTAAAACAACTTCAGCCTTTTAAAGTTAGACAAAGCTAGACTAATCAATTTCATCTGTGCAATTAAATAAACTATGAGAAGAGCTTACAAAAGTTAGCTCGTATTATTCGCAAAAATATGGTCGTCAATGCAAACAATGTGGCCAGCGGATGGCAAAGCAAAACAAGAAACAAGAAATCAAAAACTAGCAGCAGAAAAAATACACGGTTAGGAAAATGGCCTACATGAGGTAAAAAAGGGCCATGAACCTGAAGGCAGGAAGGATCAGGCACATCAACAGACCATAAAGGGAGGAAGGATCAGGCACATCAACAGACCATGAAGGGAGGAAGGATCAGGCACATCAACAGACCATGAAGGGAGGAAGGATCAGGCACATCAACAGACCATGAAGGGAGGAAGGATTGCACATCAACAGACCATGAAGGGAGGAAGGATCAGGCACATCAACAGACCATGAAGGGAGGAAGGATCAGGCACATCAACAGACCATGAAGGGAGGAAGGATCAGGCACATCAACAGACCATGAAGGCAGGAAGGATCAGGCACATCAACAGACCATGAAGGGAGGAAGGATCAGGCACATCAACAGACCATGAAGGGAGGAAGGATCAGGCACATCAACAGACCATGAAGGGAGGAAGGATCAGGCACATCAACAGACCATGAAGGCAGGAAGGATCAGGCACATCAACAGACCATGAAGGGAGGAAGGATCAGGCACATCAACAGACCATGAAGGGAGGAAGGATCAGGCACATCAACAGACCATGAAGGGAGGAAGGATCAGGCACATCAACAGACCATGAAGGGAGGAAGGATCAGGCACATCAACAGACCATGAAGGGAGGAAGGATCAGACACATCAACAGACCATGAAGGGAGGAAGGATCAGGCACATCAACAGACCATGAAGGGAGGAAGGATCAGGCACATCAACAGACCATGAAGGGAGGAAGGATCAGGCACATCAACAGACCATGAAGGGAGGAAGGATCAGGCACATCAACAGACCATGAAGGGAGGAAGGATCAGACACATCAACAGACCATGAAGGGAGGAAGGATCAGGCACATCAACAGACCATGAAGGGAGGAAGGATCAGGCACATCAACAGACCATGAAGGGAGGAAGGATCAGGCACATCAACAGACCATGAAGGCAGGAAGGATCAGGCACATCAACAGACCATGAAGGGAGGAAGGATCAGGCACATCAACAGACCATGAAGGGAGGAAGGATCAGACACATCAACAGACCATGAAGGGAGGAAGGATCAGACACATCAACAGACCATGAAGGGAGGAAGGATTGCACATCAACAGACCATGAAGGGAGGAAGGATCAGGCACATCAACAGACCATGAAGGGAGGAAGGATCAGGCACATCAACAGACCATGAAGGGAGGAAGGATCAGACACATCAACAGACCATGAAGGGAGGAAGGATCAGGCACATCAACAGACCATGAAGGGAGGAAGGATCAGGCACATCAACAGACCATGAAGGGAGGAAGGATCAGACACATCAACAGACCATGAAGGGAGGAAGGATCAGGCACATCAACAGACCATGAAGGGAGGAAGGATCAGGCACATCAACAGACCATGAAGGGAGGAAGGATCAGGCACATCAACAGACCATGAAGGGAGGAAGGATCAGGCACATCAACAGACCATGAAGGGAGGAAGGATCAGACACATCAACAGACCATGAAGGGAGGAAGGATCAGACACATCAACAGACCATGAAGGGAGGAAGGATCAGGCACATCAACAGACCATGAAGGGAGGAAGGATCAGGCACATCAACAGACCATGAAGGGAGGAAGGATCAGACACATCAACAGACCATGAAGGGAGGAAGGATCAGGCACATCAACAGACCATGAAGGGAGGAATGATCAGGCACATCAACAGACCATGAAGGGAGGAAGGGTGAGTCCCATTAACAAATCCTGAAGGGAAGAACAATAAATATTCAAAGAAATAAGCAACAGAAGCATTATTAGACTAATACAAAGAACCTGCAGTTGAATTTGGCACTAAGAATACATTAAAAAGGACAATACACACAATGCGCTGCGTTTCTAAGTGAGCCAAAGTCTCTAAGCGAAAAGCAAATCTAAGTATGCCTAAGTACTCGTAGTAGACAGAAGTCAAACAAGTACGAGACAGCTCAGACTAGAAGTTGAGCGCATCTATTTTCAGTCTGAGGATCTGTTTCTTTATTAGACTGAATGCTGTCATCGATTTCAGATGGATTTTGCATTCTTAGCTCAGATTTCTGCTGCTGCTCCAGCTGCTGCTGCTGCTGCTGCAACTCATCTAGCCGGTCCATGTCCTGGCCGCGAGTAATTCTGCGCACCGAATTGCAGGTGAATTTTTAATATATTTATTTGACACTGATGTGTTAGATTTTTGTGAGAGACTAAGATAACTAGAAATAGTGACATTATAGTAAATTCATTAGCTGTATTAGAGGAGAAAGGATTAGCGAAATCAGAGTGTCATAGATTAGCGACAAAGGGGTAGCAAGGATTAGCGACAAGTTGGTAGCAAGGATTAGAGACAAATTGGTAGCAAGCATTAACGACATAAGGGTAGAAAGGATTAGCAATATAGGGGTAGCAAGGATTAGCGACATAATGGTAGCAAGGATTAGCGACAAATTGGTAGCAAGCATTAACGACATGAGGGTAGAAAGGATTAGCGACATAATGGTAGCAAGGATTAACGACATAAGGGTAGAAAGGATTAGCGAGATTAGGGTAGCAAGTAATAGCGACATGATGGTAGCAAGGATTAACGATTTAATAAAAGCAATGATTAGCGAGATTAGGGCAGCACTGATTAGCGAGATTATTGTAGCAAGGATTAGCGACATAATGGAAGTAAGGATTAGCGAAATTAGAACAACAATGATAAGCGATATTAGGAGAACAAGGATTAGCGATATTAGGAGAACAAGGATTAGCGATATTAGGAGAACGAGGATTAGCGATATTAGGAGAACAAGGATTAGCGATATTAGGAGAACAAGGATTAGCGATATTAGGAGAACGAGGATTAGCGATATTAGGAGAACAAGGATTAGCGATATTAGGAGAACAAGGATTAGCGATATTAGGAGAACAAGGATTAGCGATATTAGGAGAACGAGGATTAGCGATATTAGGAGAACGAGGATTAGCGATATTCCTAGTTAGCAAGGATAAGCGACGTTGGTGGAGCAATCATTATCCTGCCTACAAAGTATTGAAGGCAAAGAATTCAAATTAACAATAGTCCAAGTTTTGAGAAGCTACACTACCACCGTAGAGTTTCACAAAAACCTCCATCCAACGCCAAAATTATGTGCACATTTTATTGCTCGTAAATAAAAAAAACGCCCGTTTTCTAAAGCCCAATATTCAGCTAATAGAGACATATGACGGGAAATATTCACCTGGGGAAGAAGCCACTAATGCTTAATTGACTAAATTAATCAACAGAGAATCAGAACACCTGTGCCCTGTGCACACATATTTAACAATGACAGCTGAATTATTGAAAATGCATAAATAAATTCACCTAATGTCGGTTATAAAAATTCAATCAAGTGTGACTTAAACAAGGTTTGAATAGCTGCTCGTACCTTCAACCAAAAGTGCAAATATGACTACGAAAATGCTTTAAATCGCGAGTAGCAAATGACAATACTAGCAAATCTATCGCTAAGATGTGTGCTCGCTACTATGAAATGTTAATAAGCTAATCTATTGTTGCTTAGATAACAATAGAAACCAGTGATATTATTTAGTTAGTTACAATTGGCATATGATCTCAGACTAGACAGAGAGTCGAATGCTGCCTCTGGTGATGCATAGAGTCTGTTTCACAGCAGTGTCACTTCATTGAGTTACAAGGGTGTTTTAGTATTTGCATATTGTTTTAGTTTGCATGCGCTAGGATAAATTCAATAGGGACAAAAATAGCGAATGAACTCACCAGAATAATTCCCCCTCACTCCGTCTCCTCAATAACACTCCCTCTTCATGTCATTAAACTGTCCTTTCTGTCATTCACCTGTCTCTATTTCTGTCATTCACCTGTCCCCTTTTCTGTCATTCACCTGTCCCTATTTCTATCATTCACCTGTACCCTTTTCTGTCATTCACCAGTCACTCTTCATGTCATTCACCTGTCCCTATTTCTATCATTCACCTGTACCCTTTTCTGTCATTCACCTGTCCCTATTTCTGTCATTCACCTGTCCCTCTTTCTGCCATTCACCTGTCCCTCTTTCTGTCATTCACCTGTCCCTCTTCTATCATTCACCTGTCCCTATTTCTGTCATTCACCAGTCACTCTTCTATCATTCATCTGTTACTCTTGTCTCTCATGCGTATCAAAATGAGAATGAAATAGAATAAACTCTATAAAATTATTTACTAAAGCCGGAAAGCTCTAATGGCAATTCGCGGCTCACGCGTATTAAACAAGCACAAACTCACCGGTTTAGGTAGACCTGAGTGAGGAACGATATAAACAGGAATACTGCGCAACACTTGAAAATCAGGGCTATAGGAAAGTCCTGCGTCAATATTAAAACGACAACCAGATTCAGCGGCACGCGAAAGAAGTTCATGATGGTGGCTCGGGCTGGAACAGCAATGCAGGCTACTTATTAGAAGGGATGAAACATATGGTGATAAAGGAACATTTCAGCGGAAGAAGGAGACTTTAAGAGCAAAGACAGGGACAGAATTAAGAGCGAGATATAAACAGTTGGAATGGGGGTATCAAGAGTAGGAATGGGGATATCATGAGCCGGAATAGGGATTGAAGAGTGGGAAGGGGAACATCAAGAGTGGGAATAGGGACATAAGAGTGGGAAGGGGAATAGAAATAGTGTGAATAGGGACATAAGAGTGGGAAGGGGAATAGCAAGAGTGGGAATGGGGATATCAAGAGTGGGAAGGGGAACATCAATAGTGGGAATAGGGACATAAGAGTGGGAAGGGGAACATCAAGAGTGGGAATAGGGACATAAGAGTGGGAAGGGGAACATCAAGAGTGGGAATAGGGACATCAGAGTGGGAATAGGGACATAAGAGTGGGAATAGGGACATAAGAGTGGGAATAGGGACATAAGAGTGGGAATAGGGACATAAGAGTGGGAAGGGGAATATCAAGAGTGGGAATAGGGACATAAGAGTGGGAAGGGGAACATCAAAAGTGGGAATAGGGACATAAGAGTGGGAAGGGGAACATCAAAAGTGGGAATAGGGACATAAGAGTGGGAAGGGGAACATCAAGAGTGGGAATAGGGACATAAGAGTGGGAAGGGGAACATCAAGAGTGGGAATAGGGACATCAGAGTGGGAATAGGGACATAAGAGTGGGAATAGGGACATAAGAGTGGGAATAGGGACATAAGAGTGGGAATAGGGACATAAGAGTGGGAAGGGGAACATCAAGAGTGGGAATAGGGATATCAAGAGTGGGAAGGGGAACATCAAGAGTGGGAATAGGGACAAAAGAGTGCGAAGGGGAACATCAAAAGTGGGAATAGGGATATCAAGAGTGGGAAGGGGAACATCAAGAGTGGGAATAGGGACATAAGAGTGGGAAGGGGAACATCAAGAGTGGGAATAGGGATATCAAGAGTGGGAAGGGGAACATCAAGAGTGGGAATAGGGACAAAAGAGTGCGAAGGGGAACATCAAAAGTGGGAATAGGGACATAAGAGTGGGAAGGGGAATAGCAAGAGTGGGAATGGGGATATCAAGAGTGGGAAGACTAAGAATTGTAATGGGGATATCAAAAAAGGCAACGGGGATATAAAGAGTGGGAATAGAGATTTAAGAGTTGGGATGAGGATTTTAAATAGTTCGAATAGGGATATTTGAGCTACTCGTAAGGACTGGGGAAAATGATGTCTAAAATAAACAGGAGAATGAAGAGCACGCAAATCTCACTGGCATCAGGCACGTATCTGCCACGCATGGTGCCAATGGCGGGCCAGAACAGGCCGATGCAGGCCTCGAAAGCCAGGAACCCGACAAAGGTGGCCGGTATGAGAGAGTCGGTCTTGCGCCAGGCAGGCAGAGCGAAGCACAGGGCACTGATGGCGAACACCCAACGCATGAAACTCTCCGGGCGGGCTCTGGCGCAGCAGAAGCCGAACAGCTGGCTGCCGATCATCATGCTGACCATGTAGGCAGCGAATATGTAGCCGTGCGGAATCTTGCCCGCGTGACCCGAGCCACCGACCAGGGCCGCTGCGGATCGTTTAAGAAGGCCGGATTAATACGAAGCCAGCTAGGATTCTTAAACAGAATTTCTGCCAACCCGTATTCTTTGTCTTCAAAGAACTACCTCGGCAGCTGTTTCTAAACCACCTAAACTGCTAACCTAGAGATGGGTGAATTGAAGATTGAAGCACTATGGAATTTAGTGCCTCTCTCAAGTACAAAAATTGCTGCCGAGATTCGAACCCCCGACCGTTCAAAAAGTCCGAAGCTCGAACTTATGATACTAGGCTGCCTCTCGCTTGAAGGTCCTTGAGCTCCGTTCCGCAGAGGCCACATTTATTTGGGGCGCAGCCGCGGAGAGAAGGCTTGGGGCTTGTCGTGCAATTTACACTCTTGAGGACCCACCCTCAAGGCACAGTGAAAGTGTACACTGCCTGACAATGAGAAAGGTGATAGATAGCGTACAGTATCCGTGTGAGTGTGTGCTTATGAATCAGCGAAATGGGCAGAATTGCCTCCTCGCTGGCGGCGGGTCTAGTGTCACTAAATGGTGTGCCATTGCCCGGAGCCCTCCAGCAATTATTATTAATGTATTCTCTAACACTAACCCGGTTTGTCTGGAGTGAGTGCCGGTGTCCACTCCAGCACAAAGCAGTACATGCTGCCTTCAAATAGGGCCTGCGTGATGCCCAGACTGAGCACCTTCCGGTCGGAGCGTACAGTGTTCCAGGCGGCTACAAAGCTAGCCCGCAGTTCCGCATTGGCGTCGCCGTAGTTCTCCGGCCAGCGGAGCCCGGCGATGACGGTCATTGCCGCCAGGACCAATAGGGCGCAGTCGAACGGCGCCACGAAGCCGAAGTTGTCAACTGCGTACTGTGACACCAGGCCGCTCAGGATAGCAGCGATGCTATTTCCAAAGATTGCCCAACTGAAAGTCTCCTCTAGCAGGCGCTCACTGTAGCCGCGGCTATGATGTTCATGCACCAGCCAGGACTCGAAGCCGCTCCACAGGATGCTGGTGGCCGTGCCGCCAAGCAGTCTTCCAAGCAGCAGAATCCAGAAATTATTGAAATGCTTTGTGAGGCAGGACAGGCCGTAGATAATGCCATAGATTATGCAGTTACGTTTGCGACCAAATTTATCAGCGAAGGAGCCGACTATGGTGCCGAATATCATGCTGGCCCCAAAGCCAGCAACAAATAAGAATTCAATGTGGCGCTTGGACATGCCGTAGTGCTCGTACAGGGCATACACATATGGGCCCTGCAGCCAGTCTCCAGCTATACGTGAGTTACAGAGAGGAAAGAGTTCATATTCCAGACAATAGATTATTGATGAGAAAATATTTTATACTCTTGGTCATCCTGCCTGGTGCAGAACTTTGGGTAAAGGGCGGGAGTAACTATACTCCTATATGCTAACCTAAATGCCTCGTCATCTAACAAGAGCGAGTATATTAGATGGCTTTTATTTAAGCATTATAACAATGTCCAAAAAGTGGTCCCACAATTACTATAGGACAGGGAAAAGGTAAATATATCTTTCTTATTAAATCCTTAATAACAAAAGATTACAGGAAGTTTTAGACAAAAATCATGGATAGATAAATAAAATTGATAATAAAATGGAAGTGAAAATCAAGGAAAGCCATAGGCATAGCTTCTCAGCCCCTCATAGATCCTCCCCTGAATAGAAATTTTGCCATCAACTTGGCTAGGGCATATTATGTACAAGAGAAACTATGGACAAAGGTTGCACATATTTTTCAATGTATTTAATAAGCTAGGGGAAAACGAAAAAGCAAAATTGTTTTCATATATTTATTTATATATTATTTATTCAGGTACCTTTCAAGGCCTACTAAGTAATAAAGAAGTATACACATAAAAAAGGAACTTCAACAATTGGAGTTTAAATTGAACTAAGAATTTTACTAACTAGCATAAAAATGTCACAAAAAAATTTAAGAATATTATTTCACATAAGCACATAAATGAATAAAGAGAAAATATATACTATATACTTACCCATTCCAAGTAGATAGACCACCAAATAAGAATTTCGGAAGGACACATAAGCTGGGTCATTACTACCTTCTGGTTGTATTCTAGACTTCCGTGAGTAAATATACAAAGCAAAACAAGCGGCACATAAAATATAGAAAGTAAGGATAAATATAGACATGTTTTGGTTTAAACTAGGCCTCTAACTGAGAACTAAAACTAGTAAATAAGTAGATCTAATAATATTATTATTGGTACAATACAAGGTAACAGCTACTAGGCCTACAGATCTCAGAGTCTAAGGCAAAGGGTCTTATTTTGTCCAAAAATCTGTTAGACCAGAAAAGGCTTCCAAATACATTTCTAAATTGGACAAGCTTAGTAATGAACAAAGTAATTCAGCTGGATTCAACTTTTTTACTTTAATTTTTTTCACAAAATCACTGCTCTTTTTAGTTTGCCAGATGGAGGCGCTGAGATAATGAATTAGATACAATACTCCGGATCTGTACTGTCTACATATACAAAGTCCCTTCTGTCCTAATTATTTGTCCGTGGAAGATACATATCGCGCGATTCAGTGCCATAAGCGCGGTGTCCAGCAAAAAGCAGCATGAATCTGTAATGAAATAATTCGTCTATTTTAAATTGTTAGTAAAATCAAAATATTTCTTGTGTACTGTTATTACAACTAAATTTATGCTAAATCATCTTCTCATATTACCGGTATTTTCGTACGGATGTTTGTATTAATTATGTATTTAGTATTTGTTAAATCTACGCTTGACAAGTTAAATATAAAGTGACACCAGTTGCAACCGGTTTTCTGACACGCGCGCGCGCATCGGGATTAGCCACTAAGTTTAGATAATTAGAATATTCGAACATTAGATTATAATTAATATAACCACCTTTAACTAATCTTGCTCTATATTGTAAGCGCGTGCGTCAGCAAAGCGGCGTAATTTATATAACAGAAGTAGGCCCTATTACTAATTATATTACATTAAGCTGCAGCCCTTCAAAACGATTTACAATTCATTTTAAATGGCGACCACCGACCAATAATTTCATTACAAATGGCGACCACGCCAGGACCATACTCTAAATGTTAGACTCTGCTGGAATCTATTAGCTATTTTAATATAATCTGGATTCATATTCATTTACTTTGTATATAGTTTTGAGTAATCTCTTCTCTGATATCGAAATTTGTTAATATCTACATAGGCATACACTTTATCTGTATTTTCTGGTTATATATTGTCTCACTAAATCTCAGTTAGTCTAAAGCTAGTCTCTTGATTGTTGGCCCTATTGCATGTTGCAACTACAGTTTAACTAGGCCTAGATCTCATTAATGACTTATTTCTCCTTTGGTATTTACCTAATAATTTATTTTGTTTCAAACTACATTTCAAACTCAATCATAGAACGTTTGGTCTTAATAGGTTAAGTTAAATAAAGATCTTAGCTTTACATTTCATTTGTGATGTCTCAACACTTAATGGACACAATTGAATTAAGAAATCGATCAGTTCAGAGAGCACCTGTGCCAATTCAATCCAACCCTTGGCCAGGCCAATCTGGTGACTTCCAGTCAAACCCAAATGCAGACTATTCATTCTTTAACCCACCAGAACAAATCAATAGAACTGAACCAACAATACAAACAAATCCTTTCCATATAGATTATGGTCATAGAGAACCATATGTTCCATCATCATCTGCACAAGAAAATATGAGAGTTCAAGAGTGGATAAACCACAATCCATCAAGAAGCACTAATCCATTTTTAGATGAAGCATCATGTATTGCCAATTCAGAGCCAACCAATGCTACCAATCCTAGCCTTTTCTTAGGCCCAGTGCCTCAAGTTTTTCAAGCACAAAAGCACACTAGCATTGAGCCTATGCCAACATCTTACCAGATTCCTCCTGTGCCTAAGCCAGCACCATTTAATGGCAAGGAAGATTTTTCTGATTTCATTGCTAGAATCGATAATTATCTTTGCAGATTCCCTAGCTTGACTGATGCTATCAAAATTCAAACACTTGTTGCTTTCTTAGGTCCAGTCTTTAGTTCTTATAGAGCCTGGTTGGCAAATGCATGTGCATCAGCAAGTATGCCTCTAGATACACCTCTTGAACAACTGCCAAATGCTACCTATGACTCATGTGTGCAATTTTTAAAGAGTAGACAAGGTGAGAAAACTAGTATTGTTCTTAGAAGAGAAGTTCGGACCCTAACTAGGAAGCCTAATGAAACATTTGAGCAATTCTTGACAAACTTACAAAATCTAGCCATTCAAGCTTATCCAGAAAATGCCAATAGTGAAGTAGTCCAAACTATGGTGCTTGACCAATTTATTGCAGGTATTGGTGACTTAAAGGTAACAGAGTATTTGTCTAACCAATTGCACCTTGAGACACCAGAACAAGCTCTACAGCTGGCACAACAAGTTCGAGAGACACAGTTGCTACTTCAAAGTCTATCTACACATAGTGCACAAAGAAGCAATATAATAAGAAACACTAAGCCAATTTACCCACATATGGGAAGTCAGCAATGCAATTCAATAGACTCTCAATCTAACCACATACAAGCAACTGCTAAAACAGCTGTAAACACAAGGCCTTATCAACCAGCACTACTGAACCAGCCACAGCGCCAACTGCACCAGAGCAGGAACCAAGGGAAATGCTATGGATGTGGTCAACATGGGCACATAAATAGGAATTGCCCAAACGCCAATCGAGCTGGATCACGGGGCAGATTCCAGCTAAGAGTGCCAACTGCCCCACCACTGTAGCTGATCACCAAAAGCAAGGAGCTGGGGAAATCCTTAATGTAAATCTTGATTTTAATAATGCTATATATGTAAATGCAATTGTAGTGTCTAAAAAAATACCTTGCCTAATAGACACAGGCTCTAGTGTCACAATCATTTCAACTGATGTCCTTAATCAACCTAGACTAAATCTTATCAAGGCAGAAGTTCAGTTAACAGTTGCCAATGGCGAAGAATTAAAGGTTTTAGGAAAGAAAAAAGTTACCTTTTCATTTGGCCAACTCAATTTAGCACATGAAGTATATGTCTGTAGCAATATCCAGCACAATGTAATTATAGGTTTAGATTTCTTAAAGCAATTTGATGTTTCTATCCACCCAGCACAAGGTATTATTACTTTCAATGCTCATAACAAATCAATTCCAACTCGGAAAACCATGGAAGTCCCAAGGTTTCAAGTCCTTGTTGTGGCCGAAACTACAACTGTGCCACCAGGCCAGACTCTTGATATTTCTATTAAGCCAAAACTTCCTGATCAATCACTTGCTCCAGGCATTGTTGAATCAAATCACCATGTCCCAGGTCTCTTGCTTGCCAGAGGTATTCATCTAATAAAAAATTATGTCGCTATGGCCGAAATTAATGCAGATTTTATTTCAGATGCCCGACTGTGTTGCTATAAGCTACAAGTAAACTTTCGGTTGATTGCACTTTTTAATTTTCCATGCGTATGCGTTAACATTTAAACAATATGTCGTCAATCGAATGCTTTTCGCTGCAATAAAGTTCTTTCGTTTGCTTGTATCTCGAAGTTATTTATCTTCTGTTTGCACTTCCAATATCCTTAAGTGTATCGGTTGCTTTGCAATAAAATTTACCGCCATTCGTGATCAATGCATTTTAAAGTCCCAATATGATTAGTTGTTACTCGTCAAAATCGTGTTTTTCAAATGTTAAGTTTTGTATATGTTTTCTTGCGTTTACACAATTTTGCGCATTTCAATGAGTTATTGTTTGTGAATGGACTTACCACTGACTATTCCCTCGTTATTGTTGATGTCGAATGAATCCAAATAACTAGTCGAAGTTTGATCGTGTTTAAGTTTTGTCGTGATGTTCGTTATCCATTAAATGTCTATTTCTACCGTAAGAAACCTGTAGACTGTATTGACTGTATTTTTAGACTTTGCAATTTTGTATTTTATACTGTATCCGCGTTGTCATAGTTACTGTTATGTTTAGTAGTTTGTCGTGGTTTTCTTCTAGCCGCTGCCACAGCCAGGCATGCAGGAGGCATTGAAATGTCCTCCTTGTCATCGCCCGGCAGGTTGGTTCGGTAGAGTTTTGTGAGGCTCGCTGAGGCTTAGGGATTCGAAGCTACCCCGTCTTTTCGGTGCGTGGTGCAGCTTTCGATCGCCCAAGTTCTTGTCGGTTCTTGTTGGTCAGTTTCGCAGTCCCCGCTTCCAAGCGTACATTTTGTGCTGTTCGTCTTGTGTTGCTCGGTATCTGTTGAACGGTGTTGTCGCGTGATATCTATTGCTTCGTGTAGAGTATATATTATCGAACCTTGTATTTGTACTGCTAGTAGTATAATCGCGATATGAAGCTATGTATTGAAGTCATTGTAATGCCATATGTACGTTATTTATTGTTATTTTCAATGAGGACATTGACTTTTGTTGAGGAGGATGATGTAATGAAATAATTCGTCTATTTTAAATTGTTAGTAAAATCAAAATATTTCTTGTGTACTGTTATTACAACTAAATTTATGCTAAATCATCTTCTCATATTACCGGTATTTTCGTACGGATGTTTGTATTAATTATGTATTTAGTATTTGTTAAATCTACGCTTGACAAGTTAAATATAAAGTGACACCAGTTGCAACCGGTTTTCTGACACGCGCGCGCGCATCGGGATTAGCCACTAAGTTTAGATAATTAGAATATTCGAACATTAGATTATAATTAATATAACCACCTTTAACTAATCTTGCTCTATATTGTAAGCGCGTGCGTCAGCAAAGCGGCGTAATTTATATAACAGAAGTAGGCCCTATTACTAATTATATTACATTAAGCTGCAGCCCTTCAAAACGATTTACAATTCATTTTAAATGGCGACCACCGACCAATAATTTCATTACAAATCAAAATTTTAAATTTACGCTGCGCCGTTTTTTCGGAGTTTAACGGAAACTGAATGGATAAACGCTTAGAAAGAGAAGAGTGATACTGATAGATAGATAATAGTAAGTAGGAAATAAAACGTGAAGTAAGTAAATTTTTTAATGTATAGACTAAAAATTCATAAAGTCGAAATTATGAAACCTTAAAGGTCACGTCAGACGTAATATTTGAGCTAAACTCGCTTGCCTTCGCTTAATTACTTTAAAAAACAAAGCTTCCTACTGAACGCATTCATTAGCTGACCCTGACGAAATGGGGCTTCTACTCTAAAAGAGAATGAACATTAGTCTCATTCCCAATCTCCATGGTCAAAGATAGGAATTTTTAGGGAGTATAGATGATTCAGCAAGTAAAGAGAGAGGACTTTTGCATAGGGGATTCTTAGGGATGCAGCAAAGCCAGAGTGCCCAACCCCAGGTCGGGAGTGTCCGGCTGAAACAACCTACGTCCTTATGAATGAAAATGGTTAACTCCTAATTACCAGGCCCCATGAATGACGCAATCACAGCTGGTTAAGGTTCAGCTTTCGTGTCGCTTTGAGTGCAAGCCCTAGCTAATCATATGCATAAATTCGATGTACATTAGTCTCGCAAGGAAGAAACGGTAGAGGTGACGACCGGTTGGAAAGCCAAGGAACGACCAGGTAGAACAAATTGTAGAACCAGGGTAGCACGAGGTAGTACGAGACTCTCTCTCCAGAACGATCGCGTCGTGTGGTGATTGGTTAATTGGGACGGGAGTGGGGTGGGTGCGTGCCTGGTAAAAATATGATTAATGAAAGCTCATGCAGGGATGAGTCATCGTGCAGGGATAGGGAGGGGACCAGAGAAGGGCAATTAATTTAATTATTCTAATACCCCAAAGGTAGCTGCTACTCGTACATCGCATATATAAAAAGGTATTTTGGGTCGTTTTTTTATTCTACTGAAAGTAGTATTGTCAAGCTAAAACAATGCCAAATCTAAGATTGGACACAACTGACCTCGTCGATCTGGTAGTGCAGGGATTACACGCCATCACATTAGTTTTGATAATTAAACACTGCATGTACGAGCTAGATAACGTGGATAACAAAACACGATAGTTTTGGTAGAACAGATATTCAAATCACTAGCCATCCAGTCACATTGTAGTTTAAGACTTCATTGCATGGTGTTATTTTCACTAGTATCTTTAAAAACTGACGCTTTCAACTAACTTTCAAAATGAGGAATCTACGGTTTAGGTTTATTTACATCGCCGACCGCAAATTGACGATAAATTTAATCGTCAAAAATTGAGCAATATCTCGCAAAAAGCATATCATTGCAGTAGTTGCTATTGGTTACGTGGCATTTACTGGATATTCTGTGTTATACAACATACCTGATAACTATAGCTAATCATAATCGCAGTTTTGATACCAAATGATCATGTTGTTACCTCCAACCACTTGGATTAAAATTGTTCGGTTTGGATAAATCCAAGTAAAAATGAAATAAATAGCTTCATATTATGAGCCGCGAAATCGAGCTCAGGGACCTCGGTGCGAGAGGCAAACGCTTTAGATAGCTCTCTGCCACTCACACATTGCGAGACATAGATCTGCGTGCAAGCCAATAGCTTGGCCATTCGAGTTATCGTATTGTGACCATCCGACGTGTACATACAGCCGATCACAGGTAAGTACGAGTACAAGAGCAAAAAAATGAAACAATCAATTTATCTGCTCAAATCTCGCTTCTTTGACGAAGCATTGTGAATAATTAGGAGTTTCTTCATTGATCAGTTTAAGACAGGAAACAGTCCAGAAGAAAACAGTTTCTGTTTTCAATTCAGTTCTGCTCAGTTGCTTCTAGAAGCAAACAATAAATTAATTCACTTCCCGCCTAAAATGGCTGCGAATCCATGCGAGCCAATTAATTTGCGACTGCCTTGCCATAGCAATGGTCCATAAAAGGCAGGAAATTTTCTTAATCGAATTCCCAATAAATTTGCATTCTCTGGTTCGGTTGTCAGTGCCGGAAAATTATTAACTTTCTGGGCTTCGGAGATCGTTCGCTAAATCAGGAAAATGTTCATGCAAATTTATTATGACAATATAGAACACAGAGAACTGCAGCCCTTTATTATCGAATAAATGATTTTTTGGCTGTTAACAGGGCTGAATGAACTTTAATTTACCAAATGCATTCTTGTATTCCTATCCAATACTGACGCGCATCATGTTTTTTCCCTAAAATTCTAGTCTTAAAAAAATCTAGACTAATCTGGCGCTTGCGTTTCGATTATATCTTCCAATGGGCAATAAATGGTATGCCCACTCCCTGCAATGAGAGAATAAAGGCAGGTATGCCCACTCCCTGCAATGAGAGAATAAAGGCAGGTGTGCCCACTCCCTGCAATGAGAGAATAAAGGCAGGTGTGTCCACTCCCTGCAATGAGAGAATAAAGGCAGGTGTGCCCACTCCCTGCAATGAGAGAATAAAGGCAGGTGTGCCCACTCCCTGCAATGAGAGAATAAAGGCAGGTATGCCCACTCCCTGCAATGAGAGAATAAAGGCAGGTGTGTCCACTCCCTGCAATGAGAGAATAAAGGCAGGTGTGCCCACTCCCTGCAATGAGAGAATAAAGGCAGGTGTGTCCACTCCCTGCAATGAGAGAATAAAGGCAGGTGTGTCCACTCCCTGCAATGAGAGAATAAAGGCAGGTGTGCCCACTCCCTGCAATGAGAGAATAAAGGCAGGTGTGCCCACTCCCTGCAATGAGAGAATAAAGGCAGGTGTGTCCACTCCCTGCAATGAGAGAATAAAGGCAGGTGTGCCCACTCCCTGCAATGAGAGAATAAAGGCAGGTGTGCCCACTCCCTGCAATGAGAGAATAAAGGCAGGTGTGCCCACTCCCTGCAATGAGAGAATAAAGGCAGGTGTGTCCACTCCCTGCAATGAGAGAATAAAGGCAGGTGTGCCCACTCCCTGCAATGAGAGAATAAAGGCAGGTGTGTCCACTCCCTGCAATGAGAGAATAAAGGCAGGTGTGTCCACTCCCTCCAATGAGAGAATAAAGGCAGGTGTGTCCACTCCCTGCAATAAGAGAATGAAGGCAGGTGTGTCCACTCCCTGCAATGAGAGAATAAAGGCAGGTGTGTCCACTCCCTGCAATGAGAGAATAAAGGCAGGTGTGTCCACTCCCTGCAATGAGAGAATAAAGGCAGGTGTGTCCACTCCCTGCAATGAGAGAATAAAGGCAGGTGTGTCCACTCCCTGCAATGAGAGAATAAAGGCAGGTGTGCCCACTCCCTGCAATGAGAGAATAAAGGCAGGTGTGTCCACTCCCTGCAATGAGAGAATAAAGGCAGGTGTGTCCACTCCCTCCAATGAGAGAATAAAGGCAGGTGTGTCCACTCCCTGCAATAAGAGAATAAAGGCAGGTGTGTCCACTCCCTGCAATGAGAGAATAAAGGCAGGTGTGTCCACTCCCTGCAATGAGAGAATAAAGGCAGGTGTGTCCACTCCCTGCAATGAGAGAATAAAGGCAGGTGTGTCCACTCCCTGCAATGAGAGAATAAAGGCAGGTGTGTCCACTCCCTGCAATGAGAGAATAAAGGCAGGTGTGTCCACTCCATGCAATGAGAGAATAAAGGCAGGTGTGTCCACTCCCTGCAATGAGAGAATAAAGGCAGGTGTGCCCACTCCATGCAATGAGAGAATAAAGGCAGGTGTGTCCACTCCCTGCAATGAGAGAATAAAGGCAGGTGTGTCCACTCCCTGCAATGAGAGAATAAAGGCAGGTGTGTCCACTCCATGCAATGAGAGAATAAAGGCAGGTGTGTCCACTCCCTGCAATGAGAGGACCAAGCAGGGGTGTCCACTCCCTGCAATGAGAGAATAAAGGCAGGTGTGTCCACTCCATGCAATGAGAGGACCAAGCAGGGGTGTCCACTCCATGCAATGAGAGGACCAAGCAGGGGTGTCCACTCCATGCAATGAGAGGACCAAGCAGGTGTGTCTACTCCATGCAATGAGAGAATAAAGGCAGGTGTGTCCACTCCCTGCAATGAGAGAATAAAGGCAGGTGTGTCCACTCCCTGCAATGAGAGAATAAAGGCAGGTGTGCCCACTCCCTGCAATGAGAGAATAAAGGCAGGTGTGTCCACTCCCTGCAATGAGAGAATAAAGGCAGGTGTGTCCACTCCCTGCAATGAGAGAATGAAGGCAGGTGTGTCCACTCCCTGCAATGAGAGAATAAAGGCAGGTATGCCCACTCCATGCAATGAGAGAATAAAGGCAGGTGTGCCCACTCCCTGCAATGAGAGAATAAAGGCAGGTGTGTCCACTCCATGCAATGAGAGGACCAAGCAGGGGTGTCCACTCCATGCAATGAGAGGACCAAGCAGGGGTGTCCACTCCATGCAATGAGAGGACCAAGCAGGTGTGTCCACTCCATGCAATGAGAGAATAAAGGCAGGTGTGTCCACTCCCTGCAATGAGAGAATAAAGGCAGGTGTGTCCACTCCCTGCAATGAGAGAATAAAGGCAGGTGTGTCCACTCCATGCAATGAGCAGGGGTGTCCTGTACCTGCAGTTAGAGGATAAAGAGGCTTTTCCTATTGGAATTCCGAACAAGAATTAGTTTTTTAGGAAAAAAGCTAGTGAAAGCACACTTAACTTTAACTTGCGAGTACATTTCCCTGCTAACTGCTTAATATATATAGCCGATAAATAAAATTATTTTACTTCTCGGAAAAACACCAGATTCTCGGACATATAAATATTTTTACATGTCATATCGTACGATAAAACAGCACTATGCAATCCCTCAAAACACATTGGACTAAGTAAACTAAATTTTTACCCAAGGGAAGAAACCATTTTTCAATGAAGCACTTAAAGCGCATCCACAATGGCTTCGCGTCATTCATTTGCTCATGCATTGACGTGTGCAGCCTTAAAGCGGAGGCATGTAATGCTCTGTTGCCAAGGAAGACCCAAGTTCAAGGCCAACTTGTGGCGGACCAGCTCGTCCGTCATCCTTCTCTCACCTTTCCCAAACCTGACCAATCAGAGCCGTCCCTCCTCATTGCACTACTCACCTATCCGACTCTCTTGTCCCAAACCAGCAAGAAGCAATTCTCCAACCTCCCCCACAGTTTACCTCGTCACCTCTTCACCTGCCCGTTCATTGTGCAGCCACTGGGCCTGTGGCAGCACTGGATAAAGTATAAAAAGCTGAAAGCAAAAGTTTTTTCCTCTTGCGCTGTTGCCAATACTAAACTGAAGCTCAAGCCGGCGGAGACGGGCACGCGTTAAGACACAGGTCAATTCGCAACTGAACGACTCAAACAGGTGAGAAAATCACTAATACCACTACCTGGATTGTTAAAAGCTTTGTAGAACCTTTGGATTCCTTTGGAAACCTTTGCTTATTCACGATGAGATAGAACTGGCTTAGAAGCTTATAGGATAATACCAACTAGGATATGGCCATAGACAATTTAAGTGGTCCGGTCACCAAGCTACCTAAATCTGGCTCCTAGGACCACTTCCGACGCTTATTATCCACTGATCTCTCCCATGTCTGATCTCTCCCATGTCTGATCTCTCCCATGTCTGATCTCTCCCGTGTCTGATCTCTCCCGTGTCTGATCTCTCCCCCGTGTCTGATCTCTCCCGTGTCTGATCTCTCCCCCGTGTCTGATCTCTCCCGTGTCTGATCTCTCCCGTGTCTGATCTCTCCCGTGTCTGATCTCTCCCGTGTCTGATCTCTCCCGTGTCTGATCTCTCCCGTGTCTGATCTCTCCCGTGTCTCATCTCTCCCCTGACTCATCTCTCTACTGTTTAATACTTTCTCATGTCTTATTCCTTCAGTGCCTCATTCCTCTATAGTGTCTCATCTCTCGCGTGTCGTAACTGTCTAATCTCACATCTGACTCATCTCTCCCGTGTCTCAACTCTATTGCCTCTTTGGTCAGACAAAAATTAAACATACTGCCATTGTTTCGCTAATTTTTCGGGCAAAAATCAATACTAAGATTTATTCATCGTTTCTCGGTCCCCATGACATTCAGTACACAGAATCAGAATATATTTTTCTACTGTAGTTCAATAAATGCTACAAAAAATCTATTAATTACCCCACAAAAAGTTTAAGAATTGCTCCAAAAAAATTGCAGCTATCATGAGCGGTCGCAAGTGCCACTGGGGCTACGACAATGACAACGGTGAGTGACTTTTGCATGTGTCTAGATTTAGAAATGAGTTCGTACTCAACAAAATTCTAACCGGTCGATTCTGAGGCAGGCATTAAGGAGGGATTTTAGGCTGGTTCTGTCGGTTTGTCCCGCGAATCGCCGTCATCGAGTGCCGGGGCTATTATTCGAAGAAAACCCAAATCTCAAAAAAAGATTACATTTTTTGAGCACAACAGAAGAAGACTACTCAGTCCCTAGCGGCCTTCTAAAGTTGGCGCACAGGCAAACGGAGGCGCATAGAGAGACGGACGGGAAAGATGACGGACAGACAGGAGAGGAGACTGCAGAGCAATGAGATTTGCGGGATGAAAAGAAACTTTCTCTTCTCGTGCGTCTGTCCAACTCACTAAGAGATTCTAATTCAAACTGTTTGAAACCCTCTGAAGGGAGGTCTTGATGAGGCGCGGGTTGCGGACAGTTCCAAAATTGTCCAGCTCGACTCGTGTCAAACTGCTAGGAAAGTTGGGCAATTTTTTTCTTTTGACATCCGTTTTGAGTGGATTTATTCGGATGCTTCGTTACCAGTTTTTCTTTGATCTCAAACGAAGAAGCTAATACTCGTACGAGCGTAGGAAGTAGATTAGCTTTGATTCTATTTAATAAATGGAGAAATTCCAGGAGCTGCACTTTGGAAAATGAATTTGCTGCTCATTCTTTGGCGAATTCAACTGCTTGCATGCCTAAATTGCCACAGGACAGAAACGGAACCAACTGAACCAACCTGATCCAGTCCAATTCAATCCAATTGAGTCCAATTCAATCCAATTGAGTCCAATTCAATCCAATTGAGTCCAATTCAATCCAATTGAGTCCAATTCAATCCAATTGAGTCCAATTCAATCCAATTGAGTCCAATTCAATCCAATTGAGTCCAATTCAATCCAATTGAGTCCAATTCAGTCCAATTGAGTCCAATTCAATCCAATTGAGTCCAATTCAGTCCAATTGAGTCCAATTCAATCCAATTGAGTCCAATTCAATCCAATTGAGTCCAATTCAATCCAATTGAGTCCAATTCAATCCAATTGAGTCCAATTCAATCCAATTGAGTCCAATTCAATCTAATTGAGTCCAATTCAATCCAATTGAGTCCAATTCAATCCAATCCAATCCAATCCAGTCCAATCCAATCCAACCTATATTTAATTCAATCCAATCCAATCCAATCCAGTCCAATCCAACCCAGTCCAATCCAATCCAATCCAGTCCAATCCAATCCAATCCAATCCAATCCAATCCAATCCAACCCAGTCCAATCCAATCCAATCCAGTCCAATCCAATCAAATCCAGTCCAATCCAGTCCAATCCAACCCAGTCCAATCCAATCCAGTCCAATCCAGTCCAATCCATATCAAGTCCAATCCAGTCCAACCCAATCCAGTCCAATCCAATCAAATCCAGTCCAATCCAGTCCAGTCCAATCCAGTCCAGTCCAATCCAATCCAGTCCAATCCAGTCCAATCCAATCCAATCCAATCCAATCCAACCCAGTCCAATCCAATCCAATCCAGTCCAATCCAATCAAATCCAGTCCAATCCAGTCCAATCCAACCCAGTCCAATCCAATCCAGTCCAATCCAGTCCAATCCATATCAAGTCCAATCCAGTCCAACCCAATCCAATCCAATCAAATCCAGTCCAATCCAGTCCAATCCAACCCAGTCCAATCCAATCCAGTCCAATCCAGTCCAATCCATATCAAGTCCAATCCAGTCCAACCCAATCCAGTCCAATCCAATCAAATCCAGTCCAATCCAGTCCAGTCCAATCCAGTCCAGTCCAATCCAATCCAGTCCAATCCAGTCCAATCCAATCCAATCCAATCAAATCCAATCCAGTCCAATCCAATCCAATTCAGTCCAATCCAATCCAGTCCAAACCAGTCCAATCCAATCCAATCAAATCCAATCCAGTCCAATCCAATCCAATCCAGTCCAAACCAGTCCAATCCAATCCAATCAAATCCAATCCAGTCCAATCCAATCCAATCCAGTCCAATCCAATCCAGTCCAAACCAGTCCAATCCAATCCAATCAAATCCAATCCAGTCCAATCCAGTCCAATCCAATCCAATCCAGTCCAATCCAATCCAGTCCAAACCAGTCCAATCCAATCCAATCAAATCCAATCCAGTCCAATCCAATCCAGTCCAATCCAATCCAGTCCAATCCAATCCAGTCCAAACCAGTCCAATCCAACCCGCCAGTCCAATCTAATGAAATCCATTGTAACCTCTGTAATCCAATCCGTTTCAGTCAAGTCCTACTTATTTCAATCTAGTCTTATCCAATCCAATATAAAATTCTATGCAAATATTCTAATCCGCTCAATAATTTCCCGATTTCCCAACGTAAAAATGAAAGCAAAAATTGGCCTCCCAAACCAGGACCGCACACCTGGTGCCGTCAGTACCCGAAGGCTGCCGGGTCGTTCCAGTCGCCGATCAACATCGAGTCGGCTAACGCTATATTTGCCGCCAGACTCAACAATCCGCCTCTGTTCTTCAATTACCAGCAGCCCCTGACTGGCTGCAGCCTGTGCAACAATGGCCACAGTTTCCAGGTGTCCACTGAGTCTGACGCCGCTTGTGAGCTCCCCTTGGCTTATGCTTATGCTCAGTTTGTGGGGGCATTGGATTCCACCTGTGTTAGCCTCATGGACAACTCAGTGTTAGCCTCATGGACAACTCAGTGTTAGCCTCATGGACAACTCAGTGTTAGCCTCATATCCTCAGTAATGTTAGCCTCATATCCTCAGCAATATTAGCCTCATATCCTCAGTAATGTTAGCCTCAAGGACAGCCAGTCAGAATCATTCAAGGCCCTTAGCCCCGTACAAAGCAGTCAGATTTTTCAACTCTTTCGCTGCAAAATTCTGCCCAGCAATCGAGGGCGGGCCGCTGATCTCTCGCTACCAGTTCGCCCAGTTCCACATGCACTGGGGATCCGGGAACGGCTGGGGCAGCGAGCACGCTCTGGACGGCCGGCTGTATCCGGCGGAGCTGCACCTGGTGCACTGGAACAGCAAGAAGTTCACCAGCTCGCAGGAGGCCGCCGCTATCAAGGACGGCCTGGCTGTGCTGGGCATCTTCGTTGAGGTGACGGAATCATTTTGTTTTTATGGGGAAGACATTTTAATTAAGATTCTTCACCTGATACCTGATCTCCCAGTTAGATTATTTTAAGGAGATTCTCTTGGGTTGATTTTTGTGAGGAGCTCCTCAGGGATATTATTTTGGAAAGATTCCTTGAGGAGAAACTTTGAAACTATTATTTGAGAAGATTCCTTGAGTAACTGTGGAAATTCCCTGTGGAGATTCCCTGTGGAGATTCCCAGTGGAGATTCACAGTGGAGATTCCCTATGGAGATTCTCGAGGATGATTCCCCGTAGAGATTCCCTGTGGCGATTCCCTGTGGAGATTCCCTGTGGAGATTCCCTGTGGAGATTCCCTATGGAGATTCTCGAGGATGATTCCCAGTGGAGCTTCCCTGTGGAGATTCCCTGTGGAGAATACGTGTTGAGATTCTCGAGGATGATTCCCCGTAGAGATTCCCTGTGGAGATTCCCAGTGGAGATTCGCAATGGAGATTCTCCGGGGAAATTCCCCAGGAATACTCCCTGTGAAGATTCTCGAGGATGATTCCCCGTAGAGATTCCATGTGACGATTCCCTTTGTAGATTCCCTGCGAAGATTCCCTGTGGCGATTCCCTGTGGAGATTACCTGTGGCGATTCCCTGTGGAAATTCCCAGTGGAGATTCCCTGTGGAGATTCTCGAGGATGATTCCCCGTAGAAATTACATGAAACGATTTCCTTTGTAGATTCCCCGCGAATATTCCCTGTGGCGATTCCCTGTGGCGATTCCCTGTGGAGATTTCCTGTGGAGAATACCTGTGACGATTCCCTGTGGAGATTTCCTGTGGAGAATACCTGTGACGATTCCCTGTGGAGATTCTCGAGGATGATTCCCCGTAGAGATTCCATGTGACGATTCCCTTTGGAGATTACCTGTGGCGATTCCCCGTAGAGATTCCGTGTTGATATCCCCAATGGAGATTCTCTGTGGAAATTCCACAGGAAGACTCCCTGTAGAGATTCCCCGGTGAAACTTAGAGCATTGCTTGAGGATGTTCCTTTGCAAGACTCCGGGAGACATTTCGTTCAGATGTTTAAATTCTTTGGTAACATTCACTGGGGGGATTATTTTGGGATTTCTTAGGGAAGATTTTGTAGCAGAGTTTTGAAACAAAATAGCCAGGCCCACCTGTGAAAATGAGCCTAAGGAGGGGATAAAATAACAATCTCATTAAATCCTCTTACACTCTCTGAATGACACGAGAGCCGGATCACGCTGAGAAGCCCGCAGTATTCTCACACAATAACAGATTGCATCTTAGGGATTAGGGACTTGCACACTGCCTGCCCCGAGAAACGAGAATACGCAGCATTCAGTTGTGAAACTCGATTCGTTTCTACCTCGCATGTACGCTCGTAACTCTCTATTTATTTTCTAATCAAACCTTTAGAAAAATAGCAGTCAATTTCTTACTCATCTTTCTCTAAGGCCCGCTCTTTCTCTACTTCATCGTCCTACTATTCTCTATTTTCTTCTCGCTTTATTTTCTCTCTATTCTCTCTCTTGTAAGACAAATGTCTCACCAGTAAGAGAACTATCTCACCTGTAAGAGAACTATCTCACCTGTAAGAGATCTGTCTCACCTGTAAGAGAACTGCCTCACCAATACGCGAACTGTCTCACCTGTAAGAGAACGGTCTCACCTGTAAGAGACCTGTCTCACCTGTAAGAGATCTGTCTCACCTGTAAGAGACCTGTCTCACCTGTAAGAGATCTGTCTCACCTGTAAGATAACTGTCTCACCTGTAAGAAACCTGTCTCACCTGTAAGAGAACGGTCTCACCTGTAAGAGAACTTTCTCACCTGTAAGAGAACTGTCTCACCAATCCGCGAACTGTCTCACCTGTAAGAGAACGGTCTCACCTGTAAAAGATCTGTCTCACCTGTAAGAGAACTGTCTCACCAATCCGCGAACTGTCTCACCTGTAAGATAACTGTCTCACCTGTAAGAAACCTGTCTCACCTGTAAGAGAACGGTCTCACCTGTAAGAGAACTTTCTCACCTGTAAGAGAACTGTCTCACCAATCCGCGAACTGTCTCACCTGTAAGAGAACGGTCTCACCTGTAAAAGATCTGTCTCACCTGTAAGAGAACTGTCTCACCAATCCGCGAACTGTCTCACCTGTAAGATAACTGTCTCACCTGTAAGAAACCTGTCTCACCTGTAAGAGAACGGTCTCACCTGTAAGAGAACTTTCTCACCTGTAAGAGAACTGTCTCACCAATCCGCGAACTGTCTCACCTGTAAGAGAACGGTCTCACCTGTAAAAGATCTGTCTCACCTGTAAGAGAACTGTCTCACCAATCCGCGAACTGTCTCACCTGTAAGAGACCTGTCTCACCTGTAAGAGAACTGTCTCACCTGTTAGACTCAAAGTGCTTGACTCAGATATCCATATAGATTGTGTGAACAGTACATTCACAGTGCATAATGAATTCGCTAGTGTATTTACTAACCCGGCATGACCTCGCTAAAGAAGCGCAGGAAATCTATGCTAGCATACAATATCCGAGGCCATCCGAAAGCAGAGAAACTGGACATTGTGGCAACAGTAGCTTCGCTTACTCTCTTTGGGATGCCCCACGGCTCTAAGATCTTTTTTCTCTCTGTTTTGCTTTTTCTACCTTCCGACTTCTCGGTTGCCATGGCGTTGTCAGGCTAGCATCTTGCCTCTGCTGTCTGCGGGGAAGGGGCAAAATCAATAGGGGAGTGAATGGGAGACTACTGGAAAGTCCACACGGGTTGCTAGGCGCTGAGAACAGATGAATGAGCTGAGTCTGCTGCTACTTTCAATTTCCTATTTTTTCCTATTTTTCAAACCAAGAAGCACGTGGAGTCACTCACAATGGCATATTAAGCTAGCGTTAACTCTGCAATTTGACTGCCGATTTTCTAGAAGCATTTTCATGTTTCAGCAGCCAGAAGATGCTAATTTGCACCTTCTTCTGAACTACCCGAGTGAAAGTATAATTATTAACTAGCCAGACGCTCCCTTCCTGTACAGATAATCTCACACAATGTGTAAGATAGTGGGTCTTATTAAGTAGGTATTAGCCACATATAGATAGATAGATAGATAGATAGATAGATAGATAGATAGATAGATAGATAGATAGATAGATAGATAGATAGATAGATAGATAGATAGATAGATAGATAGATAGATAGATAGATAGATAGATAGATAGATAGATAGATAGATAGATAGATAGATAGATAGATAGATAGATAGATAGATAGATAGATAGATAGATAGATAGATAGATAGATAGATAGATAGATAGATAGATAGATAGATAGATAGATAGATAGATAGATAGATAGGTAGATAGATAGATAGATAGATAGATAGATAGATAGATAGATAGATAGATAGATAGATAGATAGATAGATAGATAGATAGATAGATAGATAGATAGATAGATAGATAGATAGATAGATAGATAGATAGATAGATAGATAGATAGATAGATAGATAGATAGATAGATAGATAGATAGATAGATAGATAGGTAGATAGATAGATAGATAGATAGATAGATAGATAGATAGATAGATAGATAGATAGATAGATAGATAGATAGATAGATAGATAGATAGATAGATAGGTAGATAGATAGATAGATAGATAGATAGATTGGTGCACACAATAAGCCCATGCACCGCTCATCCCTGACAGGTGGGTCTGGCCCACCCGGCCCTGGAACGGATTCTGTGTCGCTTCGAGGCCATCCGACAGCCGGACAGCAAGACCACTGTGTCTGGCGGCATAAGCCTGTCCGAGTTTCTGCCCAGAAACACGACCGAGTTCTTCACCTACGAGGGCTCGCTTACCACTCCGCCATGCTTCGAGTCCGTCCAATGGATTGTATTCAAGGAGCCAATCACTATGAGCCAGGATCAGGTGAGGCAACTAGATCACCGACAAGCTAGACACGCATGTCACTTGTATCATTCACCTGTTAGACACGCAATGTCACCTGTATCATTCACCTGTTAGACACGCAATGTCACCTGTATCATTCACCTGTTAGACACGCAATGTCACCTGTATCATTCACCTGTTAGACACGCAATGTCACCTGTATCATTCACCTGTTAGACAACCAATGTCACCTGTATCATTCACCTGTTAGACAACCAATGTCACTTGTATCATTCACCTGTTAGACACGCAATGTCACCTGTATCATTGACCTGTTAGACACGCAATATCACCTGTATCATTCACCTGTTAGACATCCAATGTCACTTTTATCATCTACTTGTTAGACACGCAATGTCACCTGTATCGTCCACCTGTTAGACACCGAATGTCACCTGTTAGACCTGTTAGACACATCTACCTGTTAGACACGCATGTCACCTGCATCGCACAAACCTCCCACACCCAGTTGGACCGTCTACGAAGCCTGAAGGGTCGGTCTCAGTCCGGCGAGCAACAGTTGGTGAACAATTTTCGGCCTCTCATCCCATTGGGCAGCAGGAAGCTGTACACAACCTGCAAGATTGGTTCGCGAAGCGAGTAAATTTGAATTCGTTGAAACTTTCTAAAATCCTCAGTAGCAATAATTTTTTCCTCAAAAAGGCTACAGAAACTTAGCCGTGCTTTTTGTGAGTTAGCTGTGTTTTTTTAAGTTAACTTTAAAGCGATTTGCCAGGTCGAAATTTACTAGGTCTTTTTCTAAATTGTCCTTTTTTGCTGCTAGCATCAAAGATAAGTCATCGAATTGCCATATTGTTTAATGCGTAGAATGCTGTCAGCCTAAGTAGTTACTAAATCAGATAGGTTATATTTAATATTTAGAGGCCGAACCAATTTTAGTTCTCCATTCTTTCTATTAATTCTTATTTTTTAATCGCACAATCAATATTTTTCTCACGTGATTGATTTATTTTATTGATTACAACACTATTTTGATTGGTCGAGGCAACTTATAGATTTTTTTAATTCGACTGCATATGATAGCGAGTTAAAAAAAACTTTAATTCTCAAATTCTAAATTCTAATTCTTAAAGATAAAACTGATTCGCAAATCTGATTTAAGACGATTTTTAAACTATTATTTATCTTAACATTTTTCTGTCGGCTGCATTTTGCCGATCTTGATGCAGTATTCGAATAAATCTTTGAATTATTCAATTTTCAAAACTCAGAATTCGTGTCTAGTTTTTATTTTCTATTTTCATCCAAGTTTCTATTGATGGAATGTCTAACGGATTAAGCCAGCTGTGATTTTTGCTGCTTTTATCAAAATAAACAATGAATAAAAACACAAATACTATATTGCCACTCAAATATTTTATCATATTGAGGACTACTAAATTTGAGTTCCTTTTTTAAACAAATTACGCGAATACGATTATACTCGTACCAATAAAGAAACATTTTCTACTGGCAAAATATCATAACATAAAATAAATATTTGTGCTGATAAAAACAGTTTTTTTAGTTAATAAAACTTCCTTTAAACACAGCCAAATTGCTAAAAACAGGCAATAACTTGTGTATTGTTTAACAGCTTGCGTCATTTTTGTAATTTGTTTAAAACAGACTCACAAATTGACTCGAGAATTAAGATAATTTATCCAACTTTCTAAGGCAAAAACTTTGCACTCGTAAATATGTTGGACATAACGGTTGTTTGATAGTGTTTTTTCGAAATAATCAGAATTGGCTATATCTGGCCAGTGTATAGCTCGTATGTGTGACAGGAAGTCAGAATATGAAAAGGATAAATGAATGAATCATTGGAACCATCTCACTACATACTAAAATACTAAAACCGACTCAACATATATAAATGAAGTTTAAAAGCTGACACTAGTAATTGCTTAGGCAAAAACCGGCCTTTAACCATTTTCCCTCGAGTCGAGTGTCATTTCTCCGCATACAATAGAAGTAATTTTCGATTAACACGAATCTGCAGAAAAGAGCTTCATTTCATGTTTCTCCGTCTTCAGGCCTGGTTGCAAAGGTACACCCCAAGTAGGTTCTGCTCATTAGAGTCGTGGCGGCAACCGTTAAGTCGCGGGGTCACGATCACATTCTGGCTGACATGACACAAGCCAGTTTCGTTTAATTAGACAAACACACCTCGGCATAGAGCTGAAAGCAGGCTCATTTCCGTGCCACGCCCCAGCAGACTACCTCTGGTTCGCAATTAACCAGGCCAGTGTATGTCAGCAGAGTGCTCGCATAGTGATTGATAGTGAATTATCGGCAAACAGGTATCATATATACTAAACGGCCTTTCAAAGGACTTCAAACACGAAACGTTATCGAAACATTATCTTATTTAGCAGAAAATGATTCATATAGAGTTACTTAAATTGCATTCTTTCTCGTAAAAAATATGTGCTGAGAAGCGATTTTTTGTATTCAGTCTTTGTTTCCAATGTTACAATATCACAAGAGCGTACGTTTGCTGTACTTATAATAAATAACAAACCATGCAGTGCTGTGGGGACAACTTTGCTCACAGCCTTGGCAGCAGCACCTAGCCCATCTGCTGACCGAGCAGGCAGCGGCATTTGCTGATGAGGCACGGGCTGGCTGCTCGCAGAATGCAGAAGTTTTTAGCCGCACTAAACATTCTGGAAGACAGCTCGCGCGAATCTCTAAGTCGCACTTGCTAATGCTGGATATTTTGCGGATTTGCCGATCAAACGGATCGCTGACGAGCCGTTTTAGCTGTTCTGGAGTCCGATTGGTGATCTAGAAGGTCTAGCTCACGTGGTCTGGCTCTGGCTCTAGTTCAGTGTCGCCCGACTGTTCGCAGGTTGCCATGGTAACCGGGGAGCTTCGATCTTCGTCTGCCGGAGCAGCCTGAGTCTATAGCACAATGCGCTGCTCTGACTGCTGCTGGCAATCGGACTTCTGCTGCTGCTGCTGCTCTTGCTAAAGCTTCTGTACTCCATCGGGTCTGGTATCTATGCCAGTGACGTACCTGCTGAAATTCAAAAAAGTGTTTTTAACAAATCAGTTCAATAAATTCCAACAGAGTCGTTTTTATCCTCATCCTCACGCCATCCTGATCCCCATGCTGGCCGTACCTGTCACCGTGATAAGCGGCGCAGACTGGTTGATGCACTGGCCAACGGCAACGTGTCGTAATTTGGCGCTCATCTCGCTAATTCGACTTTCAGCCAAATCTGGTGGACCCACGCTGAGGTTGCAGCTTCAACTTACGGGCCCTTATAATCTAGCTAATTCAGTCCGTTATTTGTTGAGGCCCGACACTAAAAGTTCTCACTTTCAGTATATTTTGCACAGCGGCCCATAGAACGATCTAGTATATATTTTCTAAGTCCAAGATCGCACACGCTCATACGACAAAACAGTTAAGAGCTAGAAGCAATTTTGCATTTGGGGTAGCGAAAATCAATACAGTCAATTAACACTGATACAAATGGAAATAGTATTCTATGTAGGGAGCTATTTGAAGAAAGGCCGCCGAATTCTTACCTCAAGTAAATGAAGATAATTAGTCCTTTAGACAGCATTTGCTTGCGTCATAAATGCAAGCAATTAGCGAGGTATGATCCCTTCGCTTAGGAACACAATAAAATATTCAATCTTCAGACCAACGCTGTCAAAGATAATATAACTTGTAAGTCCGCAAATTAACATTTTGGTACCAAACGGATTAGGAGAAAAAAAAAGTTTAAAATACGAGGCAGAGCCTTGGAGAGTGCATTCAAATCAGTTTTGTACTATAGGTGTCCGACTGACGCTCCTCCGTCCAGCGCCTCGTCCAGAATCCTGGCCTCTTGCTTCATCTTCACTCTGAGACCATTTTGCAATCGCCGCATGTGAACAGCATAGACCTGGGTGGGAATTTCAGATTGGATTCAATTAGTTATTAGATTTCTGGCCTGACCGCGAAACACCGACCTCGGTGTTTATCAACCTGTCCCTCCCTAGAGGTGGCTTTTAGTACTAAAGGTCGAGAGTTCGAATCTTAGCCAAGAGAAACAATTTGTGTAATTGATCAAGACAGTTAATTCCCAATCGCTCAGCTCACCCAGGTGTGAAATATATTCCCGCATCAGCTGGGTTGCTATGGCGGCCCTCCAGTCCATGGACTGAACAGGTGTAGACAGCTTTTGAAAGTGTCACGCCATAGCTGCGGCTGAGTCATTGGCGATAAATCTGGCCCAACTGGGTCAATGAATCTTTCTTTTTCTTTTCATACATAATTTTAGATAACCCGCGCAGTCATGGAACCCATTTTCGTTATGAAAAAACACGTCTGAAAGAAGCTTTTTGTGCTGCTCTCGATTTGCAGTTATGTTTGTGCAGGGGAAATATTTGCAAAATTCACCTTTTTATGATATAAAAAAGGCGTAGCATTGTTTTAGACGAATCGCATGAGCGAGTTCGGTTTCTTAGAAAGTGGGGTTTCTACAAGACCGACTGGGAGTTCCGATTGCAGCCATATACAAGCGTGCAACCATCGGGAGGCACTCACAATGATAAAGATGGCCAGAAGCAGTAGGAAGCCACCGCCTAGGCAGCAGACCAGCACAATCAGAGTGACACTGCTGGCTCCGATGCCGCCTTGTTGAGCGGCTGTTGTTGTAGACACGTGCAGCCCGAGAGTGGTCGACGTGACGACGACGGCGGCAGTGGAGGCCGGACCTGCAGTGGTCAGCTCTGCGGGTCGGCGGATTTCCAAGCCATAATGTGGAGTCCATAAAAAAATACTTTTTTATTTGCTACGATTTTCGCCTAATCCAAGCATCTCATCACCTGACCCAGGGTAGAGGTGCCTTATAACCACGCTATTTTTCCCCCGGGGAAAAACCACGGGGCTATTTCATATACCCACTGCCTACTTCATGATAGCTCCTATAAACCGAATTCATATTCGAGATATTCAGCGGAGACTCTGATGACAAGGACAACTGACATGCTCGATATAAACCTACACGGCGAATCCATATTCGATCAATAATATAAAAATTAACATATAATTATGACTATATTGGTAGTTTTTGCCATGAGACAACCCCGACGAGAATTGTCGAATATCCCGAAGATGCCGATGTTTTGTGATTCTGGAAGCAGTTTCATCAGACAGAGCGGAAAATTTTTGCCCGCGTTCTGGATTTTCATGGCCATTGGTTGAGCATTTCGGGAGACATCGAAAAACGAAAAATGTTTGTATTTGAAATACCCATCGTGGTATTTTTACTGTTAACAAAGGGAAACTGTTTCTTCCTTGCGAATCAGACTTGTCACCTAGCTGGGGGAGAATGTGTCTCAGCATGAGCTGGGGTTTGGTGGCCCTCCTGTTGGCGGTACAGTCTACTGAACATATATAACCCAACTGGGTTATGTGCAATCACCGTGAATCTATACATTTATGTTTTAATCGTTTAAGTTACAGGCTGTAATATCAGTTGCATTCAATTAGGCTCGAGCTCTTGTGTAAGTCTTGCGAAAACTTGTGAACTTCGTGGCGGTTAAAACCCAGAGTTGACAAGAGCATTCAAGATCAGCTATGATCAGTAGCAGCTTTGGCTAGTAAAGTCGTGACCTTCTCGTTGACACTACACTGAACCGTCTGTACTAAAAATGGGACTCGTGGCGAATCGAAACACTTTGACGGCACACCTGACAAAATTCGCTAAATAAATACGTATGTAGCTCGTATATTTAGCTTCTATTGGAGCTCTTGTCTATCTTAAATGCAAGCCGTGGCCCAATTTCGCGTCCATCAAAAGAGCAGCCAGGTCTGAACTGATAAATAATATATAGTTTTCAGCAATCATTCCTCTTTCTCCCATCATCAAGTGTTCAGGCACTCAGCTCTCTGAAACATTCCTCTATTTTCTTCGAAAGATAAAAAGAACAGAAACAACAACAAAGTCTCACCCGGAGAGCTAATGCCGTCAATTATGATGCCACCTAACGGCATGGTGCTGAGTCCCTTTTCAAGCAAGCTCAGTAAACTGGCCGCCGTGTTTTTAGAGCTGTCCCGAACCACCAAGTTAAAAGTGGCTCTCACACTGCCCTCCGTGAACCTGATATTGACAACATCCTGCAGCTCCTGGTACAGACTGGTCTGCCTAGCAGACGCCATCACCGTCTCTACTAGATAGTTTGCCAGCTGCTGGTAGCGCCAGCTTTCGGCCACTCGATAGTCGCTAAACCATTGCATGTTGGCAAAGCGAAGATTCATTTCAACAGCTTTCACATTTTTAAACACTGGCTGGTAGTTAGTTGGACAGACGCATACCGTAGTTGTACTAGGCACTGTAGTTGTAATAGTTGTTGTTCGAGTTGTTGTGGGTGTAGTTGTTGAAGTTGTTGGCGTAGTGGTTGTGCTAATCGTTTTAGTAGTAGCAGTTGTTGCTGTGGAGGGTGTTGTTATCGGCGTAGTTATTGTTGTAGGCGTTGTTGTAGTTGACGTAGTTGTAGGAGTTGTGCTCGTAGTAGTACTCGTAGTAGTTGATGTTGTCGGTGTAGTACTAGTTGTTGTAGGTGTTGTAGTTGTAGTTGTGGGTGTAGTAGTAGTTGTTGTTGTGCTTGTCGTCGCTGGTGTACTTGTTATTGTGGATGTAGTTGTAGTGGTACTGGAAGTGGACGTTGGCGCTGTAGTGCTACTTGTTGTTGTTGTTGACTGGGTGCTCGCTATAGTAGTGGGTTTTGTAGTGGTCGTTGATGTCGTGGTAGACGTCGGTGTTGTAGAGATTGTGGTAGTGGTACTGGAAGTTGTTGTCGGCGTTGTCGAAGAAGTCATTGAACTTGTTGTTGAAGTTGGAGTCGTTGAAGTAGTTGTCGACTTTCGCATTGTCGAAGTTGCAGTACTTGGAGTAGTAGATGTTGAAGTCGTGCTTGTGCTCAGTACCTGACATGCCGGTGGCAATGGGCTTGTGCAGGCATAAAGTTCAAGGTAAAACTGATAGTTGGCTATTGCGGGCAGCTGCATCGATCGGGGCATCAGTGACACACTGTAAACATTGAATCCCACAGAATAACAGTATCTGCTGGCGGTTGAAATTATGGCAGTCTCGGACGAAGCCAAAGTACTAGTTGCGCTGGCAGCGGACACTTTGTAGGTAATTGTTGCCTGCCGTATGTTGCCCATCACGCAAATCTGAAAACATAAACGTTTTTGGTCGAAACTAAGCTCGTAAAAAGTATACATGCATAAGGCAAAACGTCAGCCAAGCTTGCTGTGACATTCAAAGCCTAACTTGACAAGCTCACCCTCGTGACGTAGGCGGCGCTGCGGCAGCCGAGCACGGAGATGTCAATCACCAGGGAGTCAGCTGTTCCGCTGGGAAAAATGTAGCCGACAATTTCACTGTAGGTGCCTCCCGTGATGGCGAATCTGGGCAGGTAGACGCTGCTTGTCATCAGGTTGACCTCCGGGCAGGCTGAAATATGCAGCTTTGTGTTCAGATAATTCGACAATAAATTGGTTTAGAAACATTTCCTTCATTAAAAATTATGCGTTTTTGTTATAACGAAAATCCTTAAGTATATCTCAGATAGACATCTTTATCTAGCCTGAAGGAGATCTAAGCACACTTACAAGTTGTCGTTGGGACAGTACTTGTACTAGTTGTAGAGGTTGTAGGCGTTGTAGTAGTAGTCGATGTGGTTGTAGTAGTTGACGGCGTCGTACTGGTGGTCGTGCTAGTTGTTGTGGTCGGCGTAGTAGTAGTGATGCAGGCCGGATTGATTGGCACAAAACAGCCGATAATCTCCAGGTATGTCTGATAGCTCAAACTCGACGCAGAAAAAGATTTTAACGACCTGGGTTGCACAGTGAATTCAGCCACCTGGAAGCCGAAAGTGTAGCACAGATCCGCTGACAGAATATCGCTTACGAGAGACAAGGAGGCCGTGAGTGTCTGGAACAGGCCACTCTGTCTGTACTGTATTGTGGCCTGTTTGATGTTGCCTGATAAGCAGATCTGAAAGCGATTGAGTCAGTAGTAGTAAAAGTATCAGCATCAGGATAGTAGTAGTTCATGAGAATTCGTTTTAAAAATGGAACTAAAAGTACACACTCGGTCAACATAAACAGCACTCCTGCAGTTGCCGGCGGTCAAGTCAACAAACAGTCGACCCCCGCCAGTCACACCGATTCTGAATCCAGTGGCATCGTTGAATGAATCTTGACCCGAAATGAACTGCATCGGCAGATAGTCGAGTCGCGACAGCGCATTCACCATTGGGCAGACTGAAATTTAAATCCATTTAAATCTTTGTTAGTTTTTTTCCAACCATAATACAGTAATATCTCGAATAATGTGAATGAGTTACACTCTTGATCCTTTAATTCGCACCAATATGTAGTAAAAAACTCTCGCTTCAATCACAAGCGCTTACAAGTTGAAGTTACAGTTGTAGTAGTCGGGGTTGTCCCTGTTGTAGTCTGCGTTGTAGTTGTACTAGTTGTAGTAGTCGACGAAGTAGGAGGTACGCACATAGGGAGAGGATTGAAGCAGCCCTGAATGGATAAGTAGAACTGATACACCGCGGCAGAAGGGTCGCTTGACTTAGGCTCTTTCGGAGCAATCAGAAATGTGTGAACATTGAAGTTGATAGTGTAGCATAGCACGCCGGGGGAGTCGAGTGAGGATGCTTGGGAATCGGAGAGCACAGAAAATCCACCGGCTGATGAAGTTCGGTAGAATAGATCCGACTGCTTGACGTTGCCTCCTATCACGCAAACCTGTGATGGTTTTTCACGCGGGCATGTTATTGCGCAGTGTCAAAAACTATGCGTTAATCGAGAAAATAACAGATTTCATAGATTGCCAGACTCACAGAGAAAACGTAATTCGGCGTGCGGCAACTATTTGCCGTGATGTCGATCGTGAGAAACTGGCCTCTGGTAACGCTGTAACCGATGGTGGGCGAATAGGTTCCACCTGAGATCGCCCACGTCGGAAGATAATCGGTCGATGATAGAAGATTCACGGATGGACATCCTGTGTAGATAGTGGTTTGGGTGTACAGATTTTCGTGCTCAGCTGATTGTCTGATTCAGCTCTGGCTTGAGACAACAAGTACGCAAGATTTACAAGATTTACTTTAACAAATTTCGGTGTGCTATTAACAATATTACAAGATTAAAAAAGCGAAAATTTAGTACATTGGCATAAATTTTCCGTACTTGTTGGGACAGGAGTGGTAGTAGTACTAGTACTAGTCGAAGTGGCTGTTGTTGTTGTTGGCCTAGTTGTGCTGGTCGTAGTAGTCGTACTTGGAGTAGTAGTTGTAGTAGAAGTTGTAGTAGTCGTAGTTGGCGTTGTTGTTGTGGTACTAGTCGTTGGAGTCGTGCTAGTTGAAGTTGTACTCGGGCTAGTACTAGGAATACTAGTGGTTAGTGTGGTACTGGTCGATGTAGTTGTAGAAGTTGTTGGAGTAGTGGTCGTCGAAGTTGTCGTAGTTGGCGTTGTGGTCGTCGAAGTTGTACTTGTAGTGATGGTAGTGGGGGTTGTTGTTGTACTAGTAGTTGTTGACGTGGGTGGCACCAGACATGCGCTCGGAAGTGGCGTGAAGCAGGCGTCAACCCGAACAAAAAAGGCATAGTTGGTGTCTCCACTAGAGGCGGTCTTCAGCAATAGTGGAACCACCGCAAACCTCGCTACTGATCTGCGCGGACTGTAACACAATGAGCTGCTGCTGTCAGATTCGAACATTTGCGAGTTCATGTCGAGTCGCAATTCAGAAGTGACACTGTCCGCGTAGAACATATTCGCAACTCGCACGTTGCCAGAGAGGCACACCTAAACATAAGTAGAATAAGTATCACCAGTCTATCTATGTGGGTCGCTTTGTCGCTCATAATTTTTCCCACCAAAAACCTAGCTACGGCTCGTACTTAAGATAGAATCTGGTATAGAAATCGTTTTGACAAAAGCTAACTCACATTACAAGCATATCTCGTGTGCTTTTTTTACAAAATTGTGCACGGCATTAACAAGCTTTTTAATAGTTTCTCCTTTAGCAGGCTCACCCGTTCAACGAAAATCGGCGATCTGCATGAGTACACTGTGAGGTCGACTGTGAGCGCACCTGAAGCACCAAACTTCATTATGAAGCCGCTGAAAGTTTCGTAGATCGCGCCAGTCACAGCGAACGATGGAATGAAAGCATTCTGACTGAAGCCATCGATGAGGCAGGTGGTTGTTGTTTCAATTGTTGTTGTGAGTGTTTTTGTAGTGGTTCTCGTAGTAGCACTAGTTGTAGGTGTTGTAGCTGAAGTCATTGTTGGCGTTGTAGTTGTTGTTGTACTTGTAGTTGTCGGGGTAGTTGTAGTGGTAGTTGTTGTACTGGTAGGCGCAATGAGGCAACTACCACTAAGCGGTGTAATGCAGGCCTGTAGTGAGATGAAGAATTGATAGAATGAACCAGCGACTCCCGGTTTAAGCTCTTTCGGAGCGATCAGAATCGCAGCGGCGATCCTATCGAGTTGATAGCAAAGGGGAGCGCCGCTGGCAGAGGTCACTCCGGGAGTTCTGAAGTCCAGGAGGTAGCTGCCACTCACTGACTCTTTGATGAAAATTTCAGCGCGTTGCACATTCCCGGCGATGCAGAGCTGCAAGTGAAAGTGATAATAAATCGAGTTAGATAGAGTGTACTAAAAATGATAAGCAAAGGTTTCGATGAAAGGCACGAGATAAAACAATTACGAGCTATAGTCATTACTTTTACACTTAAATCTAATTACTCGTAGATTTCGATTGCAAACTAAGCAATGAAAAAAATGTTCAATACAATCCTCACCAAAACTCGAAAATGAATGTAATAATGAAAAATGTTTAATTTACCTGGCCAATCATTGCTGCTGACCGGCAACCCAGGACCGTGAGATCAATCTGAAGCCCTGGCGTTCCATTGGTGGGAATCGAGAAGCCAGAGAACTCCTGGTAGGTGGCGCCGACGCCAGTGATAGTCCACAATGGAAGCAAATCAGAGCGGCTCATAGCATCAACGAAGCATGCTGGAATGAAAAAAAACAATTCCCTCTTTGATTTGTTACTTAGGTGGTACATTGGCTGCCCCGTCTGCGACAACCAGCCAATCGATTTGCCTGCCATGGATTGTTTGATATGAGAAAATCCAATACGTCTTTAAACATCTGTAAAAATAAACATCATCTGGGCGGCGTAAATTAGTTAAATAAATGATAAGGGCTCACAGGGAGTTGTTATGGTCGTAGTCGGAGTTGTCCTAGTCGTTCTCGATGTTGTGGTTGAAGTAGTAGTGGGAGTGGTTGTTGTTGTCGTTGTTGGTGTTGTAGCTGTACTTGTACTCGTTGTAGAGGTCGTTGTCGATGTGGTGCTTGTGGCGGAAGAAGTTGTGGGTGTTGATGTTGTTGTGGTGCTGGTGGTTGGTGTGGTAGTGGTGGTAGTTGTCAACGTTGTTGGACAGTTAATGGGAGTGAAGCAGGCGTAAACACTAAGGTAGAATTCGTAGCTAGTAGAAGCACTAAGCAGCTCAACAGGACTAATCTGCAGCAATGCCACTGAGAAGCCCAGGTTGTAGCACAGCTGAAAATTTTCGGCCACCAGGCTCAAGGAGTCGGCGAAGATGTCCGTCGCTGAAGTTGCAGTCCTACGGTAGAAGAGATTGGCCCTTCTCACATTGCCAAGTAGGCACACCTAAAATGAAGCAAAATTAAGTACTAGAACTTATTTAATGTTCGCTAACCATTTTCCGATGCTGCGCACTAATTAGGAGCTTATAGGAAAAAATTATGACAGCAGATATACGAGTTCGGCAAACGATTCACTAGGATGCTAGAATTCAATTCACCAACCCCGATTTCAAATTTGACCATTGTTTCTACGCGGGCATGGTACCCATTTCAAAAAACGTGAAAGTGCCGCTAAAACAGTCGTCTGCCGTATTCGAAGTAAAAACATCCGTTGAATGACACACTTTACACAAGCGCGGTGCAATAGCTGCGGCTGTACCACTAGCAGTACTGTTTTGCGGTGTTCATACTGTCACTGCATGAGTATAAAATAATTTAGTCACCCACTTTCGGTCTTTGTAAAAAACTATCTACGTTTTTTAACGGCCAGTGGATAATTAAAACTCAAATTTGAGCCGAAAATTCGCTACCAGTGTTGGACTAGTTATTGTATTGCTAGTTTGAAACAGTTATGCATATTACAAAATCTGTAATTTATTTGAAAGTAGAAAGACTGTAGGGGGTACGTATTTCAAATACCCAATTTTTTTCTCTATCTCCTAAAATATGCAACCAATCGTAATGAAAATCCAGAACATGGGCTAAAAGTTTCCACTCTATCCGATGAGACAATTTCCAGAATCACATAACATCGCGGCATCGTCGAGATATTCAACGTCGTCAGGGTATCTGGTGGCAAAAACCACAAATATAGGTAAAAAATTTTCTGCTCACAAAATTCTGCTCACACAAGTAATCAAATTGGCTACTATTGTTGTATATTTTTGTACTTATTATATTGTTAATCTTTACACTTTTGAACCGATGTGGATTCGCCAAAGATGTTTATACTGAGCTATTTTATTTGTTCTTATCACCAGGTTGTTCGACAAGAATCGCTGAGAATCGCGACGATGCGGATAATTTTGATTTCGATGTTGGACTTTCACAAAAATCGGTCATTTGGTTTGGGAGCTATTTTGAAGTAGGCAGTGGGTATTTGTGGCTAAAAATAGCGTGGTTTTTCTACGGTTAGCACTTGCCCGGTCGACGATTAACGGCAGTCGACAGCCATCGGCGGTGATGTCAACACTGAGACTTCCCGGCGCGGATGCTGGCATTTTCCAGCCGGTGCCGCTCTGGAAAACGGCGCCAGTGATGGCAGATCCGGGTATCAACGCCGTGCTGGACAATCCATTTACTGAAGGACACACTGTTAGTGGGATTGCGACAAATTATTATGCTTTTTAGATGGAACCTAAAGGATTTGAAGCTTTGCATTGCCTGTAAATAGTAATATAGTCATTGTTCATAGTAATACTGGCTCATCGTTCCACATAGCATGACAATTTGAGTTGTCTATGGCTTACTTTCTCATGTGAATTCAAATGCTCGGCCATAGAATTCAATGGGCCGTTCCGTTTTGCATGTCCACTGTTCCACATAGCGCGACAAAAGCAATACGAGTAACAGTTTCACATTCAGTGGATAAGACAGTTACGAGTATAAATATTTTTTAGTTGAAATACTCCTTTTTCAGCCAAACATTAAGCTTTTTTGGTCAAGCATTGCGTTCTCCTCCATTATCTGCTAGAACCCCGCCAATCACTTGCATCTGTGACTTTTCGTCACTGGCAAACTCACGCGTCATTCGAGTTGTAGTTGTCGGTGTGGTAGTCGTAGTGGTAGTTGAAGTCGTAGTGCTTGTTGAAGTGGGTGTTGTAGTTGTCGGTGTAGTACTGGTGGTGGTAGTCGGCGGGGTGAAGCACGCGCTGTCCAAGTAGCCAAAACAGGCATAGACCAACAGGAAGGTTCTGTACGCTGGATCACTGCTGTAGGCAGACTTCAGCTGCAGCGGTGTCAACCTAATGCCAGTGATAAAGGCACCTAGTGGCGGTGTGAAACAGAGCGCGTCGCCAATTCCGATTGCCCTCAAAAGCAGCGAACTGGCGTCGGCGAGGTAAGGGCCTCCATAGACTGTCTGGTACTGCACGCTGCACTGTTGAATGTTGCCTATCAGACAGACCTGTGCGAGCCATAATTTTGAAATATAAAACGTAGGTTGTCAGGAACCATACTTCTTCTGATTAAGAGGAGACGCATTTAAGAAATATCGTTAATTGAAACTCCAATAAGCTATTATAGCATATTAGGCTCTCTTTAACTCATTCTTTTACTATCGATCGGCAAGTGTGATAGCTCTGTTAACGTTGCGGCTTTCTTAGATTGATAACGTACTTTTCGCCAGCTTTTTTCTTTTGAAAGAAAGACTATTAAATACCAGCTAGACTATATCCATAAGAGGGTGAAGTTCAGGACCTTAAACATCCATCACCCTGAAAGCTCACCCTGTCCACAGCGATAGGAGCTCGGCAACCCGTCACAGACAAATCAATAGTGAGCGCACTGAAGCCATCCGTGGACATCGTGTAGCCTGACTCCGTGTTGTTTGCCCCAGATAGTGCGGAACGCGGCAAATACCGTTCGTCAGATAGTCCATTGACTAAACAGGATGCTGTAGTCGTTGGCGTAGTAGTTGATGTCCTTGTTGTTGAAGTGGTTGTACTAGTGGTGGAAGTACTCTGTGTATTCATCGGCGTTGATGTCGTTACAGTGGTAGTTGTTGGTGTTGTTGTTGTTGTTGTGGTAGTCGTTGGCGGTGTTAGGCATACGGCTGGCAGGACATTAAAACAGGCTTCAATGGTCATGAAGAACATGTAGGCTGTGGTATCAGTAGTACCCGATTTAAACTCCTGTGGCAACACGTGCAGCTCGGTAATCGGCAAAGGCGGACTGTAGCATATCGGAGCAAGAGTGTCGCTGCTAAGTGACGCGTATGGTTCCCATGAGTTTAGTGCACTCTGTCGGATCATCAGTGTCGCTCGGCGTACATTTCCACCGAGTAAGCAAATCTAAAAAATTAAACATATATATTTATGGAAGACAACAAAATAAAGTAATGAGTAGCAGTATTTTATCGCGATGGTGGGTTGAATTATACGAGGTGTGCGAGTAATACGTTTCGCGGAGATGCACGAACCTTGTAAACAAAAATTGAAGAGCGACAGCCATAAACAGACAGGTCAACGAAAACACCGTTCGTAGATGTCCTCGGAACACTGAAACCAGACAGAGGGCTATAACCTGGCGCTGCGATGGCGAACGCCGGGATGTAATTGCCGCTTGTTAGACCATTAACTATGCAGCTTCCAGTTGTTGACGTTGAAGTACTTGCCGTCGATGTGGTCGTAGGTGTTGTAGTCGTTGAAGTAGTTCTTGTTGTTGATGTAGTTGTCGAGGTTGTTGTAGTGCTTGTTGCCTCTGTAGTCCTCGTGGTCGGCTGGGTTAAACAATTGCTTGGGAGATAAACAAAGCAACCGTCAATTGACAGATAAAAGCGATAAGATGTATCTGTTAAAGTGGAGTTCTGAAGCGCCACTGGAACAATTACTAGACCGGTAATGCCACCACCAAGTGGAATACAAAGTGGTGTGGCGGACGAGGAAACGGATGTGCGCTCTGATTCAAATACAATGGAGTATATATTGCTTGAGTAAGATCCGCGAGCATAAACCAATGTCCTAGCAACATTTCCTACTAAGCAGAGCTGCATGAGGTATGTTGGATCGGTGCGGCAGCCACCAGCTGTTAAATCAATCGTCAAATTTCCGAGAGGAAATGGAACATTATATTGGCCCAGCCTTTCTGTTCCACCAACGATAGCCCAATCCGGAATGTATCGCACGTCAGAGATCCCATTCACTTTGGGACAGATGGTAGGCACGGGAGTTGTCGTCGTCGATGTCGTTGTTGTCATAGTACTCGAAGTTGTAATTGTTGTCGGTGTTGTTGTTGTAGCCATCGATGTTGTCGTGGGGGTTGTTGTTGTAGTTGTTGGGGTTGTTGTGGTAGTTGATGTGGTTGTTGATGGTGCTGTCGTTGTGGTTGAAGTAGTTGGCGTTGTTGTAGTCGTTGAAGTTGTCGGCGTTGTAGTTGTTGAGGTTGTAGTTGTTGTACTTGTTGTTGTGGGCGTTGGAGTAGTGGTAGCAGTAGTGGTTGAAGTCGTAGTAGTTGACGGTGTTGTGGTAGTGCTCGTAGTGCTACTAGTAGTCAGACAAGCCGGATTAAGCGGTGTAAAGCAGCCGTACATGTTCATATAGAACACAAACTCGCCACTTCCAGAGGTTATCGACGTCAGAGGAGATACTTGAAGCCCAGTGATGTCACGATTGATATCGAAGCAAAAAACCCCAGGAGACTTTGAAACTGCGGTGATTGGAGTCACAACGTACCTTTCGATTACACTGGCCTGAATTAACAAGGACATTGTTGCCACATTGCCCCCCAAGCAGACATTAAATATGCGAACAGCTGAACGGCACCTTCGTGCTGAGATGTCAATCTGAATAGCTCCTCCGGGTGACAGGGTGAAGGCACCGGCTCCATTTATTGCCACTCCGGTGATATCCATGCTTGGAATGAATACCTGACTTGACAGGCCATCCACTATCGGGCAATCTGCAAATTTAGTTATAAAATTTTATATAGAAATTTTAATATTTTTCATTGAGTATTAGAGAATGTGTGAGGTGTATCATCATCATCGTACACGTAGTTGAAGGTGTCGTAGTAGTAACAGTAGTAGTAGCTGTAGTAGTTGGTGTCGTAATAGTAGACGTAGAAGTAGTTGGTGTTGTAGTTGTAGAGGTCGTGGTCGTAGTACTAGGCGTTGTAGTTGTTGCAGTAGTCGAAGTTGTTAGGGTAGTCGTCGGAGTAGTCGTGGTAGTAGTCGTTGGTGTAGTGGTCGCTGTTGTAGAAGTTGAAGTTGAAGTTGTAGGCGTGGTTGTCGTCATAGTGGTGGGAGTTGTCGTGGAAGTTGTTGTTGTCGAAGTTGTAGTTAAACACGAGGATGGCAGTTCTTTAAAGCAGCCGTATAACATAATGTACATCAGGTAGGTGCTATCACTTGCGCCTTTAAATGACTGGGGCGAGATCTGAACTTCAAGTCCGAATCGGCTGATATTGATGCACAAAATTTCACTACTGCTGGCCACCTTTGTAAAAGACTCGTCAATGAGGCGAGCCAAGATAAACGGGTCCTCCTTGACCAGGACGTACGCCGTGCGAACATTGCCAGCTAAGCACACCTAGTAGAAAAAAAAATATTAAAAAGCGGGTCAGATTTAAAACAAGTCGTCAGTTATCACGGCATCATTCGTATATTATTAACTGATATATTATAAATATATTGAACTCACCTGGGAGATATACGAAGCTGAGCGGCAGCCTCTGGCCGAAATGTCGATCACCATTAGCTGGCCGGGCTGCATGCTGAAGGCGCCAGTGAGTGGGTCCCGCCTGCCGCCAAACGCAATATCCAAGTTAGGAATGATTAGCGGATTCTGAATGCCGTCAACCACGGGACAGGCTGCAATGGACAGAAAAAATACTTTAAGTATGAGTTCGTGATTTATGAACTGGCTGTCGTTTTTTTCTACAAATTGGTGCATTGGTTTCCAACTATTGCATAACTTAAACAGTAAAAATTATCACGATATTTATACGAGCTACTATTAAATGTCAGGTGATCTTCTTGCAGCTCACGTTTACCTGTGGTAGTTATCGGCGCGCTTGTTGTAGTCGTTGTTGGGGTTGTTTTAGTTGATGTCGTTGTAGTAGTCGGCGTCGTTGTGGTAGTTGTTGACGCTGTCGTGCTACTCGTAGTGCTGGTAGTAGTGCTTGTGGTAGTTAGCGCTGTCGTAGTAGTACTAGTAGTAGGCTTTGTAGTCGTAGTTGATGTTGTTGTAGATTTCGAAGTTGTGGTCGGTGGTAAGCAGGTGGATAGGGTATCAAAGCAGCCTACAACTGTCAAAAAGAACTTATAATTGGCCGATGCGCTATCGTATGACTTTATAAAGCTTGGCGTAATCCTAATGGCTGTTAGGTTTTGTTGAATTATGTAGCACAGGCTGTTTGAGGGTAGATCGCCAACAATTGTGCTGGACAAACTGGACAATTCGTAAATACCACTCATGCTGCGCTTCAGTTGCAGGCTGGCTTGCTTCACATTGCCCAATAGACACACCTGCAGTCGGGGTTGAAGTTATGGAGTTCCGATAAAAAAGAATAGTATCAAAAGTAGCAGAAACTGTATAAAATATTTTTTGTGACATTTTGTGGCATCTTGCCTCACCAGTTACCTCTTCAATGTATACAGTGTGACTGCGACAGCCAAATACTGTCAGATCGATATCCAATGAGTTGGTAGCGACTCTCGGCATGTTATACCCGGTTACCGGGTCCACAACAGCTCCAGCTATGGCGAATCCTGGCAGGTAGGAGTTGCTTGACAAGCCGTTAAACGAAGAGCAGACTGAAATTAAAAATATATTTTAAGCCACTTATAATTAGTCCATCTGTTTTGACTGCTAGTTAAAAAACCGAGATATATTTAATTATAAAACATGCGAGTAATGGTTCTCGGAAAAAATGAATTACAACCTAGTTTATTATTTTGCACCTGTCTGCCATGCCTACTTTTAATCCACTGTAAGAAAAATGCATTAACAGTAGAAAGAAAATTGCTATTTTTCCCCCGGGGAAGACTACAGGGGCATTTTGGGGCATTTTAGATCCCAAACCGAACGACCAATTTTCGCGAAACTCCCCCGCACATGGATCAAACTTTTCCGCCCTTTACGATGAACTATGTAATCACTACAGTATAAGAAATATTAATAGTGGAACTGGTAGCATAATGAAATTTTGTAAGCCTATATTGGTGGTTCTTGCCACTAGACAACCCGACGAGAACCATTGCAAGTCGGGATGCTGAAAGATGTTTAATCAGAAAATGAGGAAAAGCTTAACATTGATGTGGATTTTCATGGCGATTGTTTGAATATTTTAAGAGATGCAGAAAAAACCGAGCGTGTTGACAATACTTACAATATGGGCTGAGTGGTCTTTCTACTTTTAAATTTTATTTTCTTACCAGTAGGTACAACAGTCGTTGTAGTTGCTGTAGTAGTGGGCGTTGTCGTAGTAGAAGTTGATGTACTAGTAGTAGGCGTAGATCTTGTCGTAGTTGTAGTTATTGGCACGGAAGTCGCTGTGCTAATAGTTGTAGTTGGCGTCGTTGTAGAAGTGCTTGATGTTGGTAAATGTGTCGTAGTCGCTGCAGTGGTTAGTGTTGTTGAAGTCGAAGTTGTTGTTGTACTAGTAGTTGGTGTCGTTGAAGTGATTGGCGTGGTAGTTGTTGGCGTAGTAGATGTTGCAGCAGTTGTTGCTGTCGTCGTTCGTGTACTTGATGTAGAGGTCGTTGGCGAAGTAGTCGTAGTAGAGGTCGTGCTGGTTGTTAAGCACACCGGTGGTAGAGGCGTGAAACAGGCATCGATTGAGACGAAAAAGTTGTACTGTGCGTCTCCTGAAAAGCTTGGCTTCAGCTGCACCGGGAAAATGGCGAACTGGGCCACGATAGTGCTGATGCTATAGCAGAGATCCAATGTGTCAGATACCACATCTAGCGAGGAGGCCAGCTCAGAGAACAGCGCAGTAGAAACTGACCGATACAGAATGTGAGCTTGCTTCACGTTTCCGCTCAAACATAGCTACAAAAGTACATGTTTTGGTTATGATTATTTGTTAATGTATTGATCATAATCGTTTAATTCAAATTTTCTTTACCTTTTGAACCAGAATAGGAGAGCGGCAGGTTCCCAAAACCAGGTCGATCTGCATAACAGCGCTCTTTTCAACACTCCAGCCAGTGAATGGACCCCACAGGGCTGATTTCACCGCTGTTAGGGGGATATAGTTGAAGTCGGACATCCCGTTCACGACGAGACAAGCTGAAATGAAGGGTGAAGTCAAACTGCAGACTAAGAGCGCTTTCTACCAGAAGGCAAGCGGAGAATAAAGGCTGAATAATGTAGCTCAAGGATTAGGTGTGTAACAAACCCCAAATGAACCAAATACTCAAGATGAATGAATATTTGGCGAAAGCTAGCCAAAACGTACATGTAGTAGTTGATGGCCCTGTTGTAGTTGTTGTAGTAGCAGTAGTTGTACTGGTGCTTGTAGTAGGCGTAGTCGGTGTTGTAGTTGTGCTAGTTGAAGCTGTAGACGAGCTAGTTGTGCTAGACGTTGTGGATGTAGTTGGCGTTGTAGAAGTAGTTGTTGTAGAGCTTGTGGTCGATGTGCAGGTATTCCTCACGGGAGTAAAACAGCCTTCAATACTGACGTAGGCCTGGTACTCGGCATCGGTACTTGAGCTGGGCTTGAGAGTCTCTGGCTGAAATGCGACTGCCATCACAGCAAAGCCAATATCGTAGCATAACTTGGACCCAGACGTGTCCACCATCTTGCCAGCTGAGCCCTCCAAAGGAACGAATCTGCCTTGGTCTCCGGATCTGTATGATACAATTGCCGATCGAATATTGCCGCCGATGCAGAGCCGAATAGTGTACACACCCGTGCCCGAGAGACAGTTGTTATCAGCCATATAGTTAACAACCATTTGCTGGCCTTTGATAATGCGGAATTCCCCCGCTGGGCCGATTCTGGCGCCGGAAATGGCTGAGTCTGTTATGTAGGTCTTGTCTAGCATGCCATCCACGATATTACAGACTGGAAATTTAGGCTTTTAGGCTGCTTTTCAAATAATATACTTAATGTAGTATAAGCTTTATGTAAGTCAAATCCTTTCATTAAAACTTCAATGTTTAGCATTCAGAACAGAACAGTTCGAATAAGTTGTCAGCAATACACTCACTCTTGGTGGTCGTCGTTTGAACAGTAGTTGTTGTACTTGGAGTACTTGTAGTTGTCGGTGTAGTGCTTGTCTGTGTTGTAGTGGTGCCAGTTGTTGTCGTTGGTGGAGTCGTGAAGAAATACTTGGTGGTTAGCGGCACACATGAGCAGAATGGCTCCGGTATTTGACAGTTGGCGAGTTGCAACACAGCCAAGATGAAGTAGGTGGCGGCCACTGCTGCAAAGAAGAAATAAACTCAAACTTTGGGCAGGTAAATTGAGTATATGCGTTTTTTTTATCAAGTCCCACTTTTGTCCACCATTTGCGTTCAACCCGCAACTTTCGCCTTCGATTCAGACCTAATACAGTTCTCGCCTTCAAATCAGATCTTTCTGCCATTCTCGTATTCAACTGATATGCTTCTGATGATTCTCGCCTTCAAATCAGATCTTTCTGCCATTCTCGTATTCAACTGATATGCTTCTGATGATTCTCGCCTTCAAATCAGATCTTTCTGCCATTCTCGTATTTAACTGATATGTTTCTGATGATTCTCGCCTTCAAATCAGATCTTTCTGCCATTCTCGTATTCAACTGATATGCTTCTGATGATTCTCGCCTTCAAATCAGATCTTTCTGCCATTCTCGTATTCAACTGATATGCTTCTGATGATTCTCGCCTTCAAATCAGATCTTTCTGCCATTCTCGTATTCAACTGAAATGTTTCTGATGATTCTCGCCTTCAAATCAGATCTTTCTGCCATTCTCGTATTCAACTGAAATGTTTCTGATGATTCTCGCCTTCAAATCAGATCTTTCAGCATCGCTGCCCATTTCAACCGGTTTTTAGATCACATGCCATATGCTTTATGACAGGTCAGTCGCTGAAATATTTGTACTTATATATAACTTCGAAGAAGTTTCTTACCGATAGGCCCCATTGTGGTAGGCCAGCGCATCCCGGTTTGCGAAATAAACACAGCTTGCTTTAACTTTCAGTTTTCTTCTTAGGACTACAGAAAAGTACCATACGTTTCTTATAAACAGCACTGGGCGTGACCCTAGCGTCTTGTCTTGTCGTTTTAAGTGAAAAGAAATGAAGACTAGTGCATGGGAATCTATAATGCGCTCGGCCAGTGCCCAGTAGAAGTACCGAACAAACGCTATTGAAGACACCCACACTCACATTGAAGCCCCCTAGTTGTCTCTTCTATCTTGGTGTAAGAAATCGGTAGCAATTTACGAGTCTCCAATGTGCCACAGTATTCGGACGCACCCAACTCTTCTTGCTGAGGCCAAAAAGTGTGCACCGCGCCAACCCTTCACAGGCTCCTGCCCTACAAGAGGCTTCTCAATTCGCAATTCTCTCAACCAATTGAGCAGAAAGCACAAGGCAACAGACTCCAGATTGAACAGAGTGATGCGATGCAAGGCATGCAATCTTTCATTTACCTATATGGCCTCGCGCGTCTTACCACCAGCTAGCATCACTTCACTTAGTTTAAAGACACCCTTTCCTGTTTCAGCTCGCAGCTATATAGCCCTAAAGACTCGCGTGCCAAAACTTCTCCATGTGCAATTCACGAAACGATAGATCTTTAAGTATGACGAAGATGAAGGTTGCCCGATGGTACTGAGAATAACGAGTAAGCTAAAGATGTAAAACGTAGAATCGACGGTCCAATGAATTTTTATAAAAGGTAGGTGACAGTTCACTGAAAAAAATGACGTGGTGAAGGTTCCCCTGCAGACCCCTGCAGATGGACTGCTAGGTAAAGATCAAGTTAAAATTAGAAAATGAAGAAAGCAAAACCGATGAATGGCGAATAGTTTTAGCAGCTGAAAGAAATAAACACCAATTAACACACGAAAAGACAGGATAAGGCGTCAGTTTTGTTAAAAATTATAAAACTTAAAGTATAAAACAAAAATCTGATTGGCGAGGAAAGACAGCCATGAAGATAATATTTCAGATCTTGTGCACAGTATTAATTTATACTTTAATGAGCCTCTGTAACGGACAAACTCGTAGAGTAAAATCGAAAATCGAAGCAATTATACATTCTTGTTCTCATCAGTAATATTGAAACTCAATCGTCCTCATCTTCGTAGTACATGGTGACGTCGTCATCATAGTTGATATCCTGCATGGTAGCGAAAGCGTCCTGGTCGAATCCGACAGGCGAGGCGCGAGCTTTTACAACGTAATCCTCGACACGGGTGGGCACAGTAACACCGTCGGCCACTGCGTCCAGCTTGGTGGCTTCCACCTGCTTTCTAGAGTTTTGTGGAGAAAGTTAATTTTATAGTCATATTAGAGACTGCTGGGCATCGACCCAGGAGACTGTAGGTTTCATACTGCGACCGGTTGTGATGCAAAAGACTGGTTGCTGTGATCTTAGAGACTGGCTGCTGTGATGTTAGAGACTGGTTGCTGTGATGTCAGAGACTGGCTGCTGTGATGTCAGAGACTGGTTGCTGTGATGTTAGAGACTGGCTGCTGTGATGTCAGAGACTGGCTGCTGTGATGTTAGAGACTGGTTGCTGTGATGTCAGAGACTGGCTGCTGTGATGTTAGAGACTGGTTGCTGTGATGTCAGAGACTGGCTGCTGTGATGTTAGAGACTGGTTGCTGTGATGTCAGAGACTGGCTGCTGTGATGTTAGACACTGGCTGCTGTGATGTTAGAGACTGGTTGCTGTGATGTCAGAGACTGGCTGCTGTGATGTTAGAGACTGGTTGCTGTGATGTCAGAGACTGGCTGCTGTGATGTTAGAGACTGGTTGCTGTGATGTCAGAGACTGGCTGCTGTGATGTTAGAGACTGGTTGCTGTGATGTCAGAGACTGGCTGCTGTGATGTTAGAGACTGGTTGCTGTGATGTCAGAGACTGGCTGCTGTGATGTTAGAGACTGGTTGCTGTGATGTCAGAGACTGGCTGCTGTGATGTTAGACACTGGCTGCTGTGATGTTAGAGACTGGTTGCTGTGATGTCAGAGACTGGCTGCTGTGATGTTAGAGACTGGTTGCTGTGATGTCAGAGACTGGCTGCTGTGATGTTAGAGACTGGTTGCTGTGATGTCAGAGACTGGCTGCTGTGATGTTAGACACTGGCTGCTGTGATGTCAGAGACTGGTTGCTGTGATGTTAGACACTGGTTGCTGTGATGTCAAAGACTGGTTGCTGTGATGTTAGAGACTGGCTGCTGTGATGTCAGAGACTGGCTGCTGTGATGTTAGACACTGGCTGCTGTGATGTCAGAGACTGTTTGCTGTGATATCAGAGACTGGTTGCTGTGATGTCAGAGACTGGTTGCTGTGATGTCAGAGACTGGTTGCTGTGATGTCAGAGACTGGCTGCTGTGATGTCAGAGACTATAACTGACTAAAATTTATTGTTTAAGCGAAATAATTGACTCTAATAAAAGTAACACATTATGCAAAAATAAATGCAATAAGATGGATTAGCTTGAATAATATATGCTAGTTACTCAGTAAAACATCCTTCTTGAAATATCCCCAATTCTCCATCTTAAAGAAACTTCCTTTAACAGGTCGGAGATGAACTATGCAGTGTACGTTTCTCACCTCACAATATCGGTGTATTCAGAGTCACTGCCCTCCTTCCACTTGCGGTACATAACAGACGCGTCAACATTAGCCGGCGAGCTTGTGTTAGGCTCATTTAGCAACGAAATCACACTGAGTAGTATAGTGCGAACATTCTGCGTCGGATTCCAACGCTCAGAGGGCAGCTCACCGCTAACTGGATCTTCGCCCGGCGGGTGCAGAATCGAGATGCACACCTTGCCATCCTGAGGAACAGCAAGATATCGCAGACTTTGCATGCCAGTTTTCTAAACCAGATTAGATTTTATAAGACACCAAATCTCACCTCATATATGTTTGGATGCCACATCTTAGTAATAAATTTCATAGATGGCGGCGAATATGGATAGTCGGTAGGAAACTTCAGGCCAGCCTGCACAATTGAGAATCAAGCTGCAGATATCGACTTTGCCTTGTGACAAATAAAACGAAAAAATGTTCTGCGTAGAAAATTTATTGAAATTGTCACCGAAATTCCAATGATTTTATAAACACATTACAATTTTCATAAATGGATGGGCATAATTAAACTTCGTTACTTCGTTACACAACTTCAAGAGAGATTATATTATTGTCTTTGAGATGACTGATTCTATTAAGTTCTGATCTCTAATTAGAGATTCGCGATTTCGTTGTTACAAGAGTTTTTAATCAATTGTAAAATAGTTTACTTACTTTTAAGTAACCCCCTTCATACAGGGTTCCTGGAGGACCGAAAATGATGACGTCCCATTCGTACATATAGGTATCATTCTTCAAGCGCACAATAAAACCCTCTACAGGAGAGTCATTTAGATTTTTATATTCTTGCTGAAGTACTTTAACAGAACTATTTTTCAAAAGAAAAGTCATTTTATATGAATATGATGTTCGGCTTCAACTAAAAACCAAGTTCAATGCAACTTCAAAGCAAGTTCTAAAATCTTGCTAGTTGCAGATGTTCTTAAATTTTGATTATGCGCTGAAAAAGTTCACTGTACGTCGTAAATCAAAAATATGAGTAGTACTTAAGTCAACGGTTACGTATCAAAAAATAAGTTGATTGAAAAGATTGTAATAAATAATAAAAAGTATAAATATTTTTTTTCTAGAATATGTATCATAAAATATTTTCAGTCATGACGTTCGATATTCGAAAAAAGCTCGCGTGATATAATAATTTACACAAGAAGAAGAAGAAGCTGCGCTGCGCATGTTACGGTGTATTATGTGTCTGAATATAAATAATTAACGTTTAATAAAAATTACAAGAGGGCTGCAGGCTATCGCAATCATTCAGTTACACTTATACCTGCAGCCAGGCACCAGCGAAAGGTAGTTCTGCCAATTTCGCCGACTCCAATTTCGCAGTCACTGCACACACGTACACTGATACCGTACACAGTAACGCAGGCGCATAAGCCTACTCACAGGTGTATATCTGCCTTGACTTTCTCATCGTCAACAGTGTACAGTTCCCTGTGCCTTGAAGGTTGGCCCTCATGGGTGTAAATTTCACAACAAGCCCCCGAGCCTTCTCTCCATGGCTCAGTGGCTGCGCCCCAAATAAATGTGGCCTCGCTGAGGCGAGGGACCTTGGTACGAGAAAAGCGTTAACTAACCTGACCACTGACCACTCTAAAGAAACGGTTAAATACAAACTACTGACCAATAAATAAATAAAAATGATCATAATAACATTATGATTATATCTCATATCTCATGCTTGGATTCCTTGGAATGGGTCCATTTCAGCCACAATCCACTTGAGTGATTGCAATTTTTTTGACTAAATTAGTTTACTACTTTAAATAGTAAAGTAATTGTAATAGTAAAGTAAAGTAATAGTAAAGTATTTTTTAAATAATTGTGGTAGGGCCTAGCTATATCAACTACTCTATATTTATCCATTTTTAATATAAATATAGTCACTATGTGGTAGACCTTAGCTAGCTAGCTAGGGATAATACAAGTATATTTTAATTTGTTACATATGAACTTACCATATTTTCTCTTTTAGGCCTACTGAAATGACTTTTCACTTACAGATATTTCTTAGCACATACATTTTAGTTAAGTTTTTGCATATTAGTGTAGCTTTTTTTCTATTTTACATATATCTCAATGTATGTCTTTGGACTTTTGGTTTTAACTATTATCCACTGTGGCACTAATGTGTGCAGACATGTAGTTCAATTTATTTGAAAATGATTCTCTGAAATGTTGGTTCTTTTAGATGTGTTATATTTATATTTTTTTTCATGTTCAGTAAAAATAAAAAAACAAATTCTTAAAATAATTGTATATTAAGACAGTTTGTTTGTCATTTGACACCCAACTTTGCTTGAATAAAAAATAGGAAAATGGATTTGCCCAATATTTGCTAGGCCTACTTTGGCAACTTTTAAAGTATGCTTTGATAGGTTTTTGAGATCATTCTCTTGAGACTATTTTCATCCCTAGGCTCAAAAATTTTAAGACAAAATTGATACAATTGCTATAGGTGGATATATGTATTTAAGCACAAGCAACATCAGTGACACTATCAGCAATGAGTCCAAGATGCTCAAACACTTGCATGTGACCAAGAGCATGAACAAAAATAATAAAGAGCACTTTTTTATGTCTGTATCACTGCTTTATCTTCTTGTTGAGAAGCCATTATAAATGGCTTCTGACTCTTTAGACCCTAAACTTTGAATGATTTTTTTGTTTGAATAATTTTGTCACTTCACTTGCAGCTTAATACCAAAAATCATGTATGCAGCTCTTTAAGGTTAAACCCTGCTTTATCTCTCATGTAGGCTATGATAAACTTCTCTGCACAAAATTCAAGGAAACATGTTGTCCATGGCCAGGCCAGGTATAATTAGATTTTTAATCAGACTCAATTTTTACTCAACGCAAACAATAGTCTGGAAAAATTTGCAGCACCCCTTATACAATTCGGTCCCAGGTCATTTCGGTGACAAGACATTTCAGTGACAACAATTTTTGCACCTAAATATGCTGAGAAAACAGCTTTCCTTGATCCAGTAGCTGCTTAAAGCCTGCACTCGCCTTGTCAATCCAAAACTTGAAAAATGATTATTATACACATTTAATTAGGAACGAATAACTATTAAAACTATTGACTACTCATTAAATAATTTGATAATTTAACTTATTTAAAATAAAACCCAGACTTAATCAGAGCAATGCAGCTTCTGATTAATACTTATAGCATTAATTAATTAATACTTTATAAGTGTGCATAGTTAAAATGGAAGGCTATTTTTAGCATATTTAGGTGCAAAAATAGATGTCACCAATCTGACCAATTGTGTCACTGAAATGACTTGAGTTGTCACCAAAATGTCTTGTCACCGAAATGACCTAGGACCTACAATTCTAGTATATTGCTAGCTTTTACATGCCTAAGTTTGTAGTGTATATGTAGTATAATACTAGGCTATACAATAAGTGAGCCATGATACATATCAAAGTACTGATAAAGATTTATTAAAGACTCTGACTGACCCCTGCCCTTCTGTTCTCTCTCCCAGACCCACCATAAATCTCTTGGTGTTTGGTGATTTCTCAAACTTTCAATAAAGAGAGGGGGCGCAGTGTCTTTAATCATTCATCCAACTTTCTTAATTATCAATCCCCACTATATCAAAGTCTAAATTTCTATCATCTGCTAAAGTACGGCCCATTTCAATAAGCCATATATTTTAACAATGCAAAGGAAAGGGACCCTCTATGCACTGCATGTGGAGAGAACTTACATAAGACAATCTGAGCTGGGCCATGTACATTAAACAAAAGGGAGCCTTCAAGCCACAGACACTTAGGCTGAGAGAACCCCCTCGATTTTTATCTATCAGGCGGCACAGCCATCCATTCAATCCCCGCAAGCAAAAGCGAAAGCCTTGGCCCCAGCTTATGTACATTCAAACCTCAATAGACAGAAATCTCGTCCCCACAAACAAACACTGCTTATGTACATTCAAACCTCAATAGACAGAAATCTCGTCCCCACAAACAAACACTGCTTATGTACATTCAAACCTCAATAGACAGAAATCTCGTCCCCACAAACAAACACTGCTTATGTACATTCAAACCTCAATAGAGAAATCTTGTCCCCACAAACAATCACTGACAAATGCATGGAGGGCTGTAGCCTGTGTATTCTATTTCTAATTCAAACTTCAACTGATGAAATTTCGTTTTCAATTTATGTGATGCAAAAAACAGGATGATCTTTCATTAATTACTGCTTACTTCCTATTCATACTTCATAAGATAATTAAACTTTCCAAGACTAAAGCACCATATTCATTTAAATGCTGGGCACACAATTTATATGCGAAACTTACATGCGATTACTTAACCATTTTAGCACAATTTTCACTCAAGGCTGCATTATTTGTGTGGATGAAAAAATCACGTTTTATAAATGAAAATCAAAACTCTACATCTGAAATGTGATGCACAGCTTCAAGTGACATGCCATTGTCTTGGAAACATCTAGACGCATCTATTGAAACCATTTTCAATGACATTGGGGCAAAGAACAACATTTTATTAGAGTAAACTCGAAAATGCTGCTTCTCTTAAAAGTACTGCATCCGTGAACTGACGCTCAATCAATGTTCACAGGCAGGCATGGATGCTGTCCTTTTGAAGAGGGCTCTAAATGCTATGCCAACAACACCAAAATTGTTTCAAGAAATTGCATTACTAAAATCTTATGAGTAATCATTTGAGAAATTGGCATAGGCCCCGGGTGTCAAAATTGCTGCAATGTGCCTTCCATTTCGAAAAATCGAATTTCCAACACTAATGCAGCTGCTCATCTGATGCAGCATTGTATTGGGTACATTTTGTCTCTGTACATAAAAAATTTGCAACACCATTTTTACTAAATTTGAGTTTATAGGTTCGAAAAAATGCATGATTTATTCAATTTCTATGAAAACAACACGTAAGTTGACATGTCATTCTCTTTCAAACATCCACATGCATCTATTGACACCATTTTCAGCTCAATGCAACAAAGTGCATTGTAGGGGCAGAAGGCAGAAATGGCAAACTTTTTCTCTCATATGTACACCTGTACAGTTACATATTTTAGTACAGATGGCCAACTACTGAATGTGTGTACACAAGTCTAGTATCAAATGAAAAAGGGTCCTAAATGCAATTCATCAACACTAAGCGCAACACCAACGGATGCAGCAATCAAAAGTTGTGACTTATCCCATTTTGCATGTTTTAGCCCCCAGGGGGGTCAAAATTTAGGATTTTTGCATCCACCTAAGGGGCAAGTGGATGCTTAGAAAATTCAATATATACATTTTGTGCGCACATCTGTTGAACTTCTAAAAACTGAAGCTGCATTCAAATCGCACACCAAATACATTCTGGCCATGCAGTTTTGTACCTTGAAAAAAGACTAAAAATGACCAAAATCGCATTTTTGGAATTTAATTACCCACATCTTCAGTAAACAACATCCAATCGGTCTGAAACCAGCATTGTTGTATAGGCGACACCCAAGAAAGTTGGTTGACATGTGTTAAAATGCAATTCAAGTCTTGCTAACGCTCGGCCTCCTCTTGGCCATTACTGGCTCACTCATCCCAACTAGTCAATTGTATCTTGCAGTATATGCTTCTACCAATTACTTTGTTTAGGTTTCATTTGGCACTGATTGGCAAAAAAAAAAATAAGCCCTTATGCCCTAAGCCCTAAGCCCTATAAGCCCTAAGTAATTAATATAGGAATAGGATTGGGATAATCATTATCACAGCTTGTATAAATACAACATTTGAAGTCATCAATGTGTTTTAGGTCTAATTTCTTAGTAAAGTTTTTATCCCAATGATGCCACCAAAGTTGTCCAAGTGCTTCTCTCTTTAATTAGGCCCTATCACTCTAAGGATATGATGTCACTAAAGTTTTTGCAGGATTAATTTCTAGGCCTATTCTACCACAATTCCACAATTTCACCTAAGTTGTGGTAGTTCTAATTTTTTATATCTTACAAAAGTTGTTTACAGAGGTATTTTAATATAATGTCTAGGTAGTCTCTGAGAATGTATTTTATATATATCAAAGAATTTCTCGGTAGTGTATTTATCTAGTATCATATTTAGTTAGTCTAAGTATTGTATTTAGTTGGTCTAAATATCATATTTAGTTATTATAGCTGATTACTTTATCATATGTATGCATTTCTCAGTATAAGCTTTCTCAAAAGCCTTTCCAATGAACTCAAGTGTACAGCAATACTTTCTACTTCTCTCTCTTGAATTCTCTCAGTATTTATCTCCTTGTGTTTTATAAAGAATGAAAGAACACTTCTGAGTATTGTATAAAAACTTGGTATGAACCGCAAGTCACTTTTCTTTTGCTAAACTCAGCTGTATTTATATTTATTTTGTAAAAATCGCGGACACATTTAAACAAATTTTTATATGGTATAGCAAATATTCCTTCATTTAAACAAGTCCAATTTATAACAAAATATCAATTTTACCATATGCTTTCTAAGAAAAGCGATATTCGGAAACGATCTATTACCAATGTTTAAATAATTTATGTATTAAATATTATCATAATTGATGGTATCAAACTCTGCGTTGCAGGCCAGCCAGCTGCCACACAGCTTACCAGGCCTAGACCGGCCGCTTGCACAGCTGAGTCCCAGGCAGCGACGCAAGATTGGTCGAAAATGGCATCAAGCTGCCTTGGCTATTAGTCCAGCTCAGCTAAGCTCCGAGCCAACCGAGTGCTTGTTAGTATCCAATGCTGGCCTGCACAATGGTGTCGGACAGTCGGATCTGTTTAAACTTGGTCTCCAGGGTATTGTGAAATTAGTTCAGCCAGCCGGACAGTCGCATTGTTTAATGCTGTTTGAGTCAACTGACAGTGCTGTAGCCGCAGCTTACAGTCTGCAGTTTTGCCAGCTTGCTATTTCCAGGCCAACTAGCGACGATGATTCTGGTCCCGTTCTGTACGCGTTTTTTGTCAATCCAGAGTTGGCATTGTCGGCTGTGCAAATGGCAGATGCTTCTGAGGTACGCCTTGTTCAGCTTGTTGATCAATTTTAGTTGGCTGTCTGTAAATTCTCTTGCGCAACGCCTGCACCGAAAGCCAGTGAGAGGTAGCTCTGTCTGTTACGCTGACTTAAGTAGATACACTGAGGCTTTTTCTGCAATTTACTCCATCAAGGGCCAGCCCCCAGGAGACAATTGTGTACACTGTCTGATGATAAGAAAGTCAGGGCAGATGTACACAACTGTGTGAGTGTGTGCTCAGGAGCCAGCGAAATGGGGCTGAATTGTCACCAAATAAAGTGCCAGTGTCCACAGCACTCCTGTATTAATGTTAACGGCCTGTACTTGTACCATTGTGACATTAGGCAGTGAAAATACTCACTGTGCCTTAGAGGTATAGGGTTAGCCCTAACCACAATAGGCTAAAATATTTGTGCTTAACGGCGGATTCGAACTCGTGACACGACTCTTAATTATATTAGTATTCGCAGGAGGCTGTGGGCACTTGCGCATGTGCAGGACTTACCGACAGTCAACCTAGAGTCAGCTAGGAGGCAATTCTTCAACAAGATTGTCCGTCTGTAAAGGCGTGTACGTCTGCCCTGATATTCTTATCGTCAGGCAGTGTGCAATTATATGAGTAAAACTGCAGAAACTTTTCAGTTGCGTCTGACAGCCCGATCTAGAGTGCTTAAAATGTGAGTGAGACTTTGAAATAAACTTGAATAATTTTCAAATCAATCGACAACATCCAGGTAGTCCTAAACAATCCTGCTGACCCATTGCTGCCACCCGGGCTCAGCCTGATCCTTGACGCGCTGTCTCTAGACGAAGAGGCCGACCTACTAGCCCTGGTTGATGCCGAATTACTGGCGGGAGAGGCCGCTGGCCACTTACGCTGTCGCCGAGTGCTGCACTGGGGCCACGAGTTCATCTATGGCCGTAACCGGCTGGCACCGCTGCCTGATAGGCCGCTACCACCGGCCTGCTCCACCCTGGCCAATTCGTCTGACACCCGACTGGCTGCCCCGAGCAGATCAGCTGACTGTCAATGTGTACTGAGCCTGGCGGCGGCATAGCGCCTCATGTGGATTCCCATGCCGCATTCGGCGACTACATCTTAGCTGTCAGTCTGGGCTCCGGCTGTGCTTTTCGGCTTAGCCGGCCGGGCCAATCAGCTGTCAGCCTGGCTCTGCCAGCCAGATCCGCTCTGCTGCTGACTGGGGAGGCCCGCCTGATCTGGCGCCACGAGGTGCCAGCCCGACTGGCCGATTTAATCGACGGCGATCTGGTCAGGCGAGGCAGGCGAGTGTCCTTCACGTTTAGACAAGCCAGGCCGGCAGGGCTGCCGTGTCGCTGCGGTTTGACCGAGATTTGCGACGAAGAGGACAGCGCGGGTATTAAAGATTGTGGCAGGTGAGACTTGGTGCCTTGGAAACTTTCTTAAGATGACTTTAAAGCTCAACGTATTCATTAAATATCTAGTAAATTAGAGTTCGCCTGAGTGCCTGTTGTTCAATATTCAGGTCTTTTGAATTCCTGATCGATTGAACTTCAGTTCGATTGAGTTCCTTGTCGATTGATTTCTAGGTGGATTACATTCCAGGTCGAATAAATCCCAGGTTGATTACATTCCAGTTCAATTATTTTGATGCTAGCGTACTTTTCAAGAATGTTGCGTCTTTTTAAAGCATAGCCAAGTCTTAAAAAATAGCTTAAGATGCCGTCTCGCCTTCCATTTTCAGCAGCTGCATCGTCGCTTCAACGCAGCCTTCGCCGTCGCCTTCTCTGGATCCGGCCAGCCTGGAGCGCGATTACGTTCACAACGTGTACGACACCATCGCCGACCATTTTAGCGACACCCGGCACTCACGCTGGCCACGCGTGGCCGCTTTCCTGGCGGGCCTACCAGCCGGCAGTCTTCTGATAGACGTTGGCTGCGGCAACGGTAAGAACATGCTGGCCAGGCGGGATATCTTGACAATTGGCTGCGACCGCAGTATCCAACTGTGCGGCGTCTGCGTTAATCGCGGCCTGCCTGTGTTTCAAGCCGACGCTCTGCAATTGCCGTTGCGAACTGGCGCATTCGATGCGGCAATCTGCATCGCCGTGTTGCATCATCTGAGTACTAGGGAGCGCAGATTGGCATCACTGCGAGAGTTGGGCAGGGTTTCCAGTCCCGGCGCTCACCTTTTAATCTATGTTTGGGCTCTGGAACAGCGGCGTAAAGGCCAAGACTCAGCCTATTTAAATTCAAATAAGAAAAGTAACAAAAAGACCCATGCAGAACTGGATGACCACTCGGAGCAGTTCGAGGATAGACGCGATTCGCGAACCGGACTCGGACGTACACCGTCCGGGCACTGAGTTCAAACAGTCGGACATGTTAGTTCCGTGGCGCGGCCGCTCCGACGAGCAGTCGCTGCGCTTTTATCATTTGTTTTCCGAAGGCGAGCTGGACCAATTGTGCGCCGATTGTGGGCTGTTCGAACTGATTGAATCTTATTATGATAACGGCAACTGGTGTGTTTGTTTGTTGCGCAATCAATATCCTGCCTAAGCATCCATTTTTCGTATTTTGCATAGTGCAACTGTCTTGTCAAATGCATTTCCTCTATTACATATATTTTATTGAATCAGACGCCATAAAAGCTAACAGATCTATTTGAAATAAAGTATTGTAGCACGTCTCCTCCTAAATTACTCTGTTTTGTGAACGTCTATCTCAATACAAACAGTTCGGATATGAAATGAAATAGTTACAGTTTTAGTCATTTTTCTTTTGTATCTCCATGGAGAAGCGAACAATGGTTGTATTTAGGTAATTAGTACGGTCCATCTATCTAGCTTACAGAGATAAATTTAAGTTTTAAGAACAGTTCTTGTTCTAGCGCCTTGCGCTTGCTAATTACGATTTTGTCTTTTTTATTAGTATTATATTAAGCCCACTACAAATAAAACACGCAATGCAAATAAAGGTTATCTACGAGTAAAATATATTGTACTCATGGTAAATATCAGATAACATAAAACAATACATGTAGCTTCTCTATAGTGCAAAATTCTGCCAAGGGCACAGCTGGTTAGTCCCAGTGGCAGTAAAAATAAAGCTGTTCATCGCAGGCACCTTTGTAGTTAGCTAACTTAATTTTTACTAGACTTAAAACCAACAGGTTGATAAAAAAACATTGTCGCGAACTGCGAACCGTTAAGGCAGTGGCTAGAGATCCGGCACCGGACCCAAATGTTAATCGGCTAGAGTTCCGGCAGAATGTATTTACTGCACCTATACTATACACGAATTGAGATGAAAGCTTCTGGTTCTTTAAGAAGAAACTGCAAGCAGTCTCGGTATAACGGTACAAAGAAAGTATTTTAAAAGTGTCTATTAACATAAGTATGCATGCATGATGTCGGCACCAGAGAACACAGAAAGCTGTGTGGTCGACATACAATTTTTAAACTTATCGACTAAAGAAAACTCTTTTGCATGTTTAAAATAATTAAACTGTGGGAAATACCTACGCATCGGTTTGACTCAGTTTTAAGATAAATAAATCCTGACTTAAAGAAGTTAAACTTATCTCGGCGGATTTCCGCAAAAAATGTACATGTAGGGCTCGATCCCTGCAGGACCCTGGAATTAGGAGTCTCATGCTCTACCGACTGAGCAAACCATCCTTATCAACTAAAGCTACAAAACTTTTTTTTAGAAAAAAACTGCTGGATCCCTAATCTGACACCCACTGCCAGATTAATCTAATCCCTACCCACTGCCAACAGTAAAACCATTTCGTTATGAAAAAAATCAGTAAAACAAATATGAGTTTCACGACAGGCAACCGAAGCCTTTAGAAATGCCTAAGTCCTTCAAAATTGATGCCGTTTTTACTAAGTGACAAGATAATTGTACCTAAACGATACAATGTTTTCAGCTGATCAAAATTACTTTTTTTGTTTGTTGACTCAAATTGACTGCCCTGATCTAGAGTGTTATTACACCCATTAACATTAGGGGCCTATCAGATTTTTGTGCTAGGCCTAGGCCCTACTTCATTATAGATTGATTGTAGGTAGTCATGTTGTTCAGAACAATAGGTACTATAATATAATAAATGTTTTTAATTTGCTTCAATAAATTCAAAGTAGATATGTAGAGTTTCTCAATGTTTTAGGCCCTACCCAGAAATTCAGAATTTTTCGAATTTAATTTAGATAGGCCTAGACCTAGGCTTAATTTAATATATAACGTTTTTGAATTGTTTGCTAAAAACTTGATTCAGTAAGGCATGATGTAGTAAATTTAATCAATCCATAGGCCTAAATCCATTATTAGCATTCCATCGTTAGACTCCAACACAAAAAACATGAAATAAAAAATATTAGGGTTACGGACTAGGGCTTAGGCCTATTTATTAGTATTAATTAGTATTGAAATAAAATATTAAACTATAATATTTAAATAATATTATATTAGTATTACTATTACTTGAAATATTTATAAGGTAGGCCTACATAAATATCTTAAAAGTATGTGAGTGCAAAGTAAACTAGGCCTATTAATCAACCATTAAAAATGATTTTATAAATTTTAAGAGAAAGAGGCTAGATGGCAAGAGGTGGACCATTGAGAAAGCAATATAAAACATGAGATCAAGGGCAGAGGTTAAGAACCAGATAAGTTTAGAATGAGGTGACAGATGGTGAATAAAGTAAAGTAGACTGTTGAATAATGTTGGCACTGCACTCTACCAAAAAGTATATTGGCAGACAAAGAAATTCACAATTGCAGCTAGGTGATTAACAATAAAAAACAAAGACAACATTCCACCATAACAATAATCAGTGGAAATATTAGCTAAGTAACTACAATTATCTAAATTATGTGTGACAATTTAAACTAGCTTTTGTAAGGAAGTGCCAATACTAGGGCTGCTCCTATAAAATAACCATTTTGAGTCTATGACTAAATTAGTTAAAATTAAGGATCTTGCAGGATATTCAAATAGTGGGGTAGTGGGGATGTGCCCTTGGCCAGTGTTGTCCATAATTCTTGTCACTAGATTGCTAAGGTAGGCAAACTTGTTGTAGCAAGGCAACATGGCCACTTTCTTTTCACGCACCAGCATTAGATAATAGCTAGGTCTATCATTAGTTGTACAATTCTAGTAGTAGAAGTGTGGCTCTACATGGATGCTTTGGTACGCTTATTGCTAAATTATGAACTTGAGCAGTGTGTATAAAAAGCAAAGATCCATTATTTTTAGTGCTGCTCTATATATTATGTTCAAAATTTTACACAATTTGAGGTATTATTTACCCTTTTGTATCTATCATCCCCTACTTCAGCCAACCAGGCCAGCTGTGCTTTGTTTGCATGCCTATTCTTAGCTAGCATCATTGCCGTCAAACACTGACAGAATGCAGCACCAGCTACACCAAGCCAGTGGGTTGCGCTCCGCCCAAAGCTGCGAAGCCCTGAAACCCACACCCGCTATTGGCAGCCTGCACTGTCAAACTGCGGTGGATCACGCTGCCAGTTTTCTCACTACAGCTGCTGCCAGAGAGGAGCGAGCCACATCCACTGTGCTGCCAAGCAGTCAGCAGGCCGCTACCAGCACTTCGGATCTGTTGGACGCCTGTGGCGGCGATGCCAGCTATAGCTCAGCCTCTGGCTGCGTTGGCGTCAAACACGATGGTTGCCAGCAGGTGGTGTGGCAGTGCCGGACGAAGCAGCCGGAATTTCAGCAACAGCAGCAGCAGCTAGTGTCGTCTGGCAGCTGTGGCGTCGGTCTCAGCAGTCATCTGCGCAGTCAGGGCACAGATTGTTGTGCTGTAAGTTTTCAAATCGATGCCGTATTATATTAGACATTAGACACGATGCCGTGTAAATCGTGTCAAATGCTATAATTCTATATATTTTCGTTCTACCTGAATGATTTAGCAATGAGCAATGAGCCGTCTCTCTGATATGCTTTTTTGCATTTCCAACTATTCCTTCTCCTAAAACTGGGTCACTTTTGGTGCCTTTCTCGAGCTGCCTAAGTACCGGAGTTTAGCACTCTCTCGTGCATAGTAGTAAGCACTTTTCCCGTTTGTCTGTACTAGTCTGGGCTATTTATATTACTGATGTACTGTATTGTTGCAAGGCGCTATTGCTGCATCTTCGAATTGGTGTGTGTAACGTATTACACTTTTATCTTGCTGAATTTCATGGCGTCAACTGATTCGTGCAAGGCAAGCAATTGTAACAAAGGCTATTTCATGAAGCTTACACAATCTACCATTGGGATATTTGAGTTTTTATCCTTTACCTGATTCACAGCCGCTGCCGGCTCAGCATTCGCATCAGATTCACTCGACTGACTCGCCGGACACTGCCGAGTCTCAGGCAGACATCTGCCGAATCTGTCACTGCCCGGACAATGATCCCTCTGGCGACAATCCTCTAATTTCACCGTGCCTGTGCTCCGGAAGTTTAAAATATGTGCACAGAGACTGCCTGCAGCATTGGGTCAAGTCGCAAGACATTAAAGTGTGCGAGCTCTGCAAGTTTGGCTTTGTTATGCGAGTCACTACTAAGCCTATTAGCGAGGTGAGTTTCGTTATTGTCTGCTGTCTCTCACCTATCAGTCAATCGGCAGCTTTTTCTCGTGTCAATCGATCAGCTTCTCTCTCCTATCAACCAATCAGCTTCTTTCTCCTATCAACCAATCAGCTTCTTTCTCCTATCAAACAATCAGCTTCTTTATCCAATCAATCAATAAGCTTTTGCCTCTTATCAATCAATAAGCTTTTGTCTCCTATCAACCAATCAGCTTCTTTTTCCTATCAACCAATCAGCTTCTTTCTCCTATCAGCAAATCAGCTTGTTTCTCCTATCAACCAATCACCTGTAACTTTCACCGATTAGCAAATCAGTTTATTAGATTATCCAATCAGATTAATCTGTCAATCAGCAACTTCTTTCGATGCATATCTATCAGCCAATAGGCTTATCTCGTCTTCAACAAACCAAACCAAGCAATCGCTGTGCTCTAACATCCACAGTGGCGCAAACTGGACATGAGCTCTCTGGAGCGGCGCAAGATAATCTGCAGCGTCTCATTTCACATAATCGCCCTTACCTGCGTAATCTGGTCCCTGTACGTCCTGATAGAGAAGACCAGCGCCGAGATTAACTCGGGCAAGCTGGAGTGGCCATTCTGGACCAAACTGGTTGTAGTTGCTATCGGTTTCACTGGCGGCACAGTGTTCATGTACGTACAGTGCCGCACCTATTTCGGCCTGTGCAGACGTTGGCGCTCCTTCAATCGGACGTTTTTAATTCAGTCGGCCTCAGAGGAGGAGCTGAGCAGGGCTAGGGCGCTGGCCAAAGCCCGACCGCCCAGGCGATCCAGCGACTACTGCAGCGACGAGTTAGTTTGAGCACGCTTGAGCACTTTTATTAGCTGCTCTGATAAACGGCCAGAGTAACTATAACTGCAATTCAATTGTCAAAAGCTTCGTCATCTAATTAGCATTGACTTTCGAAGTTTAAATGTTCACAATGGTACAAAAACTATAGATTTCGTAAATTGGCAAATTTTGAGCCTTATTTTATGCGTGTTAAGCCAATAATTTGGTGCAAATCTAAAAAATTCCTACAAAACCTTGGGTAAACGGCGGGAGTAACTATGTATATGTTAATGCCTTCGTCATCTTATAATAACCTAGTGCGACGTGCAATTGTGAATCGGACAGGCACACAAAGGGGGGATTTTCTTGCTGCTTCTCGCGCTTTTTAAATTGTCTCTATCGCTTTCAATCTGCTATTAGTTATTGTTTAGTGTTTTGCCTTTTTATTGTCTTATCTTATCTTAAGGTAGCTTTTATCCACCTTATCGTTCATTGAAGCTGTCAACTATTTTTTGTTCTATGCAATAGCCGCTGCTAGATTCTCATGAACCGGTAAAGTATATTTATAATTTATTTATATACTCTCTTAGACTCTCTTATCTGGCTTTTCTTTTACATAATCGCATCATTCTTTTGTTTGTCTTTAACAATAATCTCGTTGTTGCATTATTTAATGTCTAGTATTCGATTGTTATAAACGAACTTACCCGTTGTGTTTCTGTAAATATCTGCTTTTTTTGACGACTCTTGAGTCTTAATCTCATTTATTGCTCGCTTATTTTTCAGAATCTAACTTTTTCTTCTATTTTCTTCTAAGAATATGCTCAGTTCAGCTTTAAGCTTTGCTTGCTTTGACAGTTTAAATCTTGCTTACAGCACACGCATTGGTGTTCGGCTTTTTTGTTGTCTCCCTTTTTCTAATATTTGTATGATACTCTTTTTTATTTTCTTTGCCTCGGGAATGTTAAAATGCTGCTGGTGTTTCGATTCTGCCCGGACAGATCATGACTCCGTGGATTTGGGCTATCCTTCCTGATTTCAGGAAGTTCTGAGTCATTTCGGAATAATGTCTACTAATGACTCTATATCACTAATTTCCACTTCCTTTAGCCTTTGTATCTCCCCTCCGCCTTTCTCCCCTATTTCTCGGGGGTGAGTGGCAATGCGGTTAACGCACCTCTTGCACCAATGTCACTGAGCTCGATTCCGCGGTGAGGCCACATTCTTTGGGGGCTTGTTGTGCAATTTACGACCTTGAGGGCCAACCTCCAAGGCACAGTGAGAGTGTACACTGCCTGACAATGCGAATGTCAAGGCAGATGTACACACCTGTGTGAGCGTGTGCCTGCGTACGGTATCTGCTTGCGTGTGCTCAGGAGTCAGCGAAATGGGCAGAATTGCCTCCTCGCTGGCTGCGGGTCTAGTGCCATTATTATTATTACTATTATCCCATCTCTCTCCCCTCTGCCTTTCTCCCTTTCTTTGCCTTTCTCCCCTCTGACTTTCTGTCCGCGCATTCCGCCTTTCCCCGTCTCTTTGTGTTCTATGCATCTGTTGCCCAAAGCTTCTCCTGGCTTGGGTCGTATTTTGTCAACTTTGAATCCCAAAATAGAAGCTTTTTTGTTGTAAAAATGATAATTTAAATTCACAAGTTATTCTTCCGACTGCAATATTCTTAATTGTCAACTTTATGCATGTTTTTCTTTTGTTGCATGCTGCAATTAGACTTATCATTGCATCCGCACAGATGACTAGGAGTTCTAAAATGAGTGACAAACGCTTCTTATTTTATTAGAGCTGATCTTTTTGTTGAAAAGTTATCTTCACATTGATTTGCGTTATTGATTGCGCTATATGAACAAAATCGTTTAAAAACTACATTTTATTGAAACACCTTGTGTATGTGTGTATGTACGCAGAAGTTGTATCATATTTGCAAGTAATACTTGGCTGGCTATTATTGCGAATTTCGCTGACAAATACAGCTTGTCATTGAGATTAGTTTTTAAACTGCGCCGCGACTCCGGTCCGTTAACTTCATATTCGTGCCTTTTTCGTTTTTTATTTTCTTTGGACTCAAATTTTTGCTTTGGCCACACAAGTACCATCAGTGCCATCTATGGCCGTAACCATTTGGTTACGGCCATAGACAAAACAACGACATCCACCATCAGTTTTCGACGGAGTCCCGCAGTCTTGCCTCGTTCAAACACAAGGTTTGTGAAGTTCTACTGCTTTAATTCAAATATTCGAGCGTATTTGCACTCCATCAAATAGGGTCGAAACGAAACACTAAGATGCGTGCTTGGATATTGCAGTGCGTACCAGTCGACAGGCTGAGGAAATTAAGTGAATAAGTTGTCCTTGCTCGGGGCCCAGTTTGTCTTGGAAAGAAAAGTTGACAAAAAACCATAAACTAAAGACCTTTAGGACCTTTTACATTCAAAAACTGTTATCGAAAATAACGTCAGTTTTGCTCTACTCATAGTAGTGCGCTAACAGTATTATAGCTTTTGAGACGCGTATAAAAAATCATCGCCTGTGCCGACTGAGAATCTGCGCTCACAGCTTCCGGGTGACTCATTGCTGCCTGCTAAACTTCTCCAGGCTGCTTCGGCCTGCGAAGGTTGCCGCTGCGCCGCCGTGTCTGTGCCGGCCCTCCAGATCCAAGCTGGCGAGGAAGGCAGCCAGCCGGCTGACATTGGGCTCGCTAAACAGGTAGAATAGGCCGAGCATTGTGCTGAGCACCCCCAGGCAGCTCAGTGCGCCGGCTAGACGTCCGTAGGCAACGGCTTCACGTCTGGCTGCGTCGGCTATCGCTGTCTCACCTTCGGCGTCGTGCCGATCCGCCCTGGCCAGCAGGCTGTGCGACCGCATCGACAGGGCCACCGCGGCGCCGCCTAGCAGGCAGTTGAAGCAGAGCGCCGTCACCGCCGAGACCACAAAGTTGGTTGTCCGGTTGGTGTTGGCGCGCCCGCTGGCCACCGCAGCGGCTGCGGCTCGAAAACGTACCGGTAAGAGGCTGGGCCGCGCGTCCGGCTGCTGCGGCTGTTGCTGCAGATCCAGTCTGCAATGCTTCGATTATTCGGAGGAAGAATGCCAAAGTAGCAATTCTATTTATAAATTGCAATGATTGACAATTAATTGCAGCCTGCTGGAGGGCTGCGGGCAATGGCACACCATTTGGTGACACTAGACCCGCAGCCAGCGAGGAGGCAATTCTGCCCATTTCGCTGACTCATGCAGAGCAGAGATACCGTACGCAGGCACACGCTCACACAGGTGTGTACATCTGCCTTGAATTTATCATCGTCAGGCAGTGTACACTTCACTGTGCCTTGAAGGTTTGGCCCTCAGGGACGTAAATTTGCACGACAAGCCCCTAAGCCTTCTCTCCGCGGCTGCGCCCAAAACAATTGTGGCCTCGACGCGGAATCGAGATCAGGGAACCTGGTGCGAGAGGCCCATAGACTATTGCGCTGCAGCATTGTTTTCAAATATAACCGATACGCTCGTAGTTAGCATACACTCTTACTCACTAAAAGTAAAGTTAGCATGTTAGATCTTACCTTATAATGTCCTAGATTTCGATTTACCAATTTTTTGTTAAAGTACTCTCTGTGGTCAGGCTGTCTTCTTTGTAGAAAGAATTACTAGCAGGACACTTTTAGTTTTGAGATTTATTAAGCTTTCTGCCTTCGTTTTTTCGTATGGAGATTTCTTGCAAGATTACTAGGAATCTTGGTTGCCAATTCCTCGTGCAGAAAAAAGCAAGCGATTATTTTTTATGGGCGCCAGAGAAAGCAGGCGCGCCATGGATAAGAAAATAGCACCAGCCAGTGAGGCATTAATTATTCCATTACTCACTTTCTTAACTGCAATTGCTCTGCCCCTAGCGATCGAGGCTGTTACAAGCACAAATCGGTAGACTGCCAGACACCCTACGGCCTGCTCTGATTGGCTGGCTGGGAGGTCAGGGAGGAGCCTTGATTCCATTCCCTCCCTACCCGTCTAACCCGACTGTGCACTCGAACTCAACCAACCAAATCTTATCTGCCACCACATCTAATCTGCTACCATATCTAATCTGCTACCATATCCTATCTCCTACCACATCTAGTCTACTACCATATCTAATCTCCTACCATATCTAATTTCCTACCATATCTAATTTCCTACCATATCTAATTTCCTACCATATCTAATTTCCTAGCATTGATAATCTCCTACCATATCTAATTTCCTACCATATCTAATATCCTACCATATCTAATCTCCTACCATATCTAATTTCCTACCATATCTAATTTCCTAGCATTGATAATCTCCTACCATATCTAATCTCCTACCATATCTAATTTCCTACCATATCTAATTTCCTACCATATCTAATTTCCTACCATATCTAATTTCCTAACATTGATAATCTCCTACCATATCTAATCTCCTACCATATCTAATTTCCTACCATATCTAATCTCCTACCATATCTAATTTCCTACCATATCTAATTTCCTAACATTGATAATCTCCCACCATATCTAATTTCCTAACATTGATAATCTCCCACCATATCTTATCTCCCACCACATCTAATCTCCCACCACATCTAATATCCTACCAATCATTTCGAATCTCCGAGTGGCTCCATCTATTTGCCCCTACTATACCAAATACAATGGATCAACTATACGCCTTGAAAGTATAGACATGCGGAAAGTACATTTTTGGAGTGAAATAGTGCACGGTATTTAAATTGATAGTATTTATTATAATTGGTTTAATAGGAACAGTGCTAACAGGGTGGATGGGAGAGGCGGCGAGAGAGGAAGAGAAAGAGAGGACAGCTCGGATATTAAGTCCAGTTGTAACAAAATGAGACTGCATCAAATTTAAGCAAAATTATTTTACTCCTAAACTTTAGGATTGTTAGACAGAATATTAGTTATGAAAATTAGTTAATCAAACAAATTAATCAAATATAGCGGAGCTGGTCCGAAAATAATTGGTTCGCGTTAAAAAAAGAATCGGGGTAACTTACTTTAACAAACTGTGAGTGCTACGCTGATAATAACGCTGGTAACAGGCTAATAGGCAGTCAGCGATTTTTAGGCAAAGCAACAAAGCGGGGAAAAGCTGACAGGGTTCTACCCGAATCTGGCTCAATTGTTGGGCTGAAGCTGCGAGTGCCACACTTTGCTTACTAGCAGTAGTATGATTGGACGACAGTTCGTTTAATCTAATTCGATTTTAAACTAATTGACTTCTTCGCTAACTTAGCACTGAAGTGATGCAGCAAACAGAAACATTGCAAAATCAAAGCAGATAAAAATAAACTTTTTGTCTTCAAAAGCAATCCTAGAATAGTCAAAGCGAAATCTAAAGCCTATAGGCGAATAGCTTTGATAGGCACAATGAGACTTGTTCTAACACAGAGGAAGACAAACACACGAATTGTTTAGTTCTAAAATGATTGTCTGAGAACAATTGCTCTCCTGACTTATTTTAGCGGGACGGTCTCGAAATCGCGACCTGATGATTGGGTGAGGAAAATTGTTTAAATTAGTCCGTTCCGGTGTTTGGCTCGGCTAACGGCACCGGCTGCAAAACCGCTGCTCCTCTGCCCCTTCTCTTCCCCGCGACCGCTCTCACAGAACCTGAAAATGAATCGGATGTAACTAACTGATGCTACAATCCACACCACAGCTACAATCCACACCACAGCTACAATCCACACCACATCTACAATCCACACCACAGCTACAATCCACACCACAGCTACAATCCACACCACAGCTACAATCCACACCACAGCTACAATCCACACCACAGCTACAATCCACACCACAGCTACAATCCACACCACAGCTACAATCCACAACACAGCTACAATACGAGAGTTGTTCAAGTCGCACCTGTAGTGAGAAGTAGGCTAGCTCTTTGGCACCGTCTGGGCCCGTCAGCTCCACCCGGTAGGGTCCAGAGTCGGTGGCGGACGCCGCCGAGATGCTCAACGAGTGCTCGCTGCCTGCCGACACCAGATGCAGTCGCTTGCCGTCGTCAATCAACCGGCCAGAATCCTCCTTGGTCCAGGTGGCTGCGGGAATTTTTCGGGCGTTAATAAAGCTTTATTAGCGTCTCTCGTCTGTGCCTTTTCAGTGCCGCTTTGAACGCACCTGTCAGTCCGGACAGTCGAGCTCGGCACGTCACTGTGACCGATGCTCCGGCTTGAATCGTCGCCGACTCCGGGAAGCTGTCCAGCAGTTCAACTGGCGCGTCTGGCTCGTCAGGCGGCGGCGTCACCCGCACAGAGCACTGGACGATGGAGGCCACCGCACCCGATGCCAGCAGCTCGGCGCGGTACTGCCCAGAGTCGTCTGGGTAGAGAGCCTCGGCCGATTTTAACGAGAACTGACCAGCAGATGCGTCCGCTGTCTGCGATGCAATTTGTTTTAAACAATTCGGCTTTGATTCTACTTATTCGGCACAACAACTATAAGCAGTAGTTAGGGATCCTTTAGCCTACCACTATTACTACTTCAACAACAACTGCTATTACTAATACTAATACAACTGATATGATAGCTAACGAATACAGTAAAGCAAACGGATTCTACTCACTTGTTTAAATTCGGCAGATACTGGCCGACCATTTATCGTCCACCGGATGGCGTCAACGCCGCCTCCAGTTGCTTGCACAGTTAGCTCGAACGAGTCGCCGTCTTTCACTGACACCGACTGCGGATGACGCACGATTCTCAATTCGCCAGCAGCGGCCGATGTCGGAGCCTCCACAGTCAGCTGGCAGGCAGTCTTGTCCGAGGCGCCAGCGTCCGAGCAGGTGCAGGTGTACAGACCGGAGTCCTCAGCCAGGGCGTCCAGGAGAATCAGACTAGAAGAGCCACCGATCGTGCGAATTTCCAGCGAGCCGTCCTCAGCCTTCACTGGCCGGCCGTCCAGATCCCAGGCGATGCTGGCACCGGCGGCTGAGTCGAAGGCGCAGCTAAGCTCCACCCGGTCGCCCTCCTTGACCTTCAACGCTGAGGGCAGCTTCTTCGTGCAAGTCGGTGGCTTCGGGGCGGCGTCAACAGCTTCAGCAGTCGCCGCCTTCTGTCGGCTGCTCTGCTCGGACACGCGGCTCACGGAGGTGGTGCTGGTGGACGAGCGCATCTCCGAGCGTGACATTGTCGACGAGGAAGTTGACTCGAACTGCAGGCTGTATTTCTCCTCAATGATGGTGGAGGAGCCTCCGGCGCCGCTGCGCTGCGATCGCGAATAAGTCTCGCTGAGCCGGTCGACGCTCATCGACTCCTTGAAGCGGACGCCGAAGCCGCTGCCGCTGGCGCCACCTGTGCCGCCAATTTTGACGCGGCTCTCGCAGACGTCCAGCTTGCACTGCGTCTCGTCCTCGCCTTTGGCATTCTTGACGCGCACAGCGTAGCGCCCGGAGTCTTGCACGCTGGCCGAGAAAATCTCCAGACTGGCCACGCCGCTTACCACCTGACGGTTTGAGCACAAAATGGAGAGCTCAACTTTCAATTCCTATCTTACCAGAACTTGTTGTTTGTTTAAAGTAGCATGTCCTATTCGTATTTTTCTTCGAAATCGCGGCCAAATTTTGTTCGAAAATTTTTGTCAAAACGCAGCCCTCAGTTGCGCAATCGCTGCGGGTCTGCTATCCGCTGAACATGGGACTAAATTGGGGCAGGTGTAACCATTTATTGCAATTAATAATTGATCGGACTCAACTTGTACACTGCATGGCGATGAGAAAATCACGGTAGATGCTTGTCTAAACATGTGTAAGACCGTTGAATTTTCTACGAGTTCGTGACCGCACCTGCATATTGTAATCCTTGCCCTTCGGCTGCAAATCCCGACCGTCCTTCGTCCAGGTCACCTCCGGGTGCGGTAGGCCGTCAAAGGTGCAGCTGAGCTTCACGTAGCCGCCCTCCTGGATGAAACGATTGCGCAGCGGGAAGGTGACCCTGGCTGCCCTGTCAGGCTCCTTCCACAGCTCCGGCAACGGCGAGGGCGACTTCCTGTGGCGGGGCGTTCGCTCAGCCGGCTCCAGGTTGTCCTTGAAGCTCAGCGGCTCCACGTGCAGCTTGATTGTGGCCTCCTTGCGTCCGAATGAGTTCTCGGCTTTCACCTGGATTAGTGCAGAGATTACTTGTGTTAATAACAATTTTTGCAAGAGGGCTGTGGGCGTAGATCGCGCGACAAGTTCCCAAGCCTTGTCTCCGAGGTTGCACCCAAAGTAATGGGATCTCGCCGAGGATTCACGATTAGGAACTTTTATCCGCCGTCACCCCTGATTGCTAGATTTATTCTTTTGCAATCGTTATTCTTGTGCACAGCGAAGTAGTAACTAGTAATTAAGAATTCAGAGATCTCTCGTCCATCTCTTTGACTCTCTCCTGACAGATTCTCACCTGATAATCTCCGCCGTCCTCTGGTTTGACACGGTTGATTTTCAGCGAGAAGTCATGGCCAGCGTAGCGCTGCATGTACTTCACAGACTGCATCAGCTGCTCATCGCCGCGCGCCCAGGTGACAATGGGCGGCGAGATTGACAGCACCTTGCACTCGAATACGGCGTTTTGGCCTTCAAGACAATAGGCGTTCCTCGAGCGCATCACGAAGCGGGGCACAGCCTCACGACGATCTGGAAGTTGATGAAAGATATCGGCAAGTTTGTCTTCAGAGTTAAAAGTTTAGAAAACTAACATGAAAAGATTCCTTCAAGTTGTCATGCAGATTATCTTAAAACCACATTCCTGAGGTCATGCGGATTGATATGAAGCATCAGCGACGTCTCACAAATCTCTGGTTCCTAATCTATCCCCATCTAAAATGACGTAATAAACAGCAGCAGTCGGGCCTCACCAAAGCTGGTCTCGTGCATGCTGAATTCCTTCATTCTTAGCTTCCTGAGAGAGCTGAAATCAGCTAGCCTGGCTATGCCCAGATTTCCGCCGAACCAGTTGGGCTGAAAAGGCAGAATTTTTAGTTTACACCCAGAAAAATGTGTTCCTAAAAACGAATGAGCGAAGTATTAGCGCAGCGCTCACATGCAGCTCCTGCATTCTCTGGCGGAACTTCTCATATCGACTAGCTGGTATCCGCTTGTCCAGGCCCTCCGCTCCTCGCTGCAGCCATGGATGATCAAGGGCCTCGTGCACAGTCAGCCGCTTCTCCGGCCGCCGGATCAGCAGGCTCTTGATAAAGTCGCGCGCCTCGTCCGACACGTTGGCGAAGGCGTCCCGGTCGAAGTCCCAGTCGCACTTCTTCACGTTGCCCAGTGTCTCGTAGTCGTCGTTGCCAGCGAATGGGGACAGGCCGCTTAAGCTAAAAATAGAATTGATTCGGGGGAGGCGTGTTCTGATTGGCTGATAATCGAACGTATTTTTCTCAACGCAAAAATCGGAAAACACAAAAGTGTTTCCAAGTTTTTTATTTCTTAATTTCTCAATTTTTTTTCCAAAAAACCAAGGAACTCTGAGTTTTCAATGTTCTGGACTCTGACAAGATCAACCATTTCTCAGCAAGTGCTCGAACAACTCACAGCACGTAGGCCAGCACACCGACTGCCCACATATCAGTGTAGAAGCCAACTCCCTCATTGTCGGCAATCTCCGGGGCAGCGAACTCCGCTGTGGCCGTCGTCACCTTCACCGTCTCGTTAGGATTGAGTCGGGTTGCCAGGCCGAAGTCTATGATCTTGATACTCGTGGACTTGGACGTCTCGCAGATGAGATTCTCCGGCTTGATGTCTAGGTGGACGATGCCTTGTTCGTGCATGTGCTTCAGACCGTCGCACACTTGGCGCATGTACTTGATCACCTCAGCCTCCGACATCTTGTATGAATCGTCTGCAACGCGATCGAACAGTTCTCCACCCGACAGGAACTCCATGATCAGCACCATCTCGTTGACGTCATCGTAGACGTCGTGCAGGTTAATGAGCTTCGGATGGTGCAGGGCGTTCATGATGTTCACCTCGTTGCGCACCGTCTGCTTGTCCAGCGAGTACGGCGTATCGATGAATTTCGCAACAAACGTCTGGCCGGTGGCCTTCTCCTTGCAACGGTGCACAACGCCGAATGCGCCGCTGCCGAGCTCCTCCAGAATCTCATAGTCATCGTACACTGAGCCAGTCTTGATGCTGACTGGGTACGGCCGGTGCTTGTCCCACAGGTTGTTGTAGCAGGAGTCATAGCTGCTCGGCTTGGGCCCGTCCTGGCCCCGCTTGCCACCGCGCTCCGAACGAACGTCGCCAGCCCGACGGGCCTGAATTCGCGGCTCGGCCAGACGGTAGGGGCCAAGCGTTGGCGACGGGTCGCTGCGGCCGTAAAGATTCTCGGCGACAACGCGGAACTCGTAGTCCCTGTCGCGCAGAAGGCTGTCAATAGAGGCCTGTGCAAAGCGGGACTGGGCGCAGCGGACCCAGTTGCCAGATGGCAGCTCGCGCTTCTCGATATCATAGCCGCTGATGTAGACGCCGCTGTGCTCGGGATCGAGAGCCGGCTGCCAGGACAGCACAATGCTGGCGTCCGTCACTGCCTCTGTTCGTAGATTCTTTGGTGGATCTGGCCTGTCGTTGACCGTCACCTCGATGGTAGCCGAAGCGGCGCCCATCTCGTTCTCCAGAGTCAGGCTGTAGACGCCCGAGTCCTCTCGACCGAGATCGTTCACCGTGAGGATGCAGTGCCGCTCCTTCTGTTCAATGTCGAATTTTCTACCCGGCTTCAATTCGACACCGTTAAGTTTCCAGACCGCTGTCGGCTTCGGATAGGCTGAGTACGGCAGCTTGATGGTTAGGCTGTCGCCCTTGTCCATGACGGTTGGCGCGTCGAATCTGGCCGGCTTGCGAATTTTCGGTTCCGACCGGATGGTGAGGTCCGCCCGGCTGGCCCTGGAGCCGGCCCGATTGGTCACTCGGACACTGTACTCGTCGGCATCTTCAACCGAGCAGTTGTTGATCACCAGGTAGTAGCGGTCGCCCTCCTTGCCGATGTCGTACTTGGCGGATGGAGCCAGCTCGCGCACCCCCTTGTACCAGACCACGTCGAATGGCGGACTGCCGTTCAGTTGCACCTCGAACTCGGCACGCTTGCCCTCGTTGGCCTGCTGGCGCTTCAGCTGGGCGGTGAACTCTGGCAGCGACTGAGCCTTCGGATCCTTCACCGTCACCTTGCGGGAGGCGCCTGACGGCTGGCTGATGCCGGCCTCGTTCTCGGCAAACACGCGGAACTCGTAGTCTTTGTCTTCAATGAGGCTGGGTATGTTGCAGGTCGTGTTGTGAATCGGGGTGAAGTTGACGCGCGTCCAGGCGGCGTCGCTGGCGCCTGCTTCGCGCTTCTCCACATAGTAGCCGGTGATCTTACCGCCGCCGTCGGATACTGGACGGCTCCAGCTCAGAGACACGAAGTCAGCGCCAACCTCTTCGGCTGTTGGCTCACCGGGCGCCTGCGGCTTGTCTGCTCGGTAGAGACGATGTGGGCAAGTGTTTGTGCTTGATTCTTTAAAGCATTCTCTTCACGTATATTATTTTTAACTTAATTATTGGTTCCATTGTTGCAAAAGTTGTGAAGTGCTACAGACATGTTCAAATTTTCTCAGTAGCCCCGCAGAATGTACATATTTTTTAGCCAGCAGAATTACATACTGTACGTTAGCCCGTCACAAAACGTTTCCCTTTGGTCTGGGGATTCGAACACCCAATATTTCGGTTAGAAATGTAAAGCTCTATCGAATTCGCATTCGTTACAATATTGTCTGGAAAAGACAATTAAATTTGGCAGCTATGATACTACTTCTACCTCGAATTAGTAGTATGGAGTGTGAATGCGAGAAAAGCAGAAGACATAAGCAACTGAAACGAAAGAATCAAATTCAGCTCACCGAACGGCATCTTGGCCACAATCGGTCCGCTTGTTTCCAACGGCTCGCTGCTTCCGTTCTCGTTCACTGCAAACACGCGGAAGCTGTACTCCGAGTTCTCAATAAGGCCTTGAACATCAGCGCCTGTGTCCTGAATTAAAGATTTTTAGGTAGGAGAGATAGCGGCTTGCACGTTGTATAGTGCGACTTGTTGACTGCTCACAACTTTTGGTAGAAAAGCTATTCTGGTAGGAAGGACTGGTGAGATCCTGTCACTAACAGCACCAGGCAAGTACCACGTAAGCAGGTGATTACACAAAAACCTTTTAACCACTCTCACCACAATTAAATCTTATTTAACAGTCAGCCAAGCCCAATATAAGCAAAACTATGGGTGTAGCGTAGATTTCTCTAGCGAAAGAAATTTCCTGTCTGAAGCCAATAACTAATAGTTTGAAGGCATTCCAGGGAAAACCTCAGTGCGGTCCTTCCGGTGTTGACGATGCGACAGAAGTCAGTGCTCCGCTTGCTGAGTGTGATATTCTTAGCGGCTCTACTTATCCAGCTCACCCTGACTGCACCGACAAATGACACCACCACTACAGCTTGGCTCAGTGAGACACCCTCGTACAGCTCTACGGCGTCTGCGACAGATTCCTCAAGCAATCATTCTACAATGGCCACAGTTATAACGACACCAGCCGGCTACTCCACAGCAGGGGCAAATAGCAGCACATCGACTGATGCACCCATAGTTACAACTTCAGGCAATGCGGCAACATCTGAGAGTACTTCTGGACTTGCAACATTCACAACACTCAACAATTCAGCAACAACATTCGCAACACCCACCAATACTGCAACAACATTCACAACACCCACAAATCCTGCAACAACATTCACAACACCCACCAATCCTGCAACAACATTCACAACACCCACAAATCCTGCAACAACATTCACAACACCCACCAATCCTGCAACAACATTCACAACAGCCTCCAATTCTGCAACAACATTCACAACACCCACCAATCCTGCAACAACATTCACAACAGCCTCCAATTCTGCAACAACATTCACAACAGCCACAAATCCTGCAACAACATTCACAACACCCACCAATCCTGCAACAACATTCACAACAGCCTCCAATTCTGCAACAACATTCACAACACCCACCAATCCTGCAACAACATTCACAACAGCCTCCAATTCTGCAACAACATTCACAACACCCACAAATCCTGCAACAACATTCACAACACCCACAAATCCTGCAACAACATTCACAACAGCCTCCAATCCTGCAACAACAAGCACAACACCTACTGTCGCAGCAACAACTATCACAACACCTACTGCCGCAGCAACAACAAACACAACACCTACTGCCGCAGCAACAACTATCACAACACCTACTGTCGCAGCAACAACTATCACAACACCTACTGCCGCAGCAACAACAAACACAACACCTACTGCCGCAGCAACAACTATCACAACACCTACTGTCGCAGCAACAACTATCACAACACCTACTGCCGCAGCAACAACAAACACAACACCTACTGTCGCAGCAACAACTATCACAACACCTACTGCCGCAGCAACAACAAACACAACACCTACTGCCGCAGCAACAACTATCACAACACCTACTGTCGCAGCAACAACTATCACAACACCTACTGCCGCAGCAACAACAAACACAACACCTACTGCCGCAGCAACAACTATCACAACACCTACTGTCGCAGCAACAACTATCACAACACCTACTGTCGCAGCAACAACTATCACAACACCTACTGCCGCAGCAACAACAAGCACAACACCTACTGTCGCAGCAACAACTATCACAACACCTACTGTCGTAGCAACAACTATCACAACACCTACTGCCGCAGCAACAACAAGCACAACACCTACTGTCGCAGCAACAACTATCACAACACCTACTGTCGCAGCAACAACTATCACAACACCTACTGCCGCAGCAACAACAAACACAACACCTACTGCCGCAGCAACAACAAACACAACACCTACTTTGGCTCCATCAAACGCTTCGACAACACTAAGCGCAGCACAAGCCGAACAGAGGCGTGTAGAAATTGTGATTCGCAACTATCAGACTGCGTCCACAAATGTGGCGGCCTACCTGGTGCCAGTTCTCCTCGCAGGTGGATTTGTGTTCATCATGTTCTCTCTGATTCGAACGGCTATTAACGCCGGAATGTAAAGCTGTCTAGACATGACTGGTTATACATAATTCGTAAATAAAAATATCGTATTCTGTCTAATCGTAACGTAAAATTCTTAATAAAAGCGTCTTTTAGACTCAGTCTTCAATCATAAGAGTTATTTAGTTCATCGTGAAATTTAACTCCAGAAAAGTCTCTGGGTTAATTGAGTTAAAGACTGGCCAATTAAAGTAGGGATTCATGACAATAAATTTCGTGAAAAACTGAGCTGGTGTGACGTACCTTGCAGAAAGAGGCAACTGTCAGCCAGTTGTCCTTGTCCTTCTCCTTGCGTTCGACAACATAGTGCGTAATTTTAGAACCACCATCGTCACGCGGTGGCTTCCAGCTGAGCTTGCACGAATTTTTTGTGACGTCCGATGCCTGCAACGGCCCACCAGCGGGTCCCGGCGTCGCTTTAACCTTGAGGTTGAACGGCGCCGCTGCAACACCGCTCTCGTTTGCCAGCTCCATCTTGTACTCGCCGGCGTCCTCGCGCTGCAAATCCTTGATCTGAACTACAACGTAGTCTTCAAACTCTTGCAGTTTAACATTGGGCGAGTCTGTAACATCCTTACTGCCCTTCTTCAGGCCCAATTTAAGCGGCCCGTTGCCAGAGAAGAACACCTTGAACTTCACGCCCTCACCAACGTCGCCTGCCTGGTCAGGCACAGCCCTCTCCAGCTTCGGCGGTCGCTGAACGTTGAGCCTTGCACTAGTGGACTCACGGCCTGCTTTATTCGCCAACTCGCATGTGATCTCACCTGTGTCACTCTCAGAAAGGTCATTCAGAGTCAATGAAGCCACTTCGCCATCGCAGTTGATCTGCGCTCGCGCCGACGGTCGCAGTTCGATGCCGTTTTTAAACCAGCGCACCTCTGGCGGCGGCTTTCCATCGATACGACAGCTGAAGGTGGCGGAGCCGCCCACAGCTCCAGTGGCCGACTGCAGCCGGCTAAGAAACTCCGGAGACGCGCCACCCTTCCGGTCGGCGATCTTTGTTGGCAGAGAGGGCGGCGATGGTTCCCCATCGCCGGATGCATTCTGAGCGGTTACTCTAAACTCGTACTCCTCGTCTTGGTCGAGTCCCTCGATCAGAGCGTCGCTAGCTGAGCCTGGCACCGTTGCGGCAGTCTCCCAGTCTCCATTTTTCTTGCGCTTCTCAATTTTAAAGCCTGTCAAACGGCCGCCGCCCTCATTAAGCGGCTTGGTCCACTCAAGCTCAGCAAAGTTCTTTCCAGTCTTTGTAACCGCAGGTGTGCCGGGATTTCCTGGCGGAGTAATCTTAGACTTCGTCTCTACCGGCTTTGTGGCGTCGCTTGGCTCACCGAGGCCGGCGTCGTTTTTGGCCCGCACTCGAAATTCGTACTTTGTGTTTTTGTCAAGTCCTGGCACGGTCATTTTGTTGCCCTTAGCCGGGAAGTCGTTGGCCTTCTTCCACTTGTTGCTGCTGGGCTCTTTGTACTCCACAACGTAGCCCTGAACTTTATTGCCACCGTCGTTGCGGGGTTTCTTCCAGGAAAGCGTAACGGAGCTCTCGTCTACGTCGTTCACTTCAACACCCTCGGGCGCGCCAGGCGGCTGGTAGGCCAGCTTGGGTGTCACGGCTGTCTCCAACTCCAGCGGTTCGCTCAGACCGTGCAAATTCTCCGCGCGAACTCGGAACTTTACTGGCTTGCCTTCTTCTAGGCCGAATGCCTCGTACTCTGGCTTCCTGACAAACTTTGATAGCGGAATCCACTCGCCTGTTCGCGGGTCCTGCTTCTCGACGACGTAGTTTTCTACTGGAGCTCCACCGTCGTCCTTCGGCGGCCGCCAGGTGAGCGTGCAGCTGTCCGGACCGATTTTAGACACCTCAAGCGGGCCCTCTGGCATCGCTGGCTTGTCAACAACGCTGACTCTCGGCTCGATTGAGTCCCTGCCAGCACGATTCTTCAGTGCAACAGTGTACTTACCTTCATCAGCTTTCACAGCTTTCTTGCACACGATGACCACTTCGGACGTCTCGTGTCGAATCTCAAAGCGCTCTACAGGCACCGCCATGGCACCATGGAAGCACTCCACTGTCTCTGGAGGCGAACCTTCGAACGGAATGCGAAGCTTGAACTCTTCGCCTGCTGCAACTGAGATATCTTTTGTTGCGAAATCGGACAGAATTTTTGGTGCTGTTTGTGGGGCCTGCACTTTGGTTGCGTTAGTTGGTTCACTGGGCTCCCCTGGTCCGGCCTTATTAACCGGAGTTACGCGAAACTCGAACTCCTTGCCCTCTGGCAGGTTCTTGGCGGTGAAGTTCGTCCCAGATACTGGCGTCACCGATGCTTTCGTCCAGGCCTTGTCACCCTTGACCCGTTTCTCCACAATGTATCCCGTGACGGGAGAGCCGCCATTGTTCCTTGGAGGCTGCCAGCTCAGGGCCACACTGTCCGCCGTCACTTCATCTACAACCGGCTGGTTGCATCCTGACGGCGGGTCGAACGGCAACTTCGGTGTCACCGGAGACAATGTCTGCAGGGGCTCACCCCGTCCCTGGGCATTCTCGGCCATGACACGGAATTCGTAGGGCGTGCCCTCGTCGAGATTTTTCACTGTGGCGGTTGGCGAGGTTAGGAAGCTATTCACGGGCTGCCACTCGTCCGTGCCTTTAACGCGCTTCTCCAGCACGTAGTTCGTCACTGGCTCGCCACCGTCCGACTTTGGAGGAGCCCACTTCAGCGTCACCTGATTGGCGTCAATGTCCGTGGCTTCCAGAGGTCCCGTGCAAGGACCAGGTTTGTCAAGCACTGTAACTCGCAGCGTTCCGGTGTCCTTGCCCATGGAGTTGCGCAGAGTTATCTTGTACTCCCCGGTGCTGCTACTGGTTGCTTTGGCAACTGTGTACACCAACTCGCCAGCATCGCCATCCGGTGACTCTGTGATGCTCACCTTACCCTCCGACGCAGCGTCGAAGTCTTGTCCGTCCTTTTCGAATTCAGCTGTCGGCTTGGGGAAGCCCGTATAAGGAATCCGGATCACCAGGTCCTGACCAGCCTTAATTGTTACATCACGCAGACCTGAAAGATCAAGCCGCGGAGCCTCCGTCTGATTCTCCGCCTTGAGCGTCTTGGTCGGCCTACTCGGCTCTCCAGGTCCGGCCTCGTTCTCCGCCCGCACACGGAACTGCGCCTCCTCACCCTCGATCATCGGTACGAAGGCCGACCGCTCATGGGCCGGCACCGTCTTCACAGGCACCCACTCGCCGTCTGGGTTCTTCTTCTCTATCACGTAGTCCTTCACTTTGCCACCGCCTTCGTTCTTGGGCTTGGCCCAGCTGAGTTGTACACCGTCCTTCTTCTGTTTGTCCACGTTGATATCGCCAGGTGGTCCAGCAGGGAACACCGGATCGCGCACTATCAGCGGCTGAGTGGCCTTCGACGGCTGACCTAGACCAGCTGCGTTGACGGCGCAGACACGAAACTCGTATTCGCGGCCCTCGTTGAGACCGGTCACATTAAAGGAGAGCTTCTCGGTGGACGGTACAAATGGCGTCGCCTTCTCCCACTCTGAACCCTTCTGCTTCTTTTCCACCACGTAGCCAACTATAGGATTTCCGCCATCACTTTTCGGCGCCTTCCAAGCTAGAGACACCTGAAATCTATCGTACTTCTCAATCGTCAGGTGTTCCGGTGCGTCAGGCGCGTCGAACGGGTTCTTTGCTAGAATGGCTCCGCCGCTAGTTTCCAGGGGCTCGCTGACGCCGAACCTGTTGACCGCCTTCACTCTAAACCTGTAGCGCTTGCCCTCGATCAGCTGCTTCACTGCGCAAGTTGGCTGGTCAGTTGCGCCCGGCACTTTCTCCCAGATTCCGCTACCCTCCTCGCACATCTCCACTATGTAATCGAGTATTTCGCAGCCGCCTGTGTCTTTTGGTGGCTTCCATTGCAAACGACAAGAGTCAGCCAGAAGGTCTTTGACTTCCAGGGGTCCTTCTGGCGGATCCGGCTTATCGAGCACGATAACTCGGATGCTTGCCGCCTCTTGACCGTGCTCATTATTCAGCGACACATGATAGGTGCCTGCGTCCGTCTTCTTGGCGCTGTCCACCCGAAATCCAGTGAGCTCCTCAGTGTCTGTCACCAGAGCAGAAGCCTGCATCTGCGCTCCCGAGTCTCTGGTCCACGAGATGGTGGGTTTTGGAGCGCCGTCAATCGGGATCTGGATGTCGATTGGATCTCCAGCCCGGACGCGAATCTCGTTGCCAGGCCCGAGTCCCAGGAAGTCCAGGTTGAGCTTGGGCTGCGCCTTTGCGGGTTTGGCCCTGACGTGCTTGCTGGGTCCGGAGGGCTGGCTTGTGCCGGCCTTGTTAACGGCCAGCACTCTGTACTCGTACTCCTTGCCTTCTTTGACTGTTTCGTCGGTGAATTCCAGCTCAACCACCCGATCTCTAGTCACCTTTGTCCACCTTGTGCCCTTTATCTCTTTGCGTTCGATGATGTAGCCCAAGATTGGCGCACCGCCATCGCTGCGAGGTGGCTTGTAGGCGAGCTTCACAAATGTTTTGTCGTGGTCCAGAATCTCAGGCGGAGACGGTGCGTCCGGCTCCTCAAACGGATTCTTAATCTTCGAGGGCTCCTCAGTTTCCAACGGCTCACCAACACCCTGAGCCGTTTCGGCCGACACACGGAAGAGATACTCGTGACCTTCCTGCAGTTTATTAACTGTGAAGGTAGTACCAGCTACCATTTCCGATACTGTCTCCCACTCCTTCTTTTTCAAATCGTACTTTTGCAACACATAGTTTTGAATAGGACTACCGCCATCGTCTTTGGGTGGCTTCCAGGAAAGCTGGCAGCTGTTCTTTGTCACCTCTGACACCTGGAGTGGTCCCTCTGGTCGGGAAGGCTTTCCCAACACGACGACTTCGATTTCGGCGGAGTCTTCACCGACTTCATTGGTGACTGTCAGGCGGTAAAGTCCAGTGTGCTTGCGCAGACCCTCCTTGATGCTGACCCTAGACCAGCCGATGTCGGATTCAACAACAAGATCATCAGCTAGCGGCTTGTCGCCCACAACCCAGACAGGAGTAGGTGGTGGCTCACCGACGAACTTTAGCTCCAAAACGATGGGCGCCCCTGCCTTTACATTTATCGGCCTGATCCCCGTCCGATCAATGCGGGGCTTCAGAAAGCGCGGCTTGGCGACAACCGGACCTGCTGGGGCGCTTGGCTCCGAGCTGCCAGCCTTGTTCACCGCGATCACACGGAACTCGTACTCCTGACCCTCTTTCAAGCCTTCCACTTTTGTTTTTAGGTCCTTCGGTCCAACCTCTTTGGCTGTCGTCCACGTGCTTGCAGTCTTGCTGCGACTCTCAATGACGTACTTCAGCACGGGTGAACCATTGTCGTTCTTCGGAGCAGTCCACTGCAGCTCGGCAAAGTCCTTGTCCCAGTCCAGCAGCTTGCACGGGCCGGGTGGGTCTGGTGGATCCCAGGGATCTCGAGCCAATGTGTCCTTGACCGTCTCCAACCAGTCTGACTTTCCCTCCGAGTTGACAGCGCGCACACGGAACTTGTACTTGTTCCCTTCGACCAGACCAGTTATTCGGCACTCCTCTTTCTTCACTGACTTGAACTCCTTCCACTGCCCATCGGCGACATCCATGAGCTCGACGTCGTAGCCAGTGATCGGTGACCCGCCATCGTCCTCCGGTGGGTCCCACATCAGCGTGCAACCATCGTGAGCCAGTTCCATAACGTCGAGCGGCTCGCCTGGCTTGCCTGGTCGATCCAGCACCTCGAATTCAAACGGTACGTACTCTTCGCCGGCGCTGTTGAATAGCTTCAACTGATACTTGCCACGATCGGCTCGGGTTGCGCCCCTAGCGTCGTCGAGTACCAGCTGTACCTGACCAGGTCCCGGGATGGCCTTGAGATGCACCGTCTCAGGTACTGGGACTCCATCGCGCAGCAAAGCAACGTTTGGTATGGGGAAGCCCTTGACGGGTAAGGAGCAGGAGAACGGCTGCCCCTTCTTGATGCGCATCATCTGCGGCAGCTTGCCGGCCAGGCTTGGCGGCTTTTCGCACTCCTCAACCTGCAGAGTGCCCTTGCAGCTGTGCTTGCCCACCTTGACTGAGTACTCGGCTTCATCGTCCAGCTCCAGGCTGTTGAAGATCAGGTAGCAGTCGTCTTTGTTCTCTTTGATCTCAACTCGCTCGTTAGTCTGCACCGGCTCGCCGTTCTTGAACCAAAGCACCTCGTGCTGTTTGGGATTTCTTACTGAAACCATCAGCTCCTTCTTGCGAAGCTCGATGCCCTTAGTGTTGAAAAGGCTCTTCTTGAATTCCACGTCAGCTAAAGAGGTAAAAATTAGTCTCATTTTAGGTTTATTGCACAATTTTTAAGCATCATTTTAACATTTCTACTTACGTTTTACAGTCAGCTTGGCAACTGTGGTCTTCTTCGCTGTTCGACAGATGATGACGCCATCCCAGTCCATATCCAGGTTATAGACGGTCAGCTTTCGCTTGGTTCGTTGCAGCGATTCCATTTTGTACTTCTCTTGTTCAGTCTCTTCCAGTTTCTGGAAATTATTTCGGAGTTCATAACTGACCATCAATCTTGTAGTGTGGACTCGATGTGGATAAAATATTATCTAAGCTTGGTTATCACTAACATAATTCAACAATACAAAAGCATTAACTTGCTTTAACATAATCCTGTGGCGAGGCCACATTTATTTGGGGTGCCATTACAGAGAAAAGACTTTGGGCTTATCGTGCAATTCACGCCAATTAGGGGCTAACCCCACAAAGCTACAGTGAGAGTGTACACTGCCTGACGATGAGAAACTCGTGGCCGATGTACACACCTGTGTGTATGCCTGTGTACACATCCGAGTGCCGGTGTGAGTTCAGTAGTCAGGGAGGTGAGTAGTAATTGCCTTCTCTTTGGCTGCAAGTCGACTGTCGCAAAACGATACATTAGTATTCACTGCCCACCTGTTAATCTTAGTTTTACTATTATTTACCTGCAGCTTAGAAACGTCCATGGGATCCACGTCCGGATTGGAGCAGAAGAACCACTTCACTAGCGCGTCCTTCTCGTTTACTTCGCACTCGAACACAACCTCCTTGTCACCTTCGAAGCATTCCTGGGGTCGCAGGTTTCGGTTGAAGAACCAATTGGGGTCGTCCACAATGATCTCAGTGTAGGTCTCGTCGCCTTCTACCAGGCAGGCGAACTCGGTTTCGTCTTCGTCCCGAACTCGAACAATGCGCAGGATGCAGCGGTTCTCACGACGCTTCATCTCGTAGCGGTTGGGAGTGTACTGCGGGTGGTGAATTGCGAATCGTGAGTTGCGAATCTGGCAGACTCAATACTGTATTCTGGTCTGCAACCTCTACTTTTTTGTACTTTGAATATTCATAACCTTTACAAACTAAATGGTTTGCCTCATTGTCTTAAGCCAGCTCTTTTAAAGTCCACGTTGGGCATAACACATACTTTTTTAATACCAAACGCCTGTGTGAGCTAAACCTGCCTTAAACGAAGTTCTTTTTTCATAGAAACGATCTAGTCGTCCACGAAAATTGAATTAAGCTACATTCTAGCTTCTAGTTTGTATTACTTCGAAGACTGCAAAGTCTGCAATGGACCGGAGAACGCTATTCAATTAGACGGCGGCCAACTGATAATGCTGAGCCGCAGCTTTCATTTCGTTTCAGTTTGTATAGACAAAAAATCATCGAAGTGCAGTTTGCTAAAATACGATTATCAAAATCTTGTCCTGCACAGCTTCAGGCATGGTTAGATCGGGAATGGGACCTGAATCAGATAATGGCAAGACTAAACCATCTAGTCCGCCTTTAATTTCAGGTACACAGATGGATTCTAAGTGACGTTTCAGAGGAACAAAAAACCGGCATATCGGTAGCTCTACAACAGACCAGTTCAGTGTTCTGACATTGTCTGGTCCTGGAAAGCTGGGCCAATCCTTCCTTCCTAATGCCGACAGGGAGCAAGACGGAAGCTGGAAAGGCTCGAATCGGCGGGTCGTCATAGATTTGAAATGCCTTACAGGCTGCGCTGGCCGTCCCAAGTGCGGGACTTGAGGACGGCTGGAAAGGACGTCGGGGGCCGCAAAATGGCCAGCCTATGACTGTGCCAAACGGCGGCCCCGCCCCAGCAAAAGTAACAGATGGGATGGCAGGAAAAAGCTATTTACCCACAAAACTCTTTCTCTTTCAGTTTTTGTCTTATCCCTACCCTATGGCGCATCGAATTCCTGCGCCATGCCCTGAGGTGATAGTGAGAGGAAAAGTGCATCAATTACATTGGCCGGCAATGCAGCCCGGGATGTCTGTGTCTCCCTCCCAGCGCGCCCCTCCATCCAGATCCTGGACAGATCCTGTATCGCGGCGTCTGTTCTGTTTAGCCTATATGCCGAGAGTCCTCGGTAGTTCGCCACAAATTTTCAGGCTCTAGGGGCTGGCCTGTAGGATGTGCGCTTGGCGTTGGTCTTGTGGGGAATAGCAATTATTCGATTCCCCATAATCCGTTCCCCGTCGACATCTTTGCGATCCTCGGCCCTTCCCTCCAATTTTCCCATTTGCATGACTGTGTAGCATTCCAGAGTGGGTGGGGGAAGGAGAGAGACGCGCAACGGAAAGCGCGCAGAAGTAAGTGCGGGCCTCCACCCCAGCCTCCGCAAGCTCTTTCTTTCAGTTTCAGCCAGTCAGTTGTTTGGTCCTCTCGCAACTGGAAAAGGTTGATCGGAGGCTGCTGGATGCAGCTTGGCGGGGGTGTGTCCGGCGGTTGCTGATGCTCGAGGCGGCGGGTAAGGGCGAGGCGGCGGGCTCGGATGAAAAAATATTCGCAAGAGAATCGGAGGAGGAGCGAAAGAAAGGTATGGAGGTCGCAGGCAAGCAGAAGCTGCATCGATCCCCCTCATCTCCTCCCGTTCTGTGTTGGCCAGACTGGCCAGTTCCCAGAGCCTCTCTTAACCATTCTTCACCGTTCATCATTCTTCCCAAGCCTCTCTAACCCTTAATGAAACAATTCTTACCTCCAACTTGTCACCGCTCCGGTACCAGTTCACGTGCGCCCTCGGGTCATTGACGGAGCACTCTAGATTTAGATCTTTGCCTCGCACAACGTGCACCGTCTCTGGCAGCTTCTGGTTGAATGTGTACTTCTTCTGTTGTTCTACAACGTCCAGGGCTGCCGTTGTAGAGACCTCATCGTTGATTTTGCACGTGTAGAGGCCGGCGTCCTCCATTTTAACCTTCTTGATTTCCAGGATGTACTCGCAGCCGTTGCTATGGGCAAGTTTAAGGGAGAGTGTTTAAAATAACCAACCGTAAAATTTCACGATTTGTTCTGATAAATAATGTTGATAAAGCGAAGATGAACCCACTTGATGAAATTGTACTTTGGCCCCTGAAATATCTCCAGTTTGTTCTTTAGCCAACGGTACCGAGTTGAAGGCTTGGAGAAAACGCAGCGAAACTTTCCGATCGGAGAGCCCTCTTTCACCTGAACCTCCGTCAGCTCCTCCTTGAATTCGTCTTTTTCCTGAAATCGGTTGAGTTTGTGTACCGGATTGCCTCCTCGCTATTCTGACAGCCGCAGCAGACCTATACTACTCACCACTTTCTTCTTCTCTGTGGCCTTGAGTTGCGGAAAGCCCGGTATGAGATCCACCAGGGACTGGCGCCTGTTCATCTGGGACATCCGCCTGGCGTCCAGCATGTTCTGCATCTCCTGGATCTCGTTGGCCATCTTGTCACGAAGGCCAGCACCGGACGCTCGACGTCCCGGACTCATTGATTCGTCCTTTAATGTTTCATCGATTTCAACAATGTTTCAGTGATATGAAGCGATGCAAATTTAATTCGTAAAGTTGAAAATATAAAAATAACTAATTAAGTTTCAGGTTTGGCATTGCTCACCCCGTCATCGTCGGCCTTGTCAACTGTGATGTTTGGTCCCTGCTGGGCCGAGGTCCGGCGCGAGTTGTCTCTCTCCGACATCCTCAGGTCGGGCAGCTCGTCCGCTTCCTCGTCGGAATAGCTAAGTGAGGCGCGCGACGGGCAAGCGGCGTGTCAATTCAGTAGATTTGCGGGATTCGAAAATTTGAGAAATGCTGAAAGCGAGAAAAATTTGGGCCAAGAGGCGCAACAAGCAGAAAGCGGGGCGAAGGAACAGCGAGGCGGGTCGGCTCAGCTGAGGTCAGGTCCGGGCACGGCAGCCAATCTACGAGTTGCCATCGGCGGGACGCAGGCTGGGTGGCTTCATTTGGCTTTTATCGGCCTAGGGGAGGGTGGGGGATTCCGCCGGGGGGCTGGGAGCCGTTGTCCGCCGGATATTACTGCGGCTGGGGCGGTGCGGCTGGGGCCGATATTGCAATCGGGTGCAGGAAAATTTGTTAGGAAAACTAGGTGGGTTGCGTGGCAGGGCGCGGGTCGCAGGTCGGATTGGGGGCGATCGAGGGTACGTACTTGCACTCGACCGAACTGCAAACATGCTCGGCTTGGCCCCCCGAAGCCATCGAAGCCATGAACCAGACTGCTGCTAATACTACTTGCTGGCGCTGCTGCTGTGCTGCAGGGTCGCTGAAGGGCAACCGTCACCAAATATTGGGTCCCCACTCCAGTCCTACCTTCCTGCCCCGCCCCCCTAGAGACCATCAGCATTCGTGCAGCCTCTCGCTCCTGATGCGGTACTGATGGGTTTTTTGGCCGTTTCCCAGTATACCTGTAGCAAGAAGCGAATTAGGTGCAGGATCAGCGGTGACAAAGTGTGCCTGGACCTCTGTCTTGAAGCGCTTTCAAATTCGTCTGCCTATTATACTGGCGTCCGCCCGCCGTATTGCTTCGCTGCTTAGCTTTGGCGTGCTCCTGTCGTTTCACTGCTGCTGGCAGCTCCTGCCGCACATTCCCACAGCATGAAATCAGTTCGCGGCCTCCGCTATCCGCTCCATCTCGCCACTTGCCAGCGTTTGATCTGAGGCTACGAAAATGAAATGTCAAAGGAGGCGGCGCGAGCCAAGGGAGGGCGGTTTCCGCAAGGTTTCGGCAAGGCCGCGGACCCGATGTAGGTAAATGGCATCCCACTAGCAGCATCAGCAGATTCGGCCGCATGGCTGGGAGGCCGAATTCATTGAGAGAAGTGGCAAGACAAGTGGAAGGATCGGGTGAAGTTGGGGAAGCGAAATTTGAAGGAGGCCTCTAGTGGGGGAATTGGGGTACCAGACAGCGGCCCCTCATTCAGCTTTCATCTCTTACCCAGCACCACGTGTGTTTACACTTACTTATCTTCGTCCATAATTCAGCGGTAACAGCAGCAATTACTTTGATAGCTGTGCAGCATCAGCTAATGGCGCAAACAAAGAATTTGAAAGAGCCGACAGCGTGCGCGTCGGCACCGCCAGACTGAGCAGCGAAGCCGAAGCTGCCGAAAAAAGCCCCGGGTCGATCGCTAGCCGAATTAGAAGAGAAATTGGAGGCGATTCTAAGAAATGGAGAAGCTGGGAGAAGCCAACGCTAGAGAGTGGAACTTCAACTTCGAACTTGCTGGCGCCCGTCGGTCCGTCCCCCTTTTTTAACCCTGACGGCTCCAAACGACCGCCCGCCCCGCCCCTGGCGTTGACTTTCCTTCGTTCTCCATCCAACCCTATCCCGCCGAACTCTGCCTTCACCGCCTGCCGCCCGCCACTCTCCGCTTTCAGAATTGGGCGGGGGGGCGTTTTTGTGCCCTTCCCAGCGCAAAAAGTGGATAGGCACAATCTACCTTTCCGTCGTTTTCTTCCCTCTTTTGTGTCTCTGCGCTCTGGTAAAGAGAAACCCCGGGATAGGAGATAACTAGCTTGTCCCCCTCTCATTTATCCCCTGTCTATAGTCTGTTTCAGCATGGGGCAGACGCCTGCTCTTTAACTAAAACGCTGCAACCGCAACCTCAGCGGCATAACTGACTGCTTCCCAACAACACATCGTCTCTTTGCATCAAAATGTTCCTCCTGTTACCGTTTTCTTTCTTTACGGCGCGGCGGCAACATTCGAAACGCATGTCTAGGCCCAGCGCCAAGCAAGCGGCGGCCCGGTCTTCGAGCTTAGAAAGAGACAGAGAAAGAAAAGGAGGCGAGCGACCAGGCAGGCAACAGCCCTAGTAGCGGAGTTACCTTTGCATCCTGTCAAAAAATGCCACCCCCTTAATTCAGCAAGCAGCCTCAGCGCCGCCCAAAAATCGTCGTCTCCTTCTCTTCCCATCGTGACCCGGCCGGCCCGGGCCTGTAGGACTCCCCGTGGCGGAGGTTGGGCCAACTAAAGCCGCAGCTTGCGCGCACCCCGGGGCCCGCAAACAGTCCACTGTGCAGCCATTTCCAACCCGCCTAGCTTAAATATGCTAGGGATTTTTTTGGCCTGTGAAATACGTTTTTCCCCTGGGACGTAGCCGGGCTGTTGCGGATCGGGTCTTACGTCTGGCCCGCGCGTGCGAAGAGCGAGAAATAAAGGTAGAGACAGAAAACGTATTTTACCTTTACTCTCCCCCCGATTCACAGGGGGGCTCTTACCGCCCTCATTCTTCTTCTTTTCCTTCTCTTCTTGAATTTTCTGACATTTCTACGCTAGTCCCCCTGAAAACACTCTGCGCATAAGTATTGGGAAACTGGACAGAGAGCGCGAGATACACAGAAATAGAGTCAGGCAGAATAGTGGAAGAAAGCAGAAGCGCTGTTCCAGTTGAATTGATTCTCTAGGGAGGAGAGGCGGGGTGGGAGCACAGTCTCTACACAGTTGCCGTTGGTGTTGGCACTCCGGGGTCGCACCAAGATGAGTGTTCTGCCTGCAACGGTGAAGCAACACTTTGGCTGCAGCAGGGCCCGACACTTCCGTGGGCTTGAAGAAATTATTCATTTCTAGTCTACCTCTGGCTTTTTCCTATCCTAGGGTAAACCTGGCTTGAAGATTTTCGTTTAACAAAGTCAAAATGTTTCTCGCATCTACTGCGACGTTTTTGCGGAAATGAAGTTACATTTGAAACAAAATTTCCTGGCCCTCGGATCTTGTATCTTGTGGCGAAGAGTAAATTGGGTAGCACTCACTAGACAATGGAAAGCTGGAGAGTTGGAAGTCTGCACTCACTGTCACCTCGGGCACTAGTTAGGGTGTTGACTATCCTATAGCGAGTTAGTACCATATGATACGATTATAGGCATCGGTTTGGGTGTTAACTATCATAATGCGAGTTAGAACCATCTATTGGGACTCATTGGTAGTTAGGGGTATTCAGGAGGTGAGTGCCAGAGCGGCCTAACGCGTTTGCCTCTCGCACCAAGGTCCCTGAGCTGGATTCCGAGGTGAGGGCACATTCATTGAGGCGCAGCCACGGAGAGAAGGCTTGGGGGCTTGTCGTGCAACTTACGCCCTTGAGGGTCAACCTCCGAGGCACAGTGAAAGTATATGCTCCCTAACGATGAGAAAGTCAGGGCAGATGTACGCACCTGTGTGAGCGTCTGCCTGTGAACGGTATCTGTTTGTGTGTTTGTTCTCAAGAGTCAGCGAAATGGGCATAGGGGCTTCTCCTGTCCTGTCCTTCTCATAGTTCACTATCCTGTTGCGAGTTTATTACCACCTAGGCACCGGTTAGAGTTTCTACTATACATGGGAGTAATAAGGCATGGGAGTGATGAGAAAATTGCTTTAGACTTAAAAAAGCAATGCTCGAACAAAGTTTTATAAAAACGGAACAAACACGCGCGCTGCTGATTCATCACTCTATTCGAATCGGATCCCAATGGATTTGGACAGTATGCGAAGTGCGCACTTTCCATGAATAGAGACCAGCTGTACAGGCACTCCCTGATCAGGCAGTTTCCGGGCTGCTAGATTTTTTTCTGGGAGAATCGTTGCCACACTCTTTTGCAACGACTGCGCAATATCATCACAAGCAATAAACTCCCTATAAACTGCGTCCCGGTTTTCCTTGCCCGCATTGAAGCCTACAAAACTAAAAGACTGCAAAAAACGCTGCGTAGCAACATTTTATTGTCTACATTTATTTATTCTTCACATTCGGGGCCCTCGCTGTTCCACCGTTTCAGCTTATTCGATTGTCAACTCTCTATCGCAGCGTTGTTTAATTCATAAAATTCTATCCATTTTTCAGGCCTTTTGTGTCTGGCGATGCCTGACGGGCCATACCTGTTCTGGAGCCTCGAATGCAGCTCGCGAGACACTATTCTCATCGAAATTGTCCATGTGGCTTGTTGATGTTCAGCATTGTGGAAGCAAGGCTAAGATGAAGATGAAATAGATAGATGGAATGTACCACCTGAGTGTCTGGTCCACACTGCTAGTTAGTTCATATCTATCTATTGCCTGTTTCTCCTCGCGAAAAACTCCGATTATAAATCAATAACAAAAACTGCACTGCAGCATTGCTAATTCCCTTTTCCAGTCTAAATTAGGAGAAACTTACCTGATTCATTCTTACCTGTCGTCAGCGGGACTTGTGTAAATCAGTATTTGGAAATATTATTCAACTGCCTAATAACCACTAACTCTGCAGTAGTTCCATAGCACCCAAACCTACCGTGATCCTCACACAGCCTGTAGTAGCTCCATAGTACCCAAACCTACCGTGATCCTCACACAGCCTGTAGTAGCTCCATAGTACCCAAACCTACCGTGATCCTCACACAGCCTGTAGTAGCTCCATAGTACCCAAACCTACCGTGATCCTCACACAGCCTGTAGTAGCTCCATAGTACCCAAACCTACCGTGATCCTCACACAGCCTGTAGTAGCTCCATAGTACCCAAACCTACCGTGATCCTCACACAGCCTGTAGTAGCTCCATAGTACCCAAACCTACCCTGATCCTCACACAGCCTGTAGTAGCTCCATAGTACCCAAACCTACCGTGATCCTCACACAGCCTGTAGTAGCTCCATAGTACCCAAACCTACCGTGATCCTCACACAGCCTGTAGTAGCTCCATAGTACCCAAACCTACCGTGATCCTCACACAGCCTGTAGTAGCTCCATAGTACCCAAACCTACCGTGATCCTCACACAGCCTGTAGTAGCTCCATAGTACCCAAACCTACCGTGATCCTCACACAGCCTGTAGTAGCTCCATAGTACCCAAACCTACCGTGATCCTCACACAGCCTGTAGTAGCTCCATAGTACCCAAACCTACCGTGATCCTCACACAGCCTGTAGTAGCTCCATAGTACCCAAACCTACCGTGATCCTCACACAGCCTGTAGTAGCTCCATAGTACCCAAACCTACCGTGATCCTCACACAGCCTGTAGTAGCTCCATAGTACCCAAACCTACCGTGATCCTCACACAGCCTGTAGTAGCTCCATAGTACCCAAACCTACCGTGATCCTCACACAGCCTGCAGTAGCTCCATGGTACCCAAACCTACCCTGATCCTCACACAGCCTGTAGTAGCGCCATAATACCCAAACCTACCGTGATCCTCACACAGCCTGTAGTAGCTCCATAGTACCCAAACCTACCGTGATCCTCACACAGCCTGTAGTAGCTCCATAGTACCCAAACCTACCGTGATCCTCACACAGCCTGTAGTAGCCCACCTCCCCAAACCTACCGTGATCCTCACACAGCCTGTAGTAGCCACCGTAGGCGAGCTCCGAGCATGGCACGGCCCAATAGCTGATCCCACCATCTCCAGTGCGGTTGTTGCTACCAGTGACGCAGTATTCGAGACTGTCGAGAGCTACCCTCTCGCTTAGCATGGCGGCGGCAACAGCCGGATAGGAATTCCTAGGCGATTGTCCGTCATACCACTCCCAGTAGTCTGGAAGGCTGGTGACGGCGCCAACATAGGCCAGGAATGTCGGAGGGAAGCTCTGAACAGCCTCGGCGATGGCGGAGAAAGTATCGTCATCCGAGGTCGGATGGGCCAAGCTGGCGTTACAGATGCAGGACAGTTCAGCCAGACTGAAGATCGGGCCCGGGCCCTGCACTACTGACACGGTTCCGTTGGGAACTGTGCATCGAGGGATAAAGATACTTTAAGTAGTATATGCGGCACAAAATCTGGCTCGTTTCGTCAATTAGTAATTGGAAAAAATGAGAAATTTGAGAAAATGTGTCTGTTGCATAAGCCTCTATGAAAACTTCAGGAAAATTTTCCCGCGGATTCGCTCACGAGCACACACGGCCGAATCGATGCCAGCCGCCGGCGGGCAGACACAGGCTAGCCAGCGTCCACGGTTGTCCACGCAGGCACAATACGCGCTGTTGTTGCCGCTGCCACCGTCAGCGTCCAGTGTCCACGGCGGTGATGGAGGCTCAGGAAGTGACCAACAGCAGCCGGATGCCACTTCCGCTGGTGAACTGCCGCCGAAGAGCCAGGCGCGTTGGCTGGCGTTGAAAGCGACCTGGCGAGTCTTCTCCACAGGTAGGATGAAGCGGAGGCTGCGGTGTGCGTGTTGGCGTGCATCGAATGTACGAGCCAGTTTAAACTACTCCAAGTAGCATATGTTGGGAAAAGATCTGAGATTTGCCAACTTAAGGTACGCAAGTTGTGACTCTTTCATTAATGTCCCTGAGCTTAAGTTCGTGATGAGGCCACACTAATTTACGCATATTTGGCCAAATTCTCAGGCACATTTATTCTGTATACTGCCTTACGATGAGAAAGTCATGGTAGATGTACAAGCCTTTGTAACTTATCTGGGCCCCACCACCACCTTCTTGTCTTCTGTCGACAAGCTACAAGGTTAATTCTACAAGCCTGTGGACTTAACCGTGTGTCGGTGAGTGTGTGTGAGCTCAGGAGTCTGTGAAATACCGTAGACAGAAAGGTAGACAGAAACGTCTATTCTTCGCCTGTGGCTTAACATAAAAAATTAATGCTCCACAGCCTCCACAGCCTCCACAGCCTCCCTACTAATATTTATGTTCTCATTTATTGGATCCCTAAACTATTTGTTTGCACTGTGCAACAAAAAAGCGCTTCACAACACAAAGGAATTTTTTACAATTCAGTGCGATAAAACTAACGATTTTTCGTATTGAGTAGTCGTATTGAGTACGACTACTCAATATGGATTCGCCACAGAGGCCTATGCAGAGCAATAGAGGCTTAGTTGTCCTTGTCACCAGGCTCTTCGACAAGGATCGCTAAATATCTCGACGATGCTTACGTCGGTCGGACGGCTTAGAAAGCTAGTTCATCGAATCGAAAAGTGCGGAAAATTTTGAACCAAATGGTGGACTTTCACGAAAATCGGCCATTCGGTTTGGTAGCCATTGTGAAGTAGGCAGTGGGTTTTTGAAATACGCCGTGGTCTTTCTACTTTTACGCGATACTCACTTGGTCGGCAGCTGAGTGCGGATGGAGTCGACGGCGGTCAGTAGCCCAGTCGCATTAAAGCCGAGTGCGCAGTCAGAAGCGGCAAACTGACGCCTCGTCGTGACATTGAATCCGCCAGAGCCAAACCATTCAAAGCGGGCGCACGCGTAGATTGGCGCCTGAAAGCAGTGTCGAATGCTGGTGTAGGCCTGACATTCCGTCAGCAGAAGCGTTTGCAGCGGTTCCCAACTTCCGCTACTGTTGCACAGGAAATCGACGGAGCCACGCCAGCCAGCGGCGGTGAAGAAGGCGTGGCCGGGCTGCTGGAGTTCTACACGGAGAATTTCCCCCATCTGAATCTGGGAGTTCTTATTAACTGTGGCCTCCTGTGGCAGCTTCTTCAGGTTTGTCGGTGCGCTGCACGTGTATAGGTTCATTGTCTGCATGCTGCACGCTGCGGGGTATGAGAGGTGCGGCACATCCTCGTTTTACTCGTTAGCTAGCTAAGGGCTGCAGGCGCTGTCATACTACTACAACCTCTCGGACAGCCTCAGACTGTGTCCCACAGTTCAACAAACTGGCTGGTTAAAACACCGTCAGACAGGGCAGGACAGGATACCAGGGCATTCCGGTTTTCCTGGAAATGAGCTTGCCGACTCCCTGGCAAAGCAGGGAGGCACCAGCTCCCCGTTGGTCAGCACCAACCCACCCCTATCCCCAACACCGTCATTATAACATCGCCAGATTAATAACTGGGCGACAAACCTCCATCACACCCGATGGAGGGACACCATGAACTGCCGCCAGTCCAGAGCGGCAGTCCCTGTCCCATCCCACCCGGCTCCGGAAGGTCCTCCTGAACCAAACACGGAAGGACATCCGAGCCCTCACCATGACCCTCCCAGGTATGCCAGGCACTGCTTCCTTAGGACCTTAGGAATAATCTGTGATCGAATGTGCATGTATTACTTATTAGAAACTAACTAGTACTAACTAATTAGATACTTACAGTTGTGCACGGAGCCTTGAGTCAGAATGCAATGCTGAGCTGCCAGCAGCAGTGCCAGCCATTTTCGCAGCTTGTCTTCTAGTAGCTTCATCACAGACTTGCCAGTAGGCGGGTGAAAAGGCAGATTTTTATAAGGCGAAACGAACAGGTCGAGAGATTTGAGTCGACTATTTATACCACCGGAATGACAGTTCATAAAAGGGGGGTTGCCTCAGGAAGAATGCTTCCTTTGTTGCGGAGCACGCAGCGGGCAGCCTGGGAAGCGCCCAATGCAACCTTCTCGACCTTCATTCAGTTGCCTCACTTTAGCTGTGATGCAGAACAATCGGGAAGTCTCACTTCCCGTTTTGTCTAGTTTCAGATTTTGAGTAGGCCAGGTTTCGTGAGACTTTGAGAAACAAAACCTGCGCGTGAGTTTAACAGAGCTTATAAAATAAAGTCGTAAAAGTTTTGAAAAACAATCCCTATAAGAATACTAACCTGCCAGGTTTCGTGAGTTTAACAGAGCTTATAAAATAAAGTCGTAAAAGTTTTGAAAAACAATCCCTATAAGAATAACTAAGTTTTCATTCAGTGCCAGCTAAAACAAAAAAGTAAAAACCTCCGAAAACAGCCTAGCAACGTATACCGTCAGCTTAAACATACTCGTAGATGCCACAATTTGAAATTATGGCTGTTAAAGCTATTGGCAAAAGCAAAATATTCCCGTCGGTATTTTTTTTATTTCTCTCGCTAAAAGGGCTTCCCTGACAACTGCCAATCGCCAGCGTTCTGCAGACAACGGAAATTAGCAAATGCAAAGAAAGGGATGTAAACAAAACGCATCGGTGAAGCTCAGAAACTATTCTACATCAATCATTCAAATGAGACCAAAAACTGGAACGAAACGTCAGTTATCTCGCGTTGATGCACAGAAAGGCACGAAAGATTATATGCATATATACGACTGCAACTGCAACAGGATTCGACAAAATTTACTGACTAAAAGGCATTCGCCAAACATGAACTCCAGCTCCGCTCAGCTGTGGTTCTTTGACTCGTCGTGGAACTGGGTGACGTGGAACGTCTTCGTGTGGCTGTTCCCACTACTTTGCACTCTGGGTGCCATTGTGAACGCCTGCGCCTTCTTCGTCATCGCGACCAACCGCAAGGTGTTCCCGTACGTCACTCGGCAATACATGCTCGTCATCACCATGAACGACTTTCTCATCCTCACTTTTAAGGCGGCCACTCATTATCTATTGTACATGTCGGACTTCGTGAAAGACAACGCCTGGACCTGGTACAAGACTCCACGAGACGTCAATCTTCCAATGTGCGTCGTCTACGACTTCTTGACTTACTACGCACTGTCGGGCACTCAGTTCTTCCAGCTTGGCCTCACAGTCGATCGACTCATTGCCGTGGCTGCTCCGCTGAAGGCCAAGCAGATCCTAAGCCGCAAGAGAAGCTGGGCTCTTCTGGGCCTCATCACCTGCATGGCACTGCTATTGCCAGTCTTGTATGTGGCTAACAGAAGCTGGAACTTCGAACATAACGTGTGCGACATCAAAAGCCTGGACTACATCCTGAGGGTGTACAACCCAGTGGATCTCTACTTTGGCCGAGTGTTCCTGCTGAGTGCTCTGGTCATCGGCACCGTGGCCATCTGCCTGCTGCTGGTGTGGAACAACCGCACTGCGAGGCGGATGCAGCTGGAGGCTGGGACGGACAGCAGCAAGGAGAGAAACCGATCGCTGATCCGCATCACCTTGATCCTCGTGTTCCTGAACCTCACCTTTCTGGTCACCGCTCTTCCCTGGAGCATTGTGTCCCAGCTACATGTGTCTCTGAAAGGTGCAATGGGCCCAGACCAGTACATGATCTTGCTCCGCCACCTGAACACTCTAGTGTACGCCAACAATGCTATGAATTGGCCTCTCTACTTCATGGGTGGCAAGTTTCGCACGGCATTTGGTCAGCGGTTCGGTCGACCATGTCTGCGAATTTTAAGTTGGCATTGTGTCAGGTCTTGCAACAGGAACAATGCGCCCCCCTATATGGGGGATACTGAGATGGCTTAGGCCAGGGGTCGGCAAACTCCGGCCCGCGGGCCAGATGCGGCCCTCGAAGCTCCCAAATCCGGCCCGTTGCCCCTTCTGACATCTACAGTGTCCTGTTTCATGTCTCCCGTGTCTAATCTCTCCCGCGTCTAATCTCTCCCTATCTTATCTCTCCCGTGTCTCATCTCTCTCGTGTCTCATCTCTCCTGTGTCTAATCTCTCCCGTGTCTAATCTCTCCCGTGTCTAATCTCTCCCCTGTCTAATCTCTTCCGTGTCTAATCTCTCCCGTCTCATCTCTCCCGTGTCTAATCTCTCCCGTGTCTAATCTCTCCCGTCTCATCTCTCCCGTGTCTATTCTCTCCCTATCTTATCCCTCCCGTGTCTCATCTCTCTCGTGTCTCATCTCTCCCGTGTCTAATCTCTCTCATGTCCCATATTTCCTGTGTCTCATCTCTCCCGTGTCTCATCTCTCCTATCTCATTTATACAGTCAATGCGGCCCGCTGTCGTCTTTTAGGCTCTCTCTTTGGCCCGCCAGCAAATAAGTTTGCCTACCCCTGGCTTAGGCTATTTATCAGATCAAGCTATGCCCGATTCTTTTGGAACTAAAAGTTGTTTGGAGTTTTTTGAATCAAATACTGAACTAAGAAACTGGAAATAAGAAACTTAAAATATTGGACACGGAACAAAGAAACCGCTAACAAAACTAAAAAAAACTTTCAGTAAACATAGTTTGCTAGCGAGTTCTGCTCGAACACATTTTTTATAAATCTGTACTTTGACATTGCTAGCTACTCCTTCTCTTTCTAGTATTTATGCACATGTATATGTTGTCTACTATTCTTAACTTTTCACGCCTTGATCTTTGTCTGGCTGGCTTAACCCTTGCCTCTAACCTCTCTTTACACTGCCTTCTGATTGGTTCGCCTCTTAAGTCCAACACTCTCTAGCCACTAGGGAGTTTTAGCCTAGTGATTAGAGCTTCGGAATCAAGACTTAAAGGTCGCGGTTTCGATTCCTGACTCCACTAGAACAACTTGTGCTCCTTTAGCTAGACACTTAACTCTGCGTTGCATCAGTTCACCCAGCTGTTAAATGGGTGCCGCAGCATTAACTGGGGTGGGTGTGGCGTCAATAGCTGCGGCTGCACATATTGGCAAATTAAGGTTTAATATTTGGTTTAATAAACGAATATTAAAACAAAAAGTAAATTACCTTTGGCGATTCAGTTTGAGTCTGTTTTAGTTCGTAAATTCTGCCGACTCAGTTAGAGAAAAAGTATTCTCCGTTGGCAAAAGTTTTTGTTGCACTGAGGTAATTTTTTAACTTTGAATGAAATTTGATGAGCTAGTTAACTGTTCATGCATTATGCATTAGAACAGGTGCACTAATTGTAGGCCTTTCGTGCGCTGTAAAAAAGCAAAATCAGACACTCCAAGTAAGAATATGTCTTACCGACGCAGACAGTTAATGTTTTCCGGCGCCAGGGTCGATGGCGCAAAGCTGCGACTTTTTTCACAGTGCCAGAGATGAAAACTGCAGTATAGATGGGTGAACTGATGCGGAAAACTACTCACAGCAGGTTAGTGAGCAGTTTCGGGGTGCCTGAGCAGATGCCGGGGCCAATTCTGTGAGAAAGCTTAGGGGTGAGTGATGCAACGTAACGAGTACTGGCGTAACGTCTCCCACCAGGTAAATTGCCTGATGATGGAATTTATTATACACTTCTGTCAGGACAGACGTACACTCTTATTACAGTAGAGTTCTTATCTCATGTACAGGCCAGAATCATGACCTCCAATGATTCGAGACGCGTATGAATTTCTAAAATTAACTGCTTTGTGGTTAGAGCGTCGGACTCACGACTTGAACGTCGGGGGTTCGATTCCTGCAGACTTCAATGGAACAAATTGTGTCCTTTAGCAAGACACTTAACTCGGCATTGCTTCAGTTCACCCAGCTGTTAAATGGGTGCCGCAGCATTAGCTGGGGTAAGTGAGGGTGCGTGTGGCGTTTCTCAGTCCATGGACTTAAAAGCTGTACGCAGCCTTCAGATGCGCCGCGCAATAGCTGCTGTGGCTGTACTGTCGGATGTACATCTGGCCGAATAGGACCAGGTGTAATCTATTATATTATTATTATTATTTCATGCAGCTTTGATTTGCAATGATTTGCAAAGGCAACTGATTTTATTTGAGGCCTTACTTGACCCAGGTGCATCTAAGCAGGAATCGGCCTTAGATTCAACTTCTGTCTGGCTGATCGCTGAGCTTCGCACGCTAGCTTATTCGATTTTTAAGTCGAAATGTTGATGCTTATGTGTCTGTACTACTAACTACCTAAAATCTGATATATTTTTCAGGGAAATTTCATGTCAAATTTTTAATAGTGTATGAACGCCAACGGAAATTTTATTTAACTTGTGTCCATAATAATTATATATCTTTCAGAAACTGATTTGCTACGCCAGACCGGTAAAATCAGTGGAACGAGTGCCCGGAATTTCTGTCCAGCTTGCCCGGACATTCCATTCAGAGGCTTCACGAGCCGTATATGAATTTCTAAAATAAAAGAAAATGCTGCAGCATTGAATATTGATTGAAAAAGCAATCAGTAAAGAATAAAAAGTCAACACGACTAAAACTGTTAAATAAACGAACGAAGGAGAAACGAACAAGACTGTCGCCTTTCGTGGACTTTTAGTGAGTAATCAAACTCGAAAGAGACCACAAGACCAGGTGCCTAATTATTAAGGCTTACCTCATATTCTGGTACTTAGTCTTTGCTTGGAACTTAGCTTTCCTGAGTTTCCCTTAATCTAGTTCTAACAAGCTAAGGTGGTCAGGTGTGGGGTGAGTGGCAGAGCGGTCTAACGCGTTTAGATTTTGCGCGAAGGTTCCTGAACTCAATTCCGCGGTGAGGCCACACTCATTTGGGTTGCAGCCGCGGAGAGAAGGCTTGCCTGACGTTGAGAAAGTCGGGGCAAATGTTCAAACTTGTGTGAGTGTGTGTCTGTGTATGGCATCTGTGTGCGTGTGTGCTCAGGAGTCAGCGAAATGGGCAGAGTTGCCTGCTCGCTGGTTGCAGGTCTAGAGTCATTAATTAATATGCCATTGCCCGCAGCCTTCCTGAAATTATATAAGGTATCTTTTTTTGCTGGTTCAATGACAATGTCTGGATAAAAATCGATGTACCTGTACGTTTCAATTTTATAAAAAATATAAATTTCTGACTGAACAAGAAAAAAACAACTTTAAATTGGTTCCATGCACATGCAGTGTTCATAATATAGCATCCCGTTTTGTACAGTTCAGTAAAAATGGTTTAAAGACATTTTGAGAAGTCGCTAACATCGATGCAGACAAATCTAATTGCAGGACAAAAGTCCATCAGACCTGTCATCAATGGGTCTACTTCTCAAAACAGCTTCGAGTCTCTGCTTTAAAGGCGTGTTTACTCAAATCCTTGTTTGACGAGAATACCATAGCCTTGACTTGCTGGACAATGGCATCAGTATCAAGACAGCCATCTGTTAAAGTCAGGCCTCCTCGAGGCCAAATCAAAAACTGAAACTGCCTACGAAGGCAAACAACGCCGTAAAAAGTTAAACTCACTTTTTCAGTACCTGTGAAAAAGACAAAATCGCAAACAGAGCTTCTTGTTGACACTAGCAGAGATTAAAATGTGAAACTTTAAGCTACCTGAATAAACAATACCCGAAGGAAACAAAACACGCGTACAGTAGAGTCGAACGCTGATCAGACAAAAGCGCTAGAAATCGCTCGTCAACGAGCGTCAACGAGTTTAGAGCAAACTCGTCGCAAAAAAAGTTTTTTGAATTCCGAAAGCACACATGCTAGTCGCATTATAAATAGAACAGTGGATTTCACACTGTCCTTACACAGACTTTGCATCACTTTCTCGAAGCCTTTTTTCTAAATTACTTTAAAGCAACCTCGGCACAAAAAAATAATCGGCTTTTACAAACAGGTAAATCTAATAAAAGTCTGCTCACACTTTGTTAATAGAGGCTGTTTCATACAAAGTCTTTTTTAGTTGCTTTAAAACACACCTCGATGATGCAAAATTCTAATACGAGCTACAATTACCATGGCGCTCCATTGATTAGATAATCTTATTCATTTGAATGTTTATGACAGGCGGTAAAAACATAATATCAAAATGGATAACGAGACGACAACAAGGACACAAAACATCCCCTGGTACTTCGACGCGTCGTGGAACTGGGTGACGTGGAACGTCTTCGTGTGGCTGTTTCCACTACTTTGCACTCTGGGCGCCATTGTGAACGCCTGCGCCTTCTTCGTCATCGCGACCAACCGCAAGGTGTTCCCGTACGTCACTCGGCAGTACATGCTCGTCATCACCATGAACGACTTCCTCATCCTCACTTTTAAAGCCTCCACGCACTACTTGCAAAGCATGTATTTTGTGAAGGAGAACGCCTGGACCTGGTACAAGACTCCACGAGACGTCAATCTTCCAACGTGCGTCGTCTACGATTTCTTGACTTACTACGCACTGTCGGGCACTCAGTTCTTCCAGCTTGGCCTCACAGTCGATCGACTCGTTGCTGTGGCTGCTCCGCTGAAGGCCAAGCAGATCCTGAGCCGCAAGAGAAGCTGGGCTCTTCTGGGCCTCATCACCTGCATGGCACTGGTGCTTCCAATAATGTACGTCATTAACAGGACTTGGAACCGCAATTCCGAAACGTGTGCTTTAAGAACCATGGACTACGTCCTTGAACGTGTACAACCCCGTGGATCTCTACTTTGGCCGAGTGTTCCTGCTGAGTGCTCTGGTCATCGGCACCGTGGCCATCTGCCTGCTGCTGGTGTGGAACAACCGCACTGCGAGTCGGATGCAGCTGGAGGCTGGGACGGACAGCGGCAAGGAGAGAAACCGATCGCTGATCCGCATCACCTTGATCCTCGTGTTCCTGAATCTTACGTTCCTGATGACGTCACTGCCATATAGCATTGTGTCTCAACTCGAGTTGTCCCTGAAAAGAGCAATGAGCTCGGATCAGTACATGATCTTGCTCCGCCACCTGAACACTTTGGTATACGCGAACAATGCTATGAACTGGCCTCTCTACTTCATGGGTCGCAACTTCCGCGCTGCATTTGGCGAACGATTCTTCCGGCCATGCTTGAGAAATTTCGGAGTGCCCAGCGTCAGCTACCGCATCCGTAGCAGTGCGGCACAGGCAACAGGGACCGAGCGGACGTCCTAGATGAGGCGTGAAAACTGAGGGCTTAAAAAAGCAGCCAACTTAAAATATAAAACTTTTTTGAGTTCTCTTAAACTAGATTTGACTGCTAAGCTAACTACATTTGCATTCAATGAAGGCAGACACAATCGAACGAAGTCAGCCGGTTCTTTGAGCCTTGAATAATACACTCAAATGTTTTGAGACTTTTCTCGTAAGTGTAATGCACTACTCATCTATGGTAGTAGTAAATTTCGGTAAAATACTCTCAAACAAGCAAATGGAAACTTCACATTTTTTCAATTCAAAGAAGCTTAAAAAACGTGGCTAAGTTATGGGTCATTGATAATAAAATCTGACGAAAAAAAGATGAATAAAGAGTTTCATAAAAATTGAGTTCATCACGCGCATTTTATTGGATATGAAAGTCTAGATTATTTAAGATGATTAATTCTCCGTAATCTAGAACCAAGCTTTTATTAAAATGAAACAGAAATTAAACTAACCGCTATGTGCTAGGTGTACAGCGAGTTACACAGAAGCAAATATTGCGCTGCGTTTTAAAGACTTCGTACAGTACATGAACTAGGGGCCGCCTCACCCACCCAGATTTATACCCCAGCTGATGCTGGATTTATTTAACTTTAAAGTTTGGAGAGGTGAAGCAATGGGAAAAGTGTCTGGCTAAAGGAGGCAAACTGCTTACGATTTTACTAAGATATACGAACCACTGACCTCTAGATTAGAAATCCCAAGTTCTAGCCACTAGACTAGAAACTTTTGTTACGGACAAAGGTATAGATTACACTTCTACTACGAGTACAATAATGAGACCAGTGTGGTGTTTTCCATCGAGCAACAGTGCACGAGAATATTCTAAGCTGGTAAGATAAAAACCCTGAAATTTCCATCAGACTTATAAAGAGTTAGGAAGAGCAATGTTTAAAACATCATATAATCTTCGATTCTATTTAATATATTATCATCGACCCAAAGAAAAGACGACTGTATGGAAATTTCATCAATAGCTTTCACAAAAATCAGCAGCAAAAACCCATAAAAGCGTTAATTGATAATTTAAAAGCCAGTCATAGTGGCAGGGCACAAGCTCATTCGCTTGTTGAGCAGGTTAATATCTAGGAAGCATCTAGCCATGGATTTCAAATGCAATGCCAGCAAAAATGCGAATCATGCCCAATCAATGCATATAGATATATACCTGTCTGAACACGAAGAGGTAGCACGTATTAGCGACAGATTTCAGGCTCATCGATTTTATTGATTCAGTCGCGAATTAGTTCCTAATGCATCACTTTGCATTGATTACGTTTGCTCAGCTCAGACAGGATTTATATATAACGAGATTGCAGCGAGATTGCAGCAAGATTGCAGTTTAACTGAACCTTAAATTCAGAAATTTTTCTCAAGTCAGGCAAAATAAATTCGCCATAGGTGCCATTGGTAAGAACATGAACTCAAGCTCTCAGCAGCCATGGTACTTCGACGAAACATGGAACTGGGTGACGTGGAAGGTGTTTGTATGGCTGTTCCCGCTGCTCAGTGGTCTGGGCGCCGTTGTAAACGCCTGCGCCTTCTTCGTCATCGCGACCAACCGCAAGGTGTTCCCGTACGTCACTCGGCAGTACATGCTGGTCATCACCATGAACGACTTCCTCATCCTCACTTTTAAAGCCTCCACGCACTACTTGCAAAGCATGTCTTTTGTGAAGGAGAACGCCTGGACCTGGTACAAGACTCCAAGAAACATCAACTTTCCATTGTGCATTATCTATGACCTCATCACTTACTACTCACTATTTGGTACTCAGTTCTTCCAGCTCGGCCTCACAGTCGACCGACTCATTGCCGTGGCTGCTCCGCTGAAGGCCAAGCAGATCCTGAGCCGCAAGAGAAGCTGGGCTCTTCTGGGCCTCATCACCTGCATGGCACTGCTATTGCCAGTCATGTTCGTCAGCAACAGAAAGTGGAACACAGAATATGAATTGTGTGTCGTGAGGGATGTCAACTTTGCACTCTACGTATACAATCCTGTAGAGCTCTACTTTGGCCGAGTGTTCCTGCTGAGTGCTCTGGTCATCGGCACCGTGGCCATCTGCCTGCTGCTGGTGTGGAACAACCGCACTGCGAGGCGGATGCAGCTGGAGGCTGGGACGGACAACGGCAAGGAGAGAAACCGATCGCTGATCCGCATCACCTTGATCCTCGTGTTACTGAACCTCACGTTCCTTATAACTGCTCTACCCTGGAGCATTGGACTGGTTTTGCAAGTCGAACTGGTGAAGCAGATGGGGGAAAACAGCTTCATAATATTGATGCGTCACCTAAACACTCTGCTGTATGCAAACAATGCCTTGAACTGGCCTCTCTACTTCATGGGCCGCAACTTCCGCACAGCCTTTGGCCAACGGTTCGCTCGGCCCTGTCTGCGGAATTTCGGTGTGCCGAGCGTCAGTTATCGCAGCAAGAGCGACGCCAACTCCGCCACGGAGAATCTGGAGATGGCCTAGGGTTGGCGGGATGCTTTTCTGTCGGATGCCGACTTTGAAAACTAAACTCTGCTTTGTTTTAACAATAGACAAATCTTGTTTAGTTGTTGCTAAGGACTAATTTAGTAGATATTAGGAGGGTACGATTATAGTTAGAGATTGAAGATTTAATCTTTTTGGAGGCATGTTTTGCGTTCATCATTCTGCTTGAATATTTTGCTAGTCTTTACTTTAATCCACAACCCACAATGGCAACAACCTTGGCTTGCACTTTCCGTAAAAAACGTTTTTAACTCTTAGTCCCGTTGAGCACCTGCATTGTCTCGTAAAACTTAAGGAAACTTGGCCAGTTGAAGCAGCATTGTGTCTCTAAAGTCACTGGCGGCGTGTCAACGAAGACGAGCATTTCTTACTGTTAAGGAGCTGCAACACAGTCTCTCGTTAATGGACTAGCAAAGCTAAAGCTTAAAAAGCTTAAAATGCTTAAAATGCGCTTTGGAATAATCTGTATAGTATCAACCACTGTTGTGGTCCTTTGATTGCGAGAATACTTTTAGGTCAGTAACGTTGAGTCGTAGTTCACTTACAGCCTACCTAAAAATAGACACAAATTTATTGTTATTTTTCTTCTTATTAGCACTAGTACTACTGCACGGCATAAGGCTGCTGAGTTTTATATCCTTTTACTAATATAAATCACAATCATACTCGAAAAGTAAAAGAATAAAAAGTAAAATTAATTTGTAGGAAGGCTGAGTGCAATGACACATCATTTGGTGACACTAGACCTGCAGCCAGCGAGGAGGCAATTCTGCCCAATTTCGCTGACTCCTAAGAACACACACACACAAATAATGCACGTAGGCACACGCTCACACAAGTGTGTTCATCTGCCCTGACTTTCTAATCGTCAGGCAATGTACACTTTCCCTGTAGCCTTGGAGATTGGCCCTCAATGGCGTTAATCGCACAAAAAGCCATAAACATTCTCTCCGCGGCTGCGCCCCAAATAAGTGCGTGGCATCGCCACGGAATCGAGCTCAGGACCTTGGTGTGAGAGGCAAACGCGGTAACCGCTCTGCCACTCACCCCTCTTTGACGGAAAATAATCGGAAATTGCAATTGGCTGATTCTACTAGAAGTCCAAAAAGACGGGGTTGGTTTTTTTGGAACCAGCCCGCTTAATAACGAGAAAATTAAGACTCGACTTGCCGATAACCGTAAAAAGGTTTCTTAAAGCTTCGCTTTCTGGCAAGTGTGCACGAGTGTCTAGCAATATCAGCTTCATTCACCAACTGAAACATTCTGCATGAGAAAAGTGAGTACCTGCACTTAATCTAAGTACTCGTAAATTAACTGCACGCCCCCACTAGGGCACTGAATGTGGACCGCGATTTCAGACTCATTCTGAGTAGCAACTGCGATGAGCAACGACACAGAAGCGGTTCTCCAAAATCAGCCGTTTCCCTGGTTCTTTGACTCCTCCTGGAACTGGGCGACGTGGAACGTCTTCGTGTGGCTGTTTCCACTACTTTGCACTCTGGGTGCCATTGTGAACGCCTGCGCCTTCTTCGTCATCGCGACCAACCGCAAGGTGTTCCCGTACGTCACTCGGCAGTACATGCTCGTCATCACCATGAACGACTTCCTCATCCTCACTTTTAAGGCGGCCACTCATTATCTATTGTACATGTCGGACTTCGTGAAAGGCAACGCCTGGACATGGTACAAGACTCCAAGAAATATAAGTCTTCTTCTGTGCGTCGTCTACGACTTCTTGACTTACTACGCACTGTCGGGCACTCAGTTCTTCCAGCTTGGCCTCACAGTCGATCGACTCATTGCCGTGGCTGCTCCGCTGAAGGCCAAGCAGATCCTGAGCCGCAAGAGAAGCTGGGCTCTTCTGGGCCTCATCACCTGCATGGCACTGGTGTTTCCAGTCATGTGGGTCATTAACAGAGCTTGGAGCAACAGTTTCCATGTATGCGGCATCAAAAGCCTGGACTACATCCTGAACGTGTACAACCCCGTGGATCTCTACTTTGGCCGAGTGTTCCTGCTGAGTGCTCTGGTCATCGGCACCGTGGCCATCTGCCTGCTGCTGGTGTGGAACAACCGCACTGCGAGGCGGATGCAGCTGGAGGCTGGGACGGACAGCGGCAAGGAGAGAAACCGATCGCTGATCCGCATCACCTTGATCCTCGTGTTCCTGAACCTCACCTTTCTGGTCACCGCTCTTCCCTGGAGCATTGTGTCGCAACTTGAGTCATCTTTAAAAATTAGAATGGGCCCAGACCAGTACATGATCTTGCTCCGCCACCTGAACACTCTAGTGTACGCCAACAATGCTATGAACTGGCCTCTCTACTTCATGGGTGGCAAGTTTCGCACGGCATTCGCCAGTCGCTTTGTGCCCAAATGTCTGTGGAGAGCCGATAAAGAGGGCCGCGGTGGTCATAGTAGCAGAGCTAAAGATGGCGTTGCTTCTGAAGCCGCTTCAAAGACTAGCGCCGGCAAATGACGGCAAGGAGGCGCAAATTTAGCGAAGACAATATAAACCTGCACAATGAATCAACCATGACAGTCAATCGCATCAATTCTCTGCTTGCTAAATGAAAGGTCTCCGTAAAAAACTACGAGTAGTTCTCGAGATTTACTATTGTGAACGGCAAGCCCTTTCTATTGTAATCAAATAAAAGAACGGAGACCCTATTGAGTTTAACCAAAGCCTGAAGCATCCAAATAGCAAAGACTTGTTCCACTTTACTTTTTCATTGACGTAGATAATAATAAAGAACCGACTCGAACAATGGATAAGAATTTCGACAAGCAATTTTATTGATGGGTCTCGCCCAGCCTGCAAACACTGGGATAGCAGCAGGAACAAACACCTGCTTTTTCCTAGCATGAGCTAGTTCAGGGCCCGATTAGCTGCAGGTGAGCAATTCAATTAAAAAGGAGAATGCGCGAGAGATACCTACTCATTTTTACTAAATTCTTGGTACCTGTTTATTAGCACACACTGCCTTATCCACGTAGGCAGTTTAAACTAGATTTAGTAGGTTCGCGCATAAATGCATACAGAACAGGAAACAATAGCGCTGATTATTGAAAAGCTGCCTTCAATTTTTCGACAATAGAAGCTACGAGTACAATAGATGGTCTTCTACAGTAAGATGACAGTAAGATGACAGTAAGATGACAGTAAGACATTATAAAACAAACTTGATTGTATTTACAGAAAGAGATTAAAAGCACCATGGAATTGAATTGCTTAGTGCAACAAAAAGCTTTTCTGAACAAGTGAACAAGGAATGAGAGGTTTCTAAGCTTTAAAATAATCAATTAAAACTGCTTACTTTGCGTTAACAACAGAAGACAAAACAGTGGGTCTTTCTTCGGCTTTCATTTTTATCTAGTTTAAGCTCGCATCGACAGGCTCCGCTGTCTCCATGGCGACGCCAAGCTTGCCCTCCCAGGCGGCCAGCAGGCCGGGCATCTTGTCTGCTGAATAGCGACAGAGCTCCGCCCGACAGCGGCAGGCCATGTGGCGGCCCTTTACTCGCCAGTAGCCCTCGCCGTAGTCGAAGCTGAGCTCCTCGCCAGGCGCTACTGGCGCGCAGGTGAAAAAGCAGAGGCTGGGATAGCGCAGGTCCTGGTGACGGCCGGGAAACACTCGAACTGGCCGCATGTTTGGCTCGCAGCAGTGATTGATAAATCTGGCCCCGGTGCCGATGCGGCGGGCGTCAACGCAGGCGCCGGCCGGCGTCGAGCTGATGTCGTTGGCGTTGCCGCCACCTTCGCGGTCGTCATCGTTGGCATGGCTGTCATTGGCGCCGGACGCAGGTGCCAGCTGCGACTCAATGTCGAACAGGTAGGAATCGTCGGCGCGGGAATCCGCCTCGGCGTCGGTGATAAGCTCGCCAGAGTAGGTGCACACGTAACCACCGGTGGGGATGAGCTCACGGGAGCGGAGGCCCCAGCCGCGCCCGTTGTCCGTTAGGAAGACGGCGCAGTTGTAGCGAACTCCGCGCTGAACCACCTGAGAGAGATTGAAGTTCTCTGGCTTGTGGCTGTAGGCTCTAGGATCTATGGCTCGTATTTTTTAGAGATTTCTATGAAAGTAATTCTCTTAATAGGAGACTATAGCTCGTATCCGAGTTCAAAGTTATTAGATAAAAACTTTTTTATAACGCATCTGCTGACGCCTTTGGTGACGTCATCAAGTACACTCCGAAGAAGGCATTGGGTGACGTTGCACATTATACATGATATCTTTTGATTAATAAAAGCTTCGTGCTTAAATATACATACTTCTAGCTGTAATAATTTTTACTAGTATATATAGTATTGGATAATTGAATAATTTTAGGATTGAAGTACTCACTCTGTTGTTGCAATTTGCCCAGCAGGAGCACAGCGGGCCGCACTCGAAGATGCAAGCGTCACTGGCCCGACAATCAAGGAACTGCTCGGTTAAGCAGCCGGCGTTATCGTATGCGACGACTTTGGACATGCGCACACACGGACAGCCCTCGGCGCTGTCGCAGCGACCGTCGCGACAGTCGCAGGTGACTATGGTGACGGAGCGGTCCACGGGCAGGTGGGGCGACTCCCGCAGCTCGTTGCAATAGAAGAATTCAGGCGGCTCGGCTAGCGGGTCGCGCGAATAGAGCGGCAGTGGCAGAGCCTCGGTGCCGCGCGCCAGATCTCGATGCAGCAGAGTCTCCGGAGCGGCCAGAAGGTTCAAGTCGTTGACAGACGATTCGGCGCCGGTGGGGACGCAAGCTACGGCAGCGGCGGCGGCGGCAGCTGCGGCAGCCTCCATGCGTTGACGAAGCGGAGCGTCGCGGCAGAGGTCGATAGGAGTTTCGCGTTTCTTATTGACAGCGGCGGTGTCCGCGCCGGCCAGACAGAGTGCGAAGGCGGCCCGGTGGTGGCCGTGAATGCAGGCCAGGTGCAGCGGGGTGTTGCCGTATAGGTCAGGTTGGTTCGGATTGCACCTGCGACGAAAGTTGATTTATGAGAAAGGTAGCAAACAATAAATACAATAGACTTTCACACACAGTTGCATTGAGTTCGATTTGTGAAAAAGTCTGAACAGAGGTTAAAATGCTGTGGGCGATGGCACATCATTTGGGGACACTAGACCCGCGTCCAGCGAGGAGGCAATTCTGCCCATTTCGCTGACTCCTGAGCACACACGCACACAGATAATTTTCGAAGGCTCACTCTATCATCGTCTGGCAGTGTACACTCTCACTGTGCCTTGGAGGTTGGCCCTCAATGGCGTAAATTGCACGATAATTTACGTGCGGCTGCGCCCCAACTTGTATTAGTGTGTGCTCAGGGGTCTTCTCATGACTGAGTTGGGTACGTATGGGCACAACTCACCCCTTAGCCAGCAGGGCGGTGACTAATCTGGGCTTGTCCAGCCGCAGGGCAGCCAGGTGCAGCAGGGACCGGCCGTCCCTGTCCACCGGGTGCGGACTGGCGCCCCAGGCCAGCAGGCGGGCCAAACAGTCGGCCTGGCCGCTGTCGGCCGCGCACATCGCCGGCGTCCAGCCGCCCAGATCCGGCCTGTCTAGCAGGCCTGGCCAGGCGTCGAATAGTTGGCGAAGAAGGCCGCACCAGCCGTGCACGGCGGCCATGTGAGCCGGCGTGTGACCGCCGAGATCGGCGGCGTCAGCGGCGGCGCCGGCGGACAGAAGCAGCCGGGCCACGGCTTGGCTGCCTTTCCGCGTGGCCAACAGTAGTGGAGTTCGACGACTATAATCCAAGCAGTCGGCGTCAGCCTGAGCAGCCAGGAGCAGCTGGGCCAGTGGGACACAGTCGGCCAAGGCGCAGGCGTGCAGCAGGCAGCGGCCCTTGCGCTTAGGATAGCGCCTGTGCGGACTGGCGCCGCTGTGCAGCAGGATGCGGGCCGATTTGCGAAAATTGCCGGCTACGGCGGCGCGCCAGAGGCGCTCGGCTGCGTCTGGAGCCGGCCGGCGGGCCGGCTGCACGGAGGCCAGCAGGTCGGTGTAACCGGCGTCCAGAACTTGGCCGGCCAGCTGCTGCTCGCCCTCCGATGCGTCCGATGATGCGCCGTCCTCACTACAGCAGATGTTGTCATTGGCTGGCAGCGGCTTGCTGTGCTCACCGTTGGTGACGTTGCTGTCGCAGGTGCTGGTTGTAGGCGAGGGTTCGTAGTCGGTCATCTGGCATAGCACCGGACCCTCCTGACCGCAGTGCGGGCAAAATACCTGGGTGAGGAAGAGAGAGAAACAACCTGTGCTTTCGATTTTCTAATGCTTTGATGCTTTAGAACTACATGAAGTAAGATGATTTCAGAAGTATTTTCTCACCTGATCGGTAGAGTCGCACCTTGGCGCGCAGTCCCTGTGGCTCAGGTGTGCCACACCAGTTGGCCCGGGCCGGCACAGGTAAAACTGACCGGTGCAACAAAACTGGCCACAAGCCGGGCAGACCCGGTGCTTGCGCCAGTCCGCCAGGTGCTGACGGCACAGCAGGGCTGGCAGCGCAGCCGGCTCCTGGCAGGTCAGCAGCTGGTCGCGCTGGCAGACCGCGGCCAGGCAAACAGGCTCCGCATCGGGCGGTCCAGTTGGCCGCGGTTTGCCTGGCAGCTGGGGATGCCAGCAGAGGCAGGTGCACAGCGGGAAATCCGAGATGTCCATGGCTTGGAGACAGCAAGTGTGAGCTTGGCTGCAACAACAGCAATTAGAGACTGAAGCTACTCAATCCAGGCCATCCTGAACATACTCAATCCAGCCCATCCTGAACCTACTCAATCCAGCCCATCCTGAACCTACTCAATCCAGCCCATCCTGAACCTACTCAATTCAGCCCACCCTGAACCTACACAATCCAGCCCATCCTGAACCTATTCAATCCAGCTCATCTTGAACCTATTCAATCCAGCTCATCTTGAACCTACTCAATCCAGCCCATCCTGAACCTACTCAATCCAGCCCATCTTGAACCTACTCAATCCAGCTCATCTTGAACCTACTCAATCCAGCCCATCCTGAACCTATTCAATCCAGCCCATCCTGAACATACTCAATCCAGCCCATCCTGAACCTACTCAATCCAGGCCATCCTGAACCTACTCAATCCAGCCCATCCTGAACCTACACAATCCAGCCCATCCTGAACCTACTCAATCCAGCCCATCCTGAACCTACTCAATACAGCCCATCCTGAACCTACTCAATCCAGGCCATCCTGAACCTACTCAATTCAGCCCATCCTGAACCTACTCAATTCAGCCCATCCTGAACCTACTCAATCCAGCCCATCCTGAACCTACTATACTGAGTAATACTGATTCTGTTCGATTTTAGTCAGTTTCAAAATGAAATCAAAATGAAACTAGGGCGTTGAGATAACAAGAATTCGCATTTTAATAGATTTCAGACTACACAAGATTGTGTGAAAGTTTTTAAGGAAACAAATTCGCTTCACTATTATGCAAAAAGGCACATGTTCAGACTGGCGCATTTCTGGCCCGTGGCCTGTTTTTTCAAGGCGCGTGTCCCAATCCCTAACTGTGTTCTCGCTCGGCCTCCATAAGCAGACTGAGACACTTCTCCGAAACGCGCCGCATCGAGGCGTAATCCCGAGCCGACCGACCTCGGGCGTCAAGCCGGCTGACATCGGCGCCACCGCCGCCAACTGACCGCGGCATCAGCAGCAGCCGAACCAGCTCAGATTGGCCCTCTCTGCAGGCCAAATGCAAAGGCGTGACGCAGTCCCGAGTCTTGCCAGTATTGTCCGCCGAATCAACTAGGCTAAAAAGGTAGCGGGCAACCTCCGCACTGCCGCAGACTGCAGCATGGTGCAGGCAGGTGTAACCGGTAGCGTCGACAGTGGTGTTCACGCAATTGTCGCCGCCGATGCAGTCTAGAATGACGCGAAGGCAGGCGACACTGTCGGATTTGCAGGCCTCCATGGCTGGCGTGCAGCCGCACGAGTCGACGCAGTCGGACAGCCCAGGCCGGCTAGCCAGGAGTTCAACAAGCAGATCGGCGTGGCCGTGAAGAGCCAGAGTGTGCGCTGCAGTTCGAAGGTTGCGGGCTGGCCGGGTGGCCTGTGCGGGATCGGCCTGCAGCAGGCAGCGGAAGCAGGCGGCGTCGCCCACCCGGCAGGCCAGATGGAAAGGCGTCCAGCCGTCTTTGTTGACCAAGTCAGGCCGGGCACCGTGCGACAGCAGTAGGCTGAGCATAGCTGAGCACGGCTTTGCGCTAGCCAGCATTAGCGGGGTCCAGTCGGCGCGCTTTAGCGGATCCACTGGCACCCTGCGGGGAGTTGAAGGGAGATGCTTGAAGGGAGTTGAAGGGAGATGCTTGAAGGGAGTTGAAGGGAGATGCTTGTAGGGAGTTGAAGGGAGATGCTTGTAGGGAGTTGAAGGCAGATGCTTGTAGGGAGTTGAAGGGAGATGCTTGTAGGGAGTTGAAGGGAGATGCTTGTAGGGAGTTGAAGGCAGATGCTTGTAGGGAGTTGAAGGCAGATGCTTGTAGGGAGTTGAAGGCAGATGCTTGTAGGGAGTTGAAGGGAGATGCTTGTAGGGAGTTGAAGGCAGATGCTTGTATGGAGTTGAAGGGAGATGCTTGTAGGGAGTTGAAGGGAGATGCTTGTAGGGAGTTGAAGGCAGATGCTTGTAGGGAGTTGAAGGCAGATGCTTGTAGGGAGTTGAAGGGAGATGCTTGTAGGGAGTTGAAGGCAGATGCTTGTATGGAGTTGAAGGGAGATGCTTGTAGGGAGTTGAAGGCAGATGCTTGTAGGGAGTTGAAGGCAGATGCTTATAGGGAGTTGAAGGCAGATGCTTGTAGGGAGTTGAAGGGAGATGCTTGTAGGGAGTTGAACGCAGATGCTTGTATGGAGTTGAACGCAGATGCTTGTATGGAGTTGAAGGGAGATGCTTGAAGGGAGTTGAAGGCAGATGCTTGTAGGGAGTTGAAGGCAGATGCTTGTAGGGAGTTGAAGGGAGATGCTTGTAGGGAGCATCACTTGCTCACTCCACCGGTACGCTCGACCGGTGCGCGAAAGTCAAATCCGGTAGCATTGTCTATTCCGGTAGTGGCAGTGTTGCTGGATGAAAAACCGGATTTGCGTTACGAAATGCAACAGATACCGGATTAGTTACCGGATGAATCAAAATCAAAACCGGTTTGCTAAACTGTAACATCGGGAAATTCGACCAGTAGTGAGGCGAAAGAAGCGAATAGAAAATTACAGGTATGCTCGTAGAACGGACAGCGATGACGTTACATTACAGTGGGAGAAAACCTAAATAGGCAAGGAAAATAGCGAGTTTGTACCACCACAGCTAACATAAGTAGGTAGTCTCCTTAAAATAGAGCAAGGACAAACTACTCAATACTCAGGTCTTATCTGAAACTGCGGTCGCTTTAGGCAATCCATTGGAGCATGCCAAGACTGGAGTCTGAATTGTGCCTGTCTTAATAGAAATAGTTGTGTTTATCTCACTTTACCGTTGGTACAGTACACAATTGTTGCCAATTGAATTAGTCAGAGGGTTATTAAAACGCATAGAACCACGTTGGAGTGATCGGATGAAAGTAAACAAGAAATAAATGATAGCACCTGGGGACATGACGCACCTAGCAACAGTCAACAACCAATCAGCGGCGGCTAGTGCCCCAGCCTGCGCCGCCTCGTGCAGCGCTCGTTTTCCGTCGAAATTCGACTGTCCAGCAAAGTCGGCGCTCCTAGACAGCAGGTGGTCCAGCAGGCGCACACTGTCCGACCTGCCGGACACTGTGATCACCGAGTCACCGGAGTCCCGATGAAAAGCCGACAGCCACCATGGCGCGGCGGAACTACCGTCGCTATCGGCGTCAGATGATTCGGCGGCGAATGCTTCAAAGTCGCCCTGCTGTGCGAGGCGAAGCAGCGTGTCTAGTTGGCGGCGTCTGGTCTGTTTGGGAGGCTGCAAACAAGGGGAGAGTGACCATTGGAGTGATGGGGAGAGTGACCGTTGGAGTGATGGGGAGAGTGACCATTGGAGTATTTGGGAGAGTGACTTTTCGAGTGATGGGAGAGTGACCATTGGAGTGATGGGGAGTGTCCATTGTAGTGATTGGGAGAGTGACTATTCGAGTGATGGGGAGAGTGACCGTCGGAGTGAGAGGGAGAGTGACCGTCGGAGTGAGAGGGAGAGTGCCCGTCGAAGTGAGAGGGAGAGTGACCGTCGGAGTGAGAGGGAGAGTGACCACCGGAGTGAGAGGGAGAGTGACCGCCGGAGTGAGAGGGAGAGTGACCATCGGATACAGAGTAACCATTGTAATGATGGGAGAGTGACCATTGGAGTGATTGGGAGAGTGACTATTCGAGTGATGGGGAGAGTGACCGTCGGAGTGAGAGGGAGAGTGCCCGTCGAAGTGAGAGGGAGAGTGACCGCCGGAGTGATAGGGAGAGTGACCATCGGATAGGGAGTAACCATTGTAATGATGGGAGAGTGACCATTGGAGTGATTGGGAGAGTGACTATTCGAGTGGTGGGGAGAGTGACCGTCGGAGTGAGAGGGAGAGTGACCGTCGGAGTGAGAGGTAGAGTGACCATCGGAGTGAGAGGGAGAGTGACCGTCGGAGTGAGAAGGAGAGTGACCGTCGGAGTGAGAAGGAGAGTGACCGTCGGAGTGAGAGGGAGAGTGACCGTCGGAGTGAGAGGGAGAGTGACCGTCGGAGTGAGAGGGAGAGTGACCGTCGGAGTGAGAGGGAGAGTGACCGTTGGAGTGAGAGGGAGAGTGACCGCCGGAGTGAGAGGGAGAGTGACCATCGGATGGGGAGTAACCATTGTAGTGATGGGAGAGTGATCATAGAAGTGATTAATCGTATAGAAGAAGTAAAGTATGAGACCTTATAATACGGCAGAATATAATTTGCGGCGTTTCGCTTGCAGAAATAAATTTAATGGTAGGCATAGATTTCAAGATTTATTTGTACATGCACAAACAACGTTGGAAGGACCAAATTAGAGAGACACTTTCAAGCCATAGTAGCAACAAAAAATATGAACAGCAACACCAACAAAACAGTGGCCAAAAACCACATACCCAAATGGACAACGTAGGCGCCGATGCGAACAGAAAAAGGCTTCTAGAATTAGTTTAGTTAGCGATCCAATTTAGTAATTGCCGAATAAGCTCTAGTGGCTACTGCAAGTAAGCGGCTAGGCGCATACGGCACAAAAAATTTTTTTTTATTAAAAATTAAAAATTTAAAGAAAAAAGGATTGACTATTGAGAAGCAGACAATTTTCAAAGTTTTTCATTCAATGAAGGTTCGCGTGATCAGGCATAAAAACACAATATGAATATGGAGAATAGGAAAACACAGTAAGAGGCTTGGAAAAACGATTTCCAATAAAGTAGTTTGAAATCTATTGGCTTGCGATCAAACCAAATAAGCTGATCATAAGGCGATTTATAACTAACTGTCTGGAAAGGCGATAGATAGACTAACAGAGAGATAACTTGTATGAAACACAACGGAAAACTGGCATTTTCTAATAATAAATGCCGACGCGGGACTATCTAGTTAAAATCCCAACGCCACAGAACACGGATTTTCGAATTAAAATTAAACACTGTTGAAACAATACTAAATTGAACAGTAAAAAATGAATTGAAATTTATAGCTAGGCCACATTTATCAACGATTTGTCTCTTTAATCAATTTCACTCGAAGTCGAAACATCGAAAGAAAACAGCTAAAGTTGAAATATTCGAAATTTGTAACTCCTGATTAAAGACGAAATTCACTTAGAAAAAACACATTGCTATGTTGCGGAATGGGGGACGGAAGTTAGAAAAGGGAGAATAAATTTTAATCGAAATAACTTTAGAGCGACATTTTTCACTCTCAGTAATCTCTTTAATAGACATATTTCTTAGGTAAACGGCATAAGTAACTAAGACCACAAATGCCTCGTCATCTAACTAGCTATCGAAAATGAGCTTCCGCTTTGCTAGGCCAAGTTTACGGCGAGCCTTCGCCGCCGCCGCCGCCGCTATCGCCGGACACCATAGCCATCGAGCTAGCAGTTTCGAGAGCGTATTGCGTACCGTACAGTCCGCGGCAGCGCAGTCCAAAGTTCATAATCTCGCGTTTGACCATCTTCTTACTGCCCCGATGCCGGATGATGTCGTTAAGGAAGGCGGCCTTCTCGGCTTCGGTGACGCGCGGCGTCGGGTAGTCCGGGCCGGCCAGGAGTTCGGCCAGACAGCGCCGGGCTTCAGCAGGGAAGCTGCGCACCAGGCACAGCAAGACGGTGGCCAGGTGGTCAACGGCGAAGCGAGGCGAATCACCGCCGATTGCCCGGACTATGCGGTGGCAGAGGGCGCGCATGTGAGCCATCAGCACGGCTTTGCCATTGTACCGATCGCAGTGGGAGATGAATTCAACTAGGAGCAGACAGGCCGTCTTCAGCGTACTCAGCTCAGGCAGACTGAGGCCGCACAGTGCCACCTGGGATGGTTATGTGGGAATTGAAGGGAGATACGTGTAGGGATTTGAGGGAGATGTTTGTAGGGAGTTGAAGGGAGATGTTTGTAGGGATTTGAAGGAAGATGTTTGTAGGGATTTGAGGGAGATGTTTGTAGGGAGTTGAAGGGAGATGTTTGTAGGGATTTGAAGGAAGATGTTTGTAGGGATTTGAAGGGAGATGGTTGTAGGGATTTGAGGGAGATGTTTGTAGGGAGTAGAAGGAAGATGTTTGTAGGGATTTGAAGGGAGATGGTTGTAGGGATTTGAAGGGAGATGGTTGTAGGGATTTGAAGGGAGATGGTTGTAGGGATTTGAAGGGAGATGGTTGTAGGGAGTTGAAGGGAGATGCTTGTAGGGAGTTGAAGGGAGATGCTTGAAGGGAGTTGAAGGGAGATGCTTGAAGGGAGTTAAAGGGAGATGCTTGAAGGGAGTTGAAGGGAGATGCTTGTAGGGACTCAGGGAGTTGAAGGGAGATGTTTGTAGGGATTTGAAGGAAGATGTTTGTAGGGATTTGAAGGGAGATGGTTGTAGGGATTTGAGGGAGATGTTTGTATGGAGTTGAAGGAAGATGTTTGTAGGGATTTGAAGGGAGATGGTTGTAGGGATTTGAAGGGAGATGGTTGTAGGGATTTGAAGGGAGATGGTTGTAGGGATTTGAAGGGAGATGGTTGTAGGGAGTTAAAGGGAGATGCTTGAAGGGAGTTGAAGGGAGATGCTTGAAGGGAGTTAAAGGGAGATGCTTGAAGGGAGTTGAAGGGAGATGCTTGTAGGGACTCAGGGAGTTAAAGGGAGATGCTTGAAGGGAGTTGAAGGGAGATGCTTGAAGGGAGTTGAAGGGAGATGCTTGAAGGGAGTTAAAGAGAGATGCTTGTAGGGAGTTGAGGGGAGATGCTTGAAGGGAGTTGAAGGGAGATGCTTGTAGGGAGTTGAAGGGAGATGCTTGTAGGGATTTGAAGGGAGATGGCTGTAGGGAGTTGAAGGGAGATGGTTGTAGGGATTTGAAGGGAGATGGTTGTAGGGAGTTGAAGGGAGATGGTTGTATGGAGTTAAAGGGAGATGCTTGTAGGGAGTTGAAGGGAGATGCTTGAAGGGAGTTGAAGGGAGATGCTTGAAGGGAGTTAAAGGGAGATGCTTGAAGGGAGTTGAAGGGAGATGCTTGTAGGGACTCAGGGAGTTGAAGGGAGATGTTTGTAGGGATTTGAAGGAAGATGTTTGTAGGGATTTGAAGGGAGATGGTTGTAGGGATTTGAGGGAGATGTTTGTATGGAGTTGAAGGAAGATGTTTGTAGGGATTTGAAGGGAGATGGTTGTAGGGATTTGAAGGGAGATGGTTGTAGGGATTTGAAGGGAGATGGTTGTAGGGATTTGAAGGGAGATGGTTGTAGGGAGTTAAAGGGAGATGCTTGAAGGGAGTTGAAGGGAGATGCTTGAAGGGAGTTAAAGGGAGATGCTTGAAGGGAGTTGAAGGGAGATGCTTGTAGGGACTCAGGGAGTTAAAGGGAGATGCTTGAAGGGAGTTGAAGGGAGATGCTTGAAGGGAGTTGAAGGGAGATGCTTGAAGGGAGTTAAAGAGAGATGCTTGTAGGGAGTTGAGGGGAGATGCTTGTAGGGAGTTGAAGGGAGATGCTTGTAGGGAGTTGAAGGGAGATGCTTGTAGGGATTTGAAGGGAGATGGCTGTAGGGAGTTGAAGGGAGATGGTTGTAGGGATTTGAAGGGAGATGGTTGTAGGGAGTTGAAGGGAGATGGTTGTATGGAGTTAAAGGGAGATGGTTGTAGGGAGTTGAAGGGAGATGGCTGTAGGGATTTGAAGTGAGATGTTTGTAGGGAGTTTTAGAGACATGCTTGTAGGGAGGATAACAGGTAGATTGAAATTAACACATTTCAAAGATAGCGAGATAGATAGAAATTACTTAGCCTAGTTGGACCAAGTGTACAGCCATTACATTCAAGTACACTTGAATATAATGGATTGCTAATCTATCCCAACGGATGAAGGAATAGAATGGGCTGCTATTGCAGAGGCCGCGACATCTTAGCCTAATTATTACCTCTGTTGATGCTGGTACCCACTTTACAGCTGTATGAACTGAAGCACTTGACAATTAAGTGTGTTGCTCCAAATGATACAAATTGCTTCTAATAGGCTGAGCAGGAGATTTGAACTCGTGAACTCACAACTATTTGAAGTACGAAGCTCTAGAGACTACAAGCTTCCCCCAGGTGTCAAACACAACAGGCAGATATAAAAGTAACCATGGGTATAACGAAAGGATATCCTTTTAGAGATGGGGGCATAACTAATTGAGAAGCGAATATTAATTGCTCACCTTGAACACGGAGTCCATGTCCACAAGCTGCTGCAGGTGCATTGAGCCGGAGGCGCGGCGAATCACGTGATACATGAGGCTGAGGAAGCTGTCGATGATGTCCGTACTCTGGCCTACGCAGTTCTGAGCCTCGGCATCGCGCAGATGCTGCAGGGTGCGGCCAGCCACGCTGGTCAGCAGGCCGCTGACAGTGTGGCTGTGAGGTGCGCTCGAGTGAAAGCAGATAATGATCTGCTTGGCAAGGTCTAGCAGGACACTCTGCGGCATCTCCGAATAGGCCTGGATAACGAAGCTAGTCAGGGTGCCAATTAGCGGCTCGAACTCCAGCTGGGTGGCCCTGAGCGCCCATTTGAACAGGTCGAACACAGCCTCCATCAGTTCGCGGTCGCCAACGTAGATTCTAGTGACCCGCTCGATGGGCCTGAGCAGTTTATCCAGCAGCCACAGCACGCCAACGTGAGGCGCGGACAGCTGCGGCAGGTCAGCATCGGAGGAGCTTTCGCCAACATCATCGTCGTCGTCGCCTAGATTTGGCACGTCGCTGTTGCGTCGGCCGGAGCCGCCAGCTGAGCTAGGCGGAGGCGGCGCCGGATTGTTCTTCTGCATGGCAGTGAACAGCCAGCCGAACAGTTTCAGCTTGTTCAAGATAAGCACCTTGCAATTCACGTCCTGCTGTTGCGGCGGCTGCTGCTGCTGCTGCTGCTCGTCCGAAGCGTCGTCGAGGCCCAGACCGCAGGCGTCGCACAGCTGCTGCAGCTGGGGAGAGCAGATCTTGTCCAGGTAGACAATCATGGTGTCGCGGGGCAGCACGGAGACTGTGTAGCCTACGCAGCACATCAGCCGGTTGGCATCGGCAGGTGGCAGATTTTGCATTGTCAGCACGTTTGACAGGCAGTCAAGAATGGCAGGGCCGTGGGGCAGCATCTGCGAGGATGTTGACCATATAGATTGACTGTCTTTGTCTAAGTCAGAATCTATATAAAATTATTACGCCACCGAAATTTAGGGGAAGATGGAATAATCCTAGCAACAGACTCTCTAATTACAAACCTCAGGAGAGACAAACAGTACTCGCACAGTCGACTGTGCCTCACTGTTCAAACGGCTCGCATCACCTTGTAGCCGATCGAAAGGCTGCTCGATTAACTTACACTCTCTCATTGAATAGCGGCCAGTCTGCTGTTGCTGCAGTGGACTGCGCTCTGGTCGAAAGGGCCATGTCTGTTGGGCATCCACTTCCCTGGAATGGCAACGACCAGGCCGTGATGCAGCTCACAAGTCAGAGGCCTCAGCGATCCTAGAGCTTTGCATAGGGCTTGTGCGAAGCAGCCTTGAAGAATCGAGAGGAACAACTAATGGATCGGGAGTAACAGCTGAAGGATCAGGAGGAGCAACTGAAGAATCAGGAAGAACAACTGAAGAATCAGGAAGAACAACTGAAGAATCAGGAAGAACAACTGAAGAATCAGGAAGAACGACTGAAGAATTAAGAATAACTACTGAAGAATCAGGAAGAACAGCTGAAGAATTAAGAAGAACAGCTGAAGAATGAGGAAGAACAGCTGAAGAATCGGAAGAAAAGCTGAAGAATTAAGAAGAACAGCTGAAGAATTAAGAAGAACAGCTGAAGAATTAAGAAAAACAGCTGAAGAATTAAGAAGAACAGCTGAAGAATTAAGAACAGCTGAAGAATTAAGAACAGCTGAAGAATTAAGAAGAACAGCTGAAGAATTAAGAACAGCTGAAGAATTAAGAACAGCTGAAGAATTAAGAAGAACAGCTGAAGAATTAAGAAGAACAGCTGAAGAATTAAGAACAGCTGAAGAATTAAGAAGAACAGCTGAAGAATTAAGAAGAACAGCTGAAGAATTAAGAAGAACAGCTAAAGATTAAGAAGAACAGCTGAAGAATTAAGAAGAACAGCTAAAGATTAAGAAGAACAGCTGAAGAATTAGGAAGAACTTAAGAATTAGGAAGTACAGATTAAATATTAGGATCAGAAAAAAACTTGAAATATATGAAGGATCAGCAAATCCGAGCAAGCAGATCTATTGAAAGAACATGCAAGCCAATAGCCTGGGAAATACTGGAGAACGACTTCTAAACTCGCTTTAACGATGGATGCATTCGCTGCTGTAGAAAAAAGATATGGTATACTTTAATACTTTACAGTAGAAACTATTGAGGCATGCACATCTCTGTCAACTCACCTGCAGCTGATTGATCTGGCAGATGTTGCGCAAAGCCTTGCCAGCGCTGGCCCCCAGCTCGCCGCCCAGCTCCAGACAGCGGAGCACAGTGGGTAGGACGTTATTCAGCACGTAGGGATTGTCGCACATCCACTCCTGATACGCGCTGATCATGTCCAGTGCGGCCTGAATGCAGCGAACGTGGGCACTCAGGGGCAGCCGAGGCAGTAGGGCGAAGATGTCGCGCAGCTCGGCATCGTGAGTGTCATTGTCAACCACATTCTCGGCGATGGCTTGTATGAGGAATAGCACAGATTCAACATGCTGCCAGGGCGGAGTGTAGTCAGGGCCGCAGAAGCTCTGTAACAGGCTGTAGACCCACTGGAACAGGCTGGCCTTCAGAATGTTGTAGGCGTACATGAATGTGTCGCCAATGTCTTCGCGGTAGCAACGAAATTTTTCTCGATCGTCTTCGCTAATCTCGGCTTCGGCCGCATCGTCGGGTAGTTGGCATTTGCGCAGAAGCACCACCACGAGGCGCATGTACGCGTCCTGGGTAAGGCGAGGGTGAGATGGGTAAGGCGAGGGTGAGATGGGTAAGGCGAGGGTGAGATGGGTAAGGCGAGGGTGAGATGGGTAAGGCGAGGGTGAGATTGTGTTAGGCGAGGGTGAGATTGTGCTAGGCGAGGGTGAGATGGGTAAGGCGAGGGTGAGATTGTGCTAGGCGAGGGTGAGATGGGTAAGGCGAGGGTGAGATGGGTAAGGCGAGGGTGAGATGGGAAAGGCGAGGGTGAGAGACTGGACAAGTGACTGGGTGAGAGACTTGACAAGTAGCTAGCATGAAACAAATAAGCATGACGGTTGCCCACCTGAAACAGGCCAACCAGGTGGCTCCACTTGCTCTCATCGCAGGAAGTCAGCTCGTCCTGCAGCAGGTACCAGAAGTACAAAGCTGAATCGGACACTCGCTCATCCGTAGGAAACCGGCCGGGCGCATCTGTACATCGCAGCACCATGGCCAGCAGCTTGTAGGTGAGGTCCGTATCGCCGTGGTAGCACATGTCCAGCAGCAGGCGGCACTGATTCTCGCACACAGTTGTAACCAGCCGACATAGGCCTTGAGCAGTATCGGAGCCGTCTGCCAGGGCTTTCTCTAAACAGTCGCTGAGGCCAACAATGTAGGGCAGAAGAGCGCCAACTGCGCCGGGGAATTTGTGCATACTCGGATGGGCGAAGATGTTGCACAGGCATTCGACTGCCTCTTCGAATAGATCGGCGTCGTGTAGAGCCTGGTGAAGGCCGGGTTGGTTTTTTTCACTTGAATACGAGTAGTACTATGATAAACTCAAAAGACAGAAAAAACTGCCATTTGTAAGTCGAGTAATCAAACTATATAGAGGGTGGCATGATTCAATGTCTGTGTTTGCGGCGCAGCTGCGGAGAAAAGGCTGGCCTAAACAGTGTTATAAGCCAAGTATCTGTGTTCCAATGCCTACTCGTGTATCGCGCTGTAATCAACCCAAAAACTCTTACAGCTGGTACCAGAAAATCTACAAGCCCTCTCCGTAGTGTTTATCGATAGTGTGTGTGAAATTCCCTGAAGAGACATTTTGGCATAATTACCTGGAATACGAGTAGCACCAGGTCGACGCTGTCATCGATTGGCACCGAGAACTGCAGCCAGGCGGACAGGGCATTGATGCCGCTGCAATACACCTGCTTCGGACAGAGACCAGTGCTGAGGATCTCACGAAAGTAGGCCATAATACGAGGTACACCGGCTTCTAAATCTTCTTTAACGGCGGCTCGCTTCTGCGCTGGAAGCAGTACGGCGCAGAACTCTTCGGGAATGATGCGCAGCAATTCGGTCAGCGCGCAGATCGCTTTCACACTGGCCGCTTGGGATTTGCCTCGACTGCCGGCCTGGATATAGTCCACAATGGACTCTACTACGCCAGGCCAGTGATCTGGGCTCATGTAGAAAGCTAAATGAGCTACAGCTATGCACAATTTTGATACAACAGCGTGATTGGCGTACTCGCTGCATTCAAGCAGTTTGCCTAGGAGCGAGGTTCGCAGCTCCACGGCCTTGTCTATGTCCAGAGCCCGGCCGCTGTGAATAATCTTGGTGCAAAGGGTGCAGGCGCCGAAGAATTGCACATAGTCCGGCTTGTCCGGCTGCAAGAATTTCCAAGAGAATTCCCAGCCGCAGTCGGATATCTGGGCGGACATTAGCCACTGGTTGGCATCAACAGTGTAACCAGAACTATAGAAGCTGTGCAGCACCGCCTCGACTTGCTCCTCGCTAAACTCCATTGTCTGCCAGTCATTAAACTAACTGGCGCGCTCTGCTGGCGACTGATTTAGCAAAGCTGCTCTTTGGATTAGGCACTGGCTGGTTTGATTAAAACTATACGCTGCTGCTGACTAACTGCAAGACAAATGTCACAAAGAATAGATAACTGAGGAACAAGCAAATTAATAAACAGTGCAGAATATAAGCCACTGATACATTGAAAAACAATAGAAAACAACAAAATGACAAAATGCCTAATTAATCATACAAAACATGGGATAGTTTGGTTATGAATAAAATTCTATGAATTATGCAATCAACATCATGTTTTCTTTCTACTTAAAAATAATTTGAGTACCAATTGAATTCTCTATCAAAATACTAGACTATGTACTTTTAAGAAAGTAGCAATAAATATAAAAAAATACATAAAAATAGCTTCATAAACAACAATCAGCCAGTTCATTTGTAACTAACATATTGAGGCAGGCCCAAATTTATCGTATATTGCTAACTTGAATTACCGCCAAATGTTTTCCTCGATCTTTTTGTCTTTGTTTTACTATGCTTTGTCATCCACCTCAATTCTTAGTATAAATACAAGCGCATTTTAGCCCTCGAAAACTTAACCGGTGCCCCGTGCCCAGTTCGGAGAGCAAAAAGGAGAATAAATCTCAAAGTGTTTTTCAATTATTTTAGAAAGGAGAAAAGCAGGTCCGTGTTAATACACAAGCCAGGAATATTCGAAAGAATAAAGAAAGGAATAGTCATAAAAAGCAGTGGAGTGTAAAACTAAAGAGCAGAAGGGTAAATCCCGATTGGTGGAAAAGCACTGTGTGCAAAGTTGGGCAACTTCAGTCCATTGGAAGCCTTGAAAGACTGGGAACAAACCAGAGAGCCAGACAGTTGTGAGTAAGTAGAGGAGAGGAAGAAGTGTCTTGCCGCTCGGACACTCGTGAGAACGCTACCAAATTTTTGGAAGGAAAGCAGCCTATCTGGCCAAGTTAAACAATATATGCATATGCAATAAGAGGATACATAGCTAGCCTATGAAGAATAACTAAGTCATAGACAAGGGAAATTAAGAGTTATTTCAAAGGGTAATCCAAGGTGTGAAATAAGCAATTGTTAATATTTAATAAAAGAGTATCGGTGATATTTAAACCCAAAGAGGAGAGAGCCTACGACAACTTAGTGGCAGCTGTAAGATATTAGTAAGGAGCCCTACATCAATTTGGTGAAAGCAGTGGGATTTAAGAAGTAGGCCTACGACAACTTGGTGGCAGCGGTGGGATTGGAATCCAGCTAAAGCACACAGTCAGTCTGAAAGTTAGATAAAGGTATGGCCGCAGGAATCAATGATGCTATTGGCTTGTTAGCAGAAGAATTAAGAAATAGACTGGAATTAGGACCCATGAGACACGTAAAGATCCAAAAGTACACACCTAGCCAGGACATCAGAATTTGGCTCAAAGCATTTGATCAGAGATGCGACAATGAAGGATTAGAACAGGATGAACATAGGAAGAATGAGCTATTAGCTAATCTAGACCTCGCGACTGCATTTGCAGCCGTTCAGCGTTTGAATCTGCCAGAAGACTTAACGTATGAGGAGTTGAAGGAAAGACTAATCGAAAGATTCGGAAGACTAGGAAGCTCAGCCGAGTTTAGGGAGGAATTTAGAGGTAGAATGCAAGGGAGGAATGAGCCCGTTGACTCATTCGCAGATGCCTTGATTGAGTTGTCCGCGCAAGCATTCCCCAATATGAATGCAGAACAAAGGGAGGAGGAAGTAGTAGAGCAGTTCATTAAAGGAGCGAGAATCCCTTCCGACACTAGGGAAAAGTTAATATTTGCACAGCCAGCCAGCCTGCAAGAGGCTAGAAGGATGTTGAGACGCATCGAAGCAGCGTGGCATATGTCACACAAGAGTGGAGTTCGAGTTGTTAAAGACGAGCAATTCGACGAGGATCGGAATAAGAAGATGGAGGAGACCATCGAGAGGCAGAAGTATGAAATCAATAAGCAGAAGAAGCTGATTGAAGACCTGATTCAGGAAAGAAGGAAGGCTGAATGCCAGAGAGTAACACCTCAGCCGCTCATGCAGCCGAAGACGTACCTGAAGCCGCAGCAACAGTCGAGGCCTCCGCCGACATGTTTTAACTGTAACAAAGTTGGGCATATTGCCAAGTACTGCAAGAGCTCACAGCAGCAGCAGCAGTACCGATATCAGGGAAACTGAATATCGAGGGACGAGAGTCGAGGCCGCGCCCCTCTAGTAAACCCCGATTCGAACCTCAGGCCTCTAAGAATCGGCGATACCAAGCCCAGTCGTCGAATTTGCGTAATGCACAAAAGCAATCGAGTTACCCTGCGTCAGCACCATCTGCGTCAGCACCTATTGCGTCAGCACCATCTGCGTCAGCACCATTTGCGTTAGCACCATCTGCGTTAGCACCATCTGCGTCAGCACCCATTGCGTCAGCACCATCTGCGTCAGCACCCATTGCGTTAGCCCCAGCGGCATCTGTATCAGCAACCATTGCGTCAGCCCCCTGCATGTCAGTCCTGGAGGAACCAGCTTCCGAAGTATCAGCACCGAGATCAGCCGCCGCAACATCTGGAAAATACTCAAGGACACGTGAGAATAAACGCAAAGTATTTGTTTCTAATTCTAAACTAGAACTTATTAAACCTGAAGGATTTGAAGCTGTAATTGTAGGAAAATTTAAGAATCAGGAAATTAATTTTATCCTAGACACAGGGGCTAGGAACAGCTTTTTGAGCAAATCTATTTGGTCAAAATTACTTAAGCCAGAACAGATAAGAAGTACAGACAAGCGAGTCTCTACTTTCGACGGAACCAGAGTACAATTGGAAGGCGAGAGTTGTATTCCAGTCAGATTCGGAGACATCCAGATAGAAATAGAATTCCTTTTGTGTGGACATGAGAGCGACAATATCTTAGGAATGGAATTTTTCCTAGGACATTGTGATAGCATTCATCTTGCTAAAGGCATGTTGATTCTAAATGAAGGAGCAAGCATTCCTATGCAGTTCACTCATCTACCTGTAAAAGTATGCAGAGTGTATACTCAGGAGAAAGTAGTGATTCCTGCAAATAGTGCATTGAGAATCCCAGTGAGATTGGCGAGAGATGCCGAGTGCAATTTTGGAACACCTATGACAGTGAGTATGATTGGCGAAGGCGTAAAAGCCAAAGAATTGACAGTCGAGATGGCTCCCACTCTAGTCACAATGCGAGAAGGTTCCGCCATTGTGGAGATTGTGAATAACAATCCAGTTGAGGTGAAGCTGTCGAAGTCAACATTGGTAGGCCTAGCCAAACCAGTGAAGGCAAGTGAGTTGAAATATTTCGAAGCCGAAAGGGAAATAGTCAGTCAACCTACCGGACGAGTCAACCAGACACAAACTGTGGAAGATGCCTGGATTAATGAAGTTAATATTGGTCAAGATCTTACCGATGACCAGAGGAAATCAGTCATCGAATTGATGAAGGAGCATCGTGAAGCTTTTTCACAGAATGAGTTGGATATGGGTTTAACCCATCTGATCACACATGAGATCTCACTGAAGGATGAGACTCCCGTGAGGATCCCAACTAGGAGAATACCACCCCATCTCCAAAAGCAAGTCGACACACAGTTGGATGACATGTTGGCTAAAAATTTAATCAGGCCCAGTTATTCAACTTATTCTACACCACTAGTCATTGTGCCGAAAAAGGACGGATCCATACGGATTGTAAGTGATTTCAGAGTGTTAAACTCGAAGGTGAACTATGTTCCGTATCCGCTTCCTAACATTCATCAGACTTTCACCTACTTATCTGGTAGTCAATATTTTAGTAGTCTCGATTTGAATTCTGGTTATTGGCAGGTGCCAATAAAGGAAGAACACAAGTTCATGACCGCCTTCTCTACTTTAACCCGAGGCCAGTTTGAGTATGAGGTTATGGCGCAAGGTTTGTCCAATGCCCCAGGAACCTTCCAGAGGCTCATGAATCTTGTACTTTTAGGGATTCAACATCAATTTGCTATGTCGTATATAGACGATATAGTTACCTATTCGAAGAACTTTAATGACCACCTTTCCCATCTAAAGGAAGTGTTCAAGAGATTAATAATCGCAGGATTGAAGCTAAGGCCAAAGAAATGTAACCTTTTTCATAGAGAGTTAAAGTACTTAGGACATGTGATCAGTACAGAAGGTATCCGTACGGATGAGACGAAGATTGAAGCAATCAAGACCTGGCCGAAGCCAAAAGATGTGAAGGAGCTACGCAGTTTCCTTGGCCTATGTAATTACTATAGCCGCTTCATTAAAAATTATGCAGAAGCTGCCCATCCCCTTTTCCAGCTAACAAGGAAAGGAATTAAGAACTTTCAAGAGAGATGGAGCAAAGAGCATGACGAAGCGTTTGAGTCGCTAAAGAACAGGATGATGTCCACTGAAGTCTTAGCGTATCCCGAATTTGTGGATGACGAGAAGGTGAAGATGGTATTGGATACCGATGCAAGTGATAGCCGTATTGGCGCTGTACTTAGCCAGATCCAATCAGATGGCATAGAGAGACCCATAGCTTATTTCAGCCGAGCTATGAAAGAGTCGGAAAAACGCTACCCTATCACTAGAAAGGAACTCTTAGCCCTAGTGGATGCCATGAGGCATTTCCGTTTCTACCTGTTAGGCAAGAAGTTTTTGGCAAGAACAGATCATAAGGCGATAATTTGGCTGTTAAGGCAAACAGAAGCTCAAGGAATTCTTGGTCGGTGGGTCGAGCGCCTAAACGAATTCTCGTTCGATATAGAACACAGAAGCGGTGCAAAGAACCAGAACGCTGACAGTCTGTCAAGAAGACCAGCTGATGTCCCTGAAGCAGAGCAAGTTGTTGAGCCGATAGTGCAAAGCTGCAGTGTAATGGAAGAGTCAGGACAGGAAGTCAAGGCTAATGATAGCTTATATAGCTTGACACAGCCCCAGACTGCCCTAAGTGAAGGAGAGAAAAAGACGTTAGATCCCAATAGCAGGATCCAGTCTACTATCTCAGGACAAGGAGAGGTGAGAATTCCCAGTGAACTTGAACATGACTCCAGCATTCCGCTTCCGAGTCCAGTTCCTGAAGAATTTAATCCTAGTGAGAGTGAGAATATGCTGCAAGCAACAAGTAGCAAGTGCGAGAAGTTATTGACCGATTTCTTACCCAGCCCATTGAAACGAGAGCAAATTATTGCGTCACAAAGAGATGACCCAGTAATTAAAGTGCTAATTGAATGGAAGAAATCAGGAGAGAACAATCCCCAGTTACCTGAAATTGTCAGCCCAGAATTGAAGAAGATGAGGAAATCCTTTGAGGATATGAAGGTAGAGAATGAGATGCTAATCATTAGCGAAGATGACAGTTGGAAAGTTGTACTGCCCCAGTCCTTGGATAAGCTAGTTCTCAGCGATCTGCATGATAGCCCACTAGCAGGACATTTGGGACGCGATAAAACAATTCAACGTGTCAGGCAGAGATTTTGGAGACCAGGATTGGTCAAAGCAGTGGAAGCTCATATCGCAGAGTGTATTCCGTGTCTGGAAAGCAAGAGAGGAAACCCGATTCAGGCGCCAGTGCAATCGTTCCCTATCAGTGAACCTTTCCATCGCCTGCATGTCGATTTTATAGGACCACTATCCAAAGAGAGCAAAAGAGGGCACAAGTATGTCCTAACTATTGTGGATAGCACCACTCGATATCCGTTTGCATTCCCAACTAGAAATCAAAAGTCAGATACTGTGATCAAAATCTTACAGGAAAGAATCTTCGCAGAGTATGGGCAATGTCAGTGGTTACACACAGACAATGGCAAGGCATTCGCTAGCAAGCAGTTCAAAGCTTTTTGCGAAATGTATAACGTGAAGCATACGTTTACAACACCCTACCATGCCCAAAGCAATGGATTGGTGGAGAGATTTAACAAGCAAATTAAATCAATAGTAACCTGTCTCATTGAGAAAGATCACAGTGATTGGGACCTTATGATCCCAGCTGCATTAGTTGCTGTCCGCACTAGTGTGAACAAAACCACAGGCTTTACTCCCCACTACCTGTTATTTGGACGGGAAGCAGTATTGCCTATGGACAGTCAAATCAGCCAACCAAAGTCATTCGCCAGTTATCCATCTTATGTGACAGAACATGCCGAACGATTGAAGATTGCGAGAGACATTGTCAAAAGAAAATTGGAGAAGGTTGTCAGTAACAGACAAGAGTCTGCGAAAAACAGCAAATTGCCTAAGACAGTCCCAGTTGGAAGTCTTGTGTTGATTAATAATCCACAGTTGGACAGTGAGGAATCGCACAAATTTCATAGGAAAAAGAGATCAGCCTTCAGAGTAATAGAGCAAATATCAGATGTAGTATTTCGAGTGCAAAAGGAGGAGCAAGGACAGTTAGTAGGCAATATCATGATTGTCCATAGAGACAACATAACTATTGTGCCTAATTCAACCCAAGAGGAATTAATTAGGGGAAGCCAGGCCGCACCAGAGAAGAAAGCTAAGAAGACAGAGGTCAAAGTTAGGGGAAGCCAGCCGAAGGAGAAGGGAAGATCTGTTCTAACAGATGAAGTTGAATCCGAAGAGGAAGAAGACAGATTAGAATGGCAATGTCATTTTAGAGAAAACCCAAGTGAAATTAATGGAGAAGATTTGGAACTAGGAGCTGAGATAGAAGTGGAGGATGAATCACACACCGAGCCTGAGGCTACGAGCAGTGAAGAGGAGAGCGAAAGCGAAGGGACAGCTGAGGGTCTGGCGACAGCCACCTCAGAAGGAGGCATGTACATTGTACAGAATGAAGAAAGGGAAGGAGTGACAAGCCGTCCGCGCAGACAAATCAGACCCCCCGCGAGGTTTGAAGGCTATTTGCAGAGGCTTGCCACCGTGTTCAGTATAATAGGGAATTTACAGATCTAGGCAGAGATTGGGGTGACGCAATAGTAACACAAGGAAACCACGTGCAAGGGATAGAAAGGGAGTAGGGGTTAGCCACTTCCAGTCAATTAGGTAGGGGTTAATTGAAATCAAGTAGGGAACCAATAGGATTAGAAATAAGCCAGTATAGCCCAATGAAATCTGAGACACAATGAAGAGTGTCAGTTTCGCGCCTATATAAACCAGAGCCCTGGGAACACAAACAAACATAAGCAGAGAGAAGAAGTCATACTGACAAAGAAGAATGGAGCAAGATCAAGAAGCCATAAGCGCAAGCGAATTTGAGAAGTTGCTAGAAGCAGTTACAGTGGATTTCTCGGACAATGAGAACACTGAGCCAGACAGAGTAGAGCAAGAGAACGGAGCCGGAAATGGCGAAGACGATATCATCCAAGCAATAATTGACGAACCAGAAGGACTCGAGGCGCCACTACGGCAAAGAACGCAGCCATCCATGGTCGGTCAACAACCGAGAGTGAACACCCAAAAGCGAGCCGCCACCACTATGCAAGATGAGACCGCGAACAAGAAGAGATTGCCGAGCTCTAGGCTACCGGTGTACCTCGACGCCACCACGCGGTTGAATCTGCTCCAGCAGCAGTCGATAGCACCGGTGGCAGCAATGGAAGCTGTTCAAGCTAAGCCATCTGAAGCCGCCAGGGTCACCAAGGCAATTGAAGCTCCAAGCCAGGAACCAGGTCGGCGTGCTGCCGGACGACGATGGATAGCGCCGAAGCCGAGCCCTCAACCACGGCCACCGCCTAAGGGACGGCATATAGCGCCAAAGGCTATCAAGGTACCGATCCAGTACCAGTACCGGACGGATTTTCAGCAACAGCCGCAGTCATCGCAGCCACAGTCGTCGCAGCAGCAGCAGCCGCAGCCACAGCCACAGCCACCGCCACAGCCATCACGGAAGCAGCCCCAGCCGCAGCAATCGCAGCAGCCGCAGCCGCCGCAGCAGCAGCAGCCGTTGCAGCAAGAGCGGCAGTCCCAGCAGTCGCCTCAGCCGCAGCCGAACTCGGATACGGAAGAAGACATCGAAATGGAGCCTGCGGAGAGCCAAGAAGAATTCGCCCGAGCGATGGCTGAAATTCCGAAGGCCCAACATGAACACTACACGCGGCTAATTCGTCACATGAAAGGATATGTCCTGGACGCCGGGTTGTACAATAATGATCGGCGGTACCCACAGCGCGCCGCAATTTATTCTGCTATGCGGGTACTGTGCGACAAATTCGCCAGAGGATACTGCATTACCGCCTGGAAGAGGGCCGTGCATTATGCTAGGAAAGTAATCAACCGCAGCCCCTTACCGGTGAATCGCATCCCCCTCAACATTGAGTTGAGGTGGATGGCGAGCACAGTCGGTTGGCCCCGCAACGAAAGACTGCCTACCGAGTGCTATTTCTCTTAAAAGGACAATTTAACCGTTTTTATTTTGCTTTTTGTCACGCGTTGTGTGCCTGATATTTGTACTTTCTACTTTTTATAAATTTTGTCACGCGTTTTACTTATTCAAAAATTTATATAGGGGAAGCCAGTTGAGGCAGGCCCAAATTTATCGTATATTGCTAACTTGAATTACCGCCAAATGTTTTCCTCGATCTTTTTGTCTTTGTTTTACTATGCTTTGTCATCCACCTCAATTCTTAGTATAAATACAAGCGCATTTTAGCCCTCGAAAACTTAACCGGTGCCCCGTGCCCAGTTCGGAGAGCAAAAAGGAGAATAAATCTCAAAGTGTTTTTCAATTATTTTAGAAAGGAGAAAAGCAGGTCCGTGTTAATACACAAGCCAGGAATATTCGAAAGAATAAAGAAAGGAATAGTCATAAAAAGCAGTGGAGTGTAAAACTAAAGAGCAGAAGGGTAAATCCCGATTGGTGGAAAAGCACTGTGTGCAAAGTTGGGCAACTTCAGTCCATTGGAAGCCTTGAAAGACTGGGAACAAACCAGAGAGCCAGACAGTTGTGAGTAAGTAGAGGAGAGGAAGAAGTGTCTTGCCGCTCGGACACTCGTGAGAACGCTACCAAATTTTTGGAAGGAAAGCAGCCTATCTGGCCAAGTTAAACAATATATGCATATGCAATAAGAGGATACATAGCTAGCCTATGAAGAATAACTAAGTCATAGACAAGGGAAATTAAGAGTTATTTCAAAGGGTAATCCAAGGTGTGAAATAAGCAATTGTTAATATTTAATAAAAGAGTATCGGTGATATTTAAACCCAAAGAGGAGAGAGCCTACGACAACTTAGTGGCAGCTGTAAGATATTAGTAAGGAGCCCTACATCAATTTGGTGAAAGCAGTGGGATTTAAGAAGTAGGCCTACGACAATATAGTTGACAATTCCAAATTTCATATTTTATATTTCAATAAAAAGATTTTAATTGAATATATGAACTTGCCTTTGCTATAAGTTTTTTTAAAATAGAACACATTAATATAAAAGTAGACAACTAAAATAGCAAAACTGTAGACAACAAGCAATACAAACATTTACACAAGTAATATGGGGTTGTAACTACTGTCCTTTTTACGAAATAAAAACAACTATAAATTAATGTACAAAACTAAATAGCCAAGGCTAGAAATTACATTAAATTAATTTGCTGTATTTGTTTTATAACATATAGCATTGTAAGATTCTAAACTTTCAAGTATAGGCCTAGCAAACTTACATTTACAAACAAGTCTGAAAACCATTAAAAAATAATATAGGCCTAATAATAAACAATAACAACAATTAAATGGTACTTTAAAATGTTATTTTGTGATTGTCTGTTAATATATAATTATCTTTAATAGGCATTAGAATACAAAAAAATTATTTTAGTTAAATGCCTCGTTGGAAATTTGTAGTAGGCCTAGTTGTGGTTTTGATACACTCTTGTAGGACTTATCAATATCAATATTATCACTAATTCACTATGTTAAGCCATTAGTAGCTGGTTGCGTATTTGCATTTATTAGCTAGCTAAATAAAAAGAGAATAAAGTATTTATTAACTTCCAGATTAGTCAGAGGTTCAATTTGTTATGTAATTTTATTAGTGTGTGGTAGCTATATTTAGGTATTAGTATTTTAAATATTGCCATTAATGCCTGCCAGCCATCTATAAAAATTTACAAATGGGTGCTTTGGTCCAGGTTTGTGAAGTACTTTAATACATTAACATTGACCATTGTATACTAATATGAGCATGAATAGCTAACCATGTATAAAACTTAATAAATCATATAAATAATTACTGTGTATGTATGGAATAACAAATTTTTTAAGTGTATGATTATGCAAACAGTTATATTTAAATAATTATTAGAAAAAAACAGCAACAACACTAATAGATCAATAATAGATAGTCCGTCAAATGTCCGTCAACGCGTGTAAAATTTTAGGGTCCATACGCAGAAGAACATTTTCCTTGAATTCTTTATTTAAAAAGGTCACGGCTTTTATTCCAGAAAAACAAGTAACAAAGCCCACTAGGAGTAGAAACTCTATAAATCAAGATGTCCGTAGATAAAAAATGTGAATTTATTTTAAAAGAAAAAAGGGTTGCAGTTTTAAAAAGCAAAAAGACGAAGCTGAGGGGACATGTACTCAAGTCCCCGCAACCTTAGAGTGCCCTTCACACTGAAATGCTTCAAAATTTGATGTGGTGATGCCGGCTACTGCCAATTAAGGTGGTCGGACCAATAAGGTGCTGCCATGTATATATTTTCACCCTGAGCCCCATTAGGGCGAAGATTTCAGATTTCGTCGAGATTAATGTCGATTGTCTAGATGGCTGTAAAGTTTGTCACAAATCAGGCTCTGCCAACCATTGTTTACCGGTCCGAAAAACACTGGAATAGGCGTGGCTGCGTCCAGTCCTAATGTCGGTGGTTTTTATTCTCCAGGGAGATGATAACATACGTATGTTAGCAGCGACAGCGGCCACCTCCAAAACAATTAGAATGTTCGCTGCCAAGTTGGCGATCTGACTGGGATTGATTGCGTTAGCTGTGGACGTTAGAGTGCAGCCAAACGTTGTTCTAACCTCGATAACTAATGAATCGTTTTATTATTACACAACAAATGTTCACTTGATTACACTTTACGCTCGTACGGGCTTCCTCGCCAGAAAAGATTGAGGTATTTACTGGCGATGTTTACAAGCATGAAAAAAGAAATATAAAGAAGAAACGAATAAGCATTGCTTTTTCAATAATAGTTACAAAAAACATAAAAATTTGCGACCCAATATCAAATATTTTTGTACTTTCTTTAGATGAGCATCAATCCCCAAAATTGCTTTAAAATGTTTAACATTTTGTACAGAACTGACAAGACTAAAACTGCGGATTGAAATATTATAACATACTTCTTAGAAAACTGCACACAATACATAAAATATATACTATTTGTATATGAGTATGTAATTTATCTAGAAGTATAATAGATGATATCTAAAATGCCTACACTGGTTAAAATTAAATGCAAATACTAATTAGAAAACAAAGAGCGCTGCGTGGGATGCTTAAAGGACAGAAACCATTTCGAGGAATTTTAATATGAGAGGAATACAAGCTGTTATTTTTTGGAAGAGACGAACACATTTACTACTCATTTACTACTAAAAAATTAGTAGAGCGCATGTCGGATGGTAAATCCTTACCCAGGAAACCTAAAACTGGGAATAGTTTCTAAATAATTCATTGAGCTTAACGGCTGTCTCAATTTTTGTAACCAATATGACCAATCAATCATATGTAACCAACCAACCATCAACCAACCAATATGTAAGCAATGCAGAATAGGAAGAGTCCTACTAGTGTGTGATACAATAATAAAGCAGAAAAATGAACGGAACTTAACTGGAAATACAAAAACTCAAAACGCACAATACAGACGGCCTATACTCGTATAAGAGAAACTTGTAACCTGAAGATATTAATAAAAAAGTTCACTAAAACATAATGTTTCAGCCAGCAGCATATAAACCGCAAGTACTCGAAAATAGGGTCAACAAATTTAAGGAAACATCAACTGATCTAAAGTGTCATTTGAAATTATTAAAGGCGTCAATCAAACTACTATTAGTAGTTCAGAAGATTTGGTCCAGCTGACAGAGGCGATCAACCAGAGCTGCCAGACGCTGTCGTTCGTCTGGCCCACCTAGCTGACCTGCGGCGCGCAGCGACTCCAGCTGATTGGCAAGAGCGTCCAAGGCGTCCAGTACTGCCACCGGACAGTCGGGCGCAACCGCAGACCAGCTCGGAGCCGAGGACGGCGCGTTATTAGCAGCCTCGTCGTGGCCAAGTCGGGCGCGTTTGGCAGCCGCCGGCGCCGGGGCGGAAGCAGTGACGGATTGGGCAACTGTGGCGATGGCGCAGGGTCGCATGTAAAATCCAATTTCAGCAGGTGAAAACCGCTGATCGCAGTCCACTATGGAGTCTCCCATCCTGAGCAACTGGGCGGACAGGCTGCACAAGGAGGCAGCGTCGATGACGTCAGAGGCAGAGGCCAGCAGAGCAGCCAGACGGCCGTACCAGTCGTTGCCGGCAGAGGCAGAATTTGAGGCATGACGCAGCAGGGCGGACCAGGCGCTGGACTCCAGCTGCTGCAGTAGACTCAGCTGCTGCTGCTGCTGCTGCTGCTGATTCGAAAGACTATGGGAGAAACCTTTGTGTCAAAGAAAAATTAATGCACGATTAGAAGTAAAACGTTATAGACATTTAATAGAGTTAGTAGTAATAATAGAAATTGTAAGAGGTATTGGCGCATCATTGGGGGACACTGGAACCGCAGCCGCAGACAATTTAGGCCATTTTGCTGACTCATGAGCACATACGCACACAGATACGCACACTGTACGCAGGTCACGCTCACACAGGTGTATAAATCTGTCCTGAATTTTTCATCGTCAAGCAGCGTACACTCTCACTGTACCTTGGAGGTTGGCCATAGGGGCGTAAATTGCACGACAAGCGCCCAATCCTCTCCGCGGCTGCGCCCCAAATGAATGTGGCCTCGCTGTGGAATCGAACTCAGGACCTTAGCGCGAGAGGCAAACGCGTTAACAGCTCTGCACTCACCACTAGAGTTTGTAGTAGGCTCGTACGAGTATTAGACAAGCAAGTCGCTTAAAAAGTACTGAAAACGTAAAATATTTACCCAGTTGCTGATGTTGATGCTCCCGTTCTAGGTCGTGCCTCCAGCGCGCCACGGTCAGCAGACAATTGGCCAGACCGAAGCCAATCTGCGGCCCCAGAGAGCAGTCGGAGCCGGAGCTAGGCGAAGTTGGCGGAAGCTGCTGCAGCAGGCGCTCAATGCCAGCCACGACAGCCTCTGCCAGGGGTCGGGCATGCGTTGCCAGGGCGAGTCGGACACCGGCGGCCAGGGCTACAGTCAGGGCATCGATTAGGCCGGCACTGTTGGAGGATGCGATGCCAGGCAGGCAGCGGGCCGCGTGCGTCAGGGACCGAGAGAGCGAAGCAGACAGGCGTTCGGACAGCAGGCTGGCCTGAATAGGCAGGTTTGGCACTAGGCGCAGCAGGACGCTCTGTGTACCAGGGTGGAGAGGGCCTTGGTGGTCAGCTAAACACATAACAAGCAAATAGTCAGTAGCTTATACCCCAAATATTCAGTAGCTTACACCCCAAATATTCAGTAGCTTACACCCCAAATATTCAGTAGCTTACACCCCAAATATTCAGTAGCTTACACCCCAAATATGCAGTAGCTTATACCCCAAATATTCAGTAGCTTATACCCCAAATATTCAGTGCGGACATCCCTAAATATTTAGCAGATGTCAAAGATGTCACCAAGAACTACTAGAGTATGGTTCAACTCCCTGTAACTTTGCTTGATTACTGAACCTGCTTGCCAGCCAATAAGTAGATTTCTTGAGCCAGCCCAATTCTTACCAGTTTTAAACACTCGTCGGAACTAATAACAGCGCCTGCAGAGTAATTTTCTAGTCCCGCAGCGACTAGGCTGTCCACAATACCCGCTAAAGCTGCTTGAGCCGGCTGCTGCTGAACACTAGATAGTGACAGGCTGTTAAAGTTTAGCCACAGGTAGAGGCAGTAGTGGCGCTCCGAGAACGGATACTGATCGAATATAGTTAGCTGAGCAGGGTAGAAAATGGTAGATTTACGGTGTACATTACTATATTGATTTATGGTCATTAAAATGGGAAAAGCTTTCAAATGCTATGAACCAACATAAAGAATAGAAGACATCATAATGAATTTCGAAGGTGATTATGAATCAAAAGTTATGAATCATAGAGTGGTGCTCAAAATAACCAATGAGCGTGGCCTGGAGTATAGTAAAATGTGGCCATGAATAATCAGGGAGTGTAACCTTGAAGTACAAGGAGTGTGGCCCTGAATAATCAGGGAGTGTAACCCTGAAGTACAAGGAGTGTGGCCATGAATAATCAGGGAGTGTAACCTTGAAGTACAAGGAGTGTGGCCCTGAATAACCAGGGAGTGTAACCCTGAAGTACAAGGAGTGTGGCCATGAATAACCAGGGAGTGTAACCCTGAAGTACAAGGAGTGTGGCCATGAATAATCAGGGAGTGTAACCTTGAAGTACAAGGAGTGTGGCCATGAATAACCAGGGAGTGTAACCCTGAAGTACAAGGAGTGTGGCCATGAATAATCAGGGAGTGTAACCTTGAAGTACAAGGAGTGTGGCCATGAATAACCAGGGAGTGTAACCCTGAAGTACAAGGAGTGTGGCACTGAATAATCAGAGAGTGTAACCCTGAAGTACATGGGAGTGTGACCTTGACCTTGAACGGGGAGTTTGGCTCAACTTACTAGATCAGCGTCGGCGGCAAACTTGACAATCCTGGCGAACAGACGGCCAGCCAGCTGGAGTCGCTGTTCAGTGAAGGCTCCGCCGGCGTAAACGCGCCTGTAATCTAGGCTAGCCAAGCTTTTAGCTAGCTGGCTGACCCACTGGGCGCAGAACGCGGTTGACGAGTATCTGGTGGTTGGAAGAGTCAAGTTTTTTAATCGAAACATATCAGATTGAATCGCTTAAGAATCTAAAAAGGCCATTAGCAGTTAGCTAATAAAAAAACCGATAGCTAGAAATGACTACCTGAGAAGGAAGCACAGCACGTCAGTGGCGAGCAGATGCAACAGCGCCCGTGAATTGGGGTCGAAAATAATTTTTATAACCACCTTTTCCTGCGTGAGAAAAGAAACACAAAAAGTTGCGAGTTAATTGCAAACGGGAACAGGAGCAGTCACTAATTAATCAATAATCGAAGTGAAAAAGCTGATTACCAAATGCGAAACCAGATCTTTGGGCAGGTGACAGGCGCTGGTAATGATTGACAAAGCAGCGCAGTGGTAATAGTCCAGGCCTGTGTGACTGTGCCCGATTTCTAAACTGCAGTCTAATAGAGAGAGCTGCGGAGCTGAAGTAATGGGATAAAAGTAATGGGATCCATCATACACTGCTTAACTGTTGCGGCAGCACGAACACGAAGACGAACAAGTGCAGAACACGAATTAAGAGAGGCTGTACTAAGACACGAGGGACAGGCTGAACAGAACATGTAGAGTCTGTACAGTATATTGAGTGACAGGCTGTAGAAATCATGGAGAGTACGTACAGGATATGAAAGTCAGGCTGTACTAAACACGGAGAGTCTGTACATCTTATCAGTACAGGATATGAGGGACAGGCTGTACAAAACATTGAGTGTGTACAGGATATGAGAGACAGGCGAGAAAAATCAAAAGGCGGGTCTGTACAGAACGTTAAGTGGAGGGTTAAAGAAGCGGTAAAGTATACATGAGACCACTTAGTAGGGCCAACTTTAGCGACATAAACGATGGAGCCCATTTAAGTCCTACCTTGTTCCAGAGTTTTAAACAGCGAATCGTAGAGATTTGATTCCACTAGAAGGTCGCTTTTGTCCAGCCAGATTCGACTGTCGTCTAATTCTGCAAGGCAATCCGCTTATCTGTTTAGACAGAAATATCTCAGCTACAGGCATTAGGAAAAAATAATCGTTTTACCTTCATATCGCACTACTTATAAGTAAGCGGCCTTGCATTTTGCACACACAAGCCGAAATTGAGAATATGCATGATAAAAATGCGCAAAAAACCAACAAGTCGAGAAAATCACCTACCCGGCTGTTTAGGCAGCAGCGTTAGCGCGTAGCATTTAAGCTCAATCAGCGCCAGACAAAGACTGTCAGGTGACAAGCAATCATCGCCGATGCCAGATTGGCCAGCCAGCCGTTGCAGCTCCGCCATGCTGGCTCCGATTGCGACCTGGGCGAAAGCGGCGCTAGTCAGCAGCCGCTCAATGCCAACCAGAGGCGAGCCGCGCAGCTTAGCGGATAGCAGCTCAGGATTCACTGACGACGGATCGGATGACTGGCGATCAGCTAAGCGACGATAAGCGGCTCGGAGCAAGGTTAGAGTATAGAATAGCTGAGACAGACAGCCAGATAGCTGGCCATTGTACTCTGTGAGCAAGCTGACCTGGCATTTCACTAGGAAGTTGAAAATCTTTGCGTCCTGCGCACTGCCACCTGTCTAGAGGTAGGTCACAGTAGAGATACAGAATGCAGGATGAATTTCTAAGTAGGTATATGAAGTTTTGGTGCCAGCCAATCACCTTGCTTCAGCTGCTTAAAGTCTGGCCTTCAGTGCTAGCCAATCAGCTTGCTTCAGCTGCTTAAAGTCTGGCCTTCAGTGCTAGCCAATCAGCTTGCTTCAGCTGCTTAAAGTCTGGCCTTTAGTGCTAGCCAATCACCTTGCTTCAGCTGCTTATAGTCTGGCCTTCAGTGCTAGCCAATCAGCTTGCTTCAGCTGCTTAAAGTCTGGCCTTCAGTGCTAGCCAATCAGCTTGCTTCAGCTGCTTAAAGGTATGGCAGAACGAGACCAGCCAACAGGATTTCTTCAGCTAATTTAAGTGTGATCAGGCAAATCAAATCGCACGAAATTATACATTTTAAAGCAATTTTCGAAAGCATTTGTTGACTGACCTGTACGATTCGTCCCATCATTTGCCTGATTAGAGACAATAGTTTTAAGATAATTTCATCAATATTAATTGAATCGTGAAGTATACAGTTGTGCGACTCGGATAGGGTGCTGAAAAGAAAGTGGAAATTCGTCAAGTACGAGAACTTGCGCTTAAGTGTACATCCAAGAAAAAGAATTCTATGAATGCGTATGTGAATATACTGTATGCATATGAATATTCGCTTCTGACCACTTATTCCTTCCGACGGACACAGCTTTCAGATCACTCATTACCACCGAATACTCACTACATCCGCAATAACCACTGCATTTCTGATCACTCATTGCCACAAACTGCTCACTACATCCATCATGACCACTGCTTTTCTGCTACAGTTCGCTTCAATGATCGATCAACACTAACCGAATAAGTGACTTCCACGCCGTAACGGTGATTCTTGGCTCGAACTCAAATACTGACGCAGCCAAACTGCTCAAAGCATATGTAACTGAAATATGATTTATAGAGTAAAAAATTTACAAGTTAAAAAGGCTGGTTGCAGAGAACAATTAAGCGTAAAAGAAAACAAAAAACGCACCTTTGCATAGTTCATCAACCGAATAACAGTCGCGCATTCGTTGCGTATCGATACTGTCTAGACACTGAATGCCAGCCTGCCAATGCGCGGTGAAGAAAACTGAATGGCCTGCAGGCATATTGCACATACAAGATTACATATTACATTAATTCCAAATCCTTACCATCAAAGCAGTGTAGGAGACTCTAAACAGGACGCTGAGAATAGCCGACACCTGATGAATTTGGGCGCCGTAAATGCTGACACTTCTCTGTAATTAAAGCGATGATGATGAAAATTAATTGCATATTACAAGTGTCTCTTAGAAGTGATTCAGCTATAATAGAGTGTGATTCAGGTGTAATAGAGTGTGATTCAGGTGTAATTGAGTGTGATTCAGGTGTAATTGAGTGTGATTCAGCTATAATAGAGTGTGATTCAGGTGTAATTGAGTGTGATTCAGGTGTAATTGAGTGTGATTCAGCTATAATAGAGTGTGATTCAGGTGTAATAGAGTGTGATTCAGGTGTAATAGAGTGTGATTCAGGTGTAATTGAGTGTGATTCAGCTATAACAGCTATAATAGAGTGTGATTCAGGTGTAATTGAGTGTGATTCAGGTGTAATTGAGTGTGATTCAGGTGTAATTGAGTGTGATTCAGGTGTAATTAGAGTGTGATTCAGCTATAATAGAGTGTGATTCAGGTGTAATAGAGTGTGATTCAGGTGTAATAGAGTGTGATTCAGGTGTAATTGAGTGTGATTCAGGTGTAATTGAGTGTGATTCAGGTGTAATTGAGTGTGATTCAGCTATAATAGAGTGTGATTCAGGTGTAATTGAGTGTGATTCAGCTATAACAGCTATAATAGAGTGTGATTCAGGTGTAATTCAGTGTGATTCAGGTGTAATTGAGTGTGATTCAGGTGTAATTGAGTGTGATTCAGCTATAATAGAGTGTGATTCAGGTGTAATAGAGTGTGATTCAGGTGTAATAGAGTGTGATTCAGCTATATTTGAATGTGATTCAGCTGTGATTTCTCCGTGTTTTACTGATCCTATCCTGCGTTTGAATTGAGTGTTATTTTTGACACAATCACACAGCTTCATTACCTGACAGTGCACAAAGGAGGCAATGAACAACTGGAACGAGCGCTCCAGGCCAAGCAGCAGGCTGTCGGGCAGGCAGCTGAGCGCAGCGGGGCAGACAAGACTATAGAGCTTCTGCAAACTGCCAGTCAGAGTCACGGCGTCCTGCAGGAAGCTGGCAGCCGCGGCGCCAGACTCCGGCGAGTCAGACTCGGCCAGCATGCGCACCTCTAGGCAGGCGAAGAATTCGCCGAGACTCTGGCACACGCTGGCCACCCGGCCGGAGATGAACTGGGCCAGACTAGCCACGTCTGAGTCGGCAAAGCAGGACTGCCGTTGGAGCAGCTCGGACTCGCACACTTGTTCTAAAAACAGAATCGACAAACAATCGAATAGCGATTTGGTATTGCTTAGTTGCGCTCACAGAGGTCAGGAGTTCGAATCTCCAATCATAGAAATTATGTTTGTCCTCAAGCAAGACACTTAATCCTCCATTGCTTCAGTTCTCCCAGCTAAGATACTGGGATGAGCATCAGCTGGGGTAGAAACTCGAATAGTGTGGCGGCCCCACCGTACAGTCCCGTAAACTAAACAGCTAGCACGCAGCCTTTAGAGCACCACGGAATTACCACGGTGCTCTAAATATAATGGCTGAGCCACCGGGTGTACATCTGTCCCAATAAGGCTAGTTGCCTATTTTATGAGCTTTCTGATTTGAAGTCCAGGGTGTTCTCTCCCATTTCTTGAGTTTTATTCCTAAAATCTCCTCCGGAGGAGGAGTTGCGCTTCTGATTCAATATATTCTGAGTATCTATTTGGCGAGGTGCACTATTCCCTATGACAGTTGGTCAATGTGTTTGTGTGTGAGCATTTTTAAGACACAAAAAGGTATTCTAAGTTTTAAAAGAGATTCGACATAGAAATAGAGCATTAAAACTTACCAATCAAAGGCTTATAAGCAAGCTCTGACACAGTCATTGTTATTGTTACGAGCGCCGCGAAGCGTATTTGGTTACCAAAACGGTGGCCTGAAATTGCAATAAAAACCTAACAAATAAAATATTAAAGCTAAAATTAACTAACGATATTATTAAAAAAACTAACTTGTAGTAATAATATGATAAATCTAGAAAAACCAAATTTAATCTACTCATGACACTACTTACAGAACAAATTGAAGTAATAAAAATGAATATGCGCATACTGAAATACAATAAACAAACGAAAGGAAAGGATATTAAAAAAAGAAACTTGGCACATGACATGTATTTCTTGTTCGTATAAAAAAGTAACAACCTACTTTCACATATTAATAATCGACAATATGTTGTCAAAAATGTAAAGATTTTTTCGTCAACGAAAATAGTAATGATTGAAACTGAAGTCGAACATGTATTTTATTTGCAAGCCTGTCTTTAGTGAGTCTTAAACACTTTCTGTATATGCGAAACAGAAAATGTTAACACATAATTTGAAAATGCCTCTTGGCGACTGATAACACAGTATCAAGTAGTAAAAAATGATGATAACGTACGCAAATGAACATTGTAACAATGTACTAGAATACAAAGCATTTCACACAAAGCCACAAAACTTTTAGCATCACGAAACAGGTTTTGCCGTCAAAGAGACTCGTTGTCACCTAGATCCAGCTAGGAGATGAACTAGGATAGTCGATCGTTCACTAGGCATTTTGGGAGTACATTGTGGGTCTCGAAGTTATAAAGGGGGCTAAAAAGCTAGTCGATTATACTAACAGCTACTTAATTGAAAAGTTAAAATGTCTTGTTTTATAGTAGTATAGTAATTATAATAATGTCTGTAATAGTTGCGAGTCAGCATGAGAGAAAGCATTATATAAGGGCCAGGCTTTTTCTCCCGTCACCGCAATCTATTAAGCCAGGTACCAGACGAGATGAGTCTCTTTAGGAAGTCCGCCAGGGAAGATAAGGAACACTTTATCCGCCACTGCTCAGTCTTTAGGAGGATAAGGCTAGAACATCTTAAGGCAATTCCAACAGCAATGAACAAAGATAAACAAGAAGCAGGAATTTCCATCATTTAATAAAAAAGAACTCATTTGGTCCTTATTTGAAAAAGAATGCTAGGAAGGAAATATGAGTGATATTGAAAACTCAAACTGTAATAAAGACACACAAAATAGCGATTTTTTCGCTTGCATTGGTTAGGGTGCTTTGGCAAGAAAACAAATTTTAAATAAGAAATTACTTATATATGTCGTTCAAGTTTGTAAAAAATATAAGGTTCAGTAAAGGACAAGGTGTACCAATAATAAAAAAGATACTATCATTGACATACGCGTACATTTGGATCCATAGAAGAAGCGTATTGCTTTAGAAGGGTCAGACTGTAAAATTAAGACAGCAAAAGCGTCCAGAAAAAAACTTAAGTATGCATTTAAATGCAAAATAATTACCTTTGCTTCCATCGTCTGGAATAAATTGCATTAAAAACTGCTTATACGTCGCAAAAAAATAAATTCATAAGTAATCTTAAAAATGAACTAATTCTGTCATAAATATAAGAAGAAATTCTAGTAAATACGAGCGTAAAATAGCATATTAGAGAGAAATATCGAGAAAGTTAAAATGAACCCCTATTGTAACTGTTTAGCAACGTACAGTCAGTACAGTTAAAAACTACACAAAGTAGCTACATTTTCCACAATGAATTCATTATTAAGCGAGCAATGAAGGTGACGGTGGCGGCGAAGGCGTGGGGGACGACGGTACTAATAATCGACCAGGCCGGTAGGGTGGGGGCGAACGCGGCGGAAGCAGACGAAGCGCTTTAACTATTCGTCTGGCTCCGGCGGCTGCGCTGCCGCTAGTTGGCGGCGAAGACGACGAACAAGAAGGACCAACATACGACGGTGGCAATTCTGCGAGCGCCCTTGAGCACGCTGCAGAGGGGCATGCGGGCGAGTTAGCAACAGGTTTTCGAATAGATCTGGAAGCAGAAGCAGTAGTGTTGCTGGCGTCAGTATTGACAAAAGTTTTACTACTGGCAGTAGTAGAATTAGCAGCGCTCAAGCGGCTGGTCTGTATTTTAGGCTCCTGTTGCAAAAGCTGCAACTGAGCCTGTTGCTTGCGACGCCGACCGCCACCGGTTCCGTTTAAAACAGAAGACGGCTGGCCACCTTCTGCCAGGCCGAAGTCATGCTTAATCCATCCGCTGTCTGGTTGTTCCCTCCTGGCAACTGACGGCTGACGATCAGTCGCTAGAACAGGACTAGGTGGAGCGCGCTTCGTGTACGGACTATTCAAAAATACCAGTTGGGGCGGCTCGTGCCGACGGCGCTTACGGCCCATCCACAGGGCGCGCAGGCAACACGATTTGCTAGATTTATTTTACCCAGTCGATTGGTTATTGGTTATTAGTGGTTTTTTTAGCTGAAATTGCCGAAAAAATCAGGTTTTAGCTTCTTCATGAAAGTCTCCCAAGCACTTGTACCCCAGTGAAGGGTTAGAGCACGGTTGGGCAACCTTTGATAGCCCCGCGGGCCCAAAAGAAGATAGCGGACTGCGTTGATTCTGGAGAGGGGACCGGTGAGAGATGAAACAGGTTAGAGTAAGTACTTGGAGGGGCCAGATTTTAGAGACTCGAGGGCTGCATCAGACCCGCGGTCTGGAGATTACAATTAGAGCGTCGGACTTCTGATCGAGAGTTCGGGAGTTTAAATCACTGAAGTTACGAGTAGAAGTTAAGCAAGACACTTTATTTCTGCTTTTTTTAGTTCATCTAGATGTAAAATGGGTACGGTGCGGCCTCCTTAGTCCACAGACTAAACAGCTGTACACAGCCTTTTAAAGCGCTAGATTGGGCTTCTTGCATCATTTTCATTTTTCTTATGCCATAGTATGTATGCATAGAGCCTATGTATAGATATTTAATGCCACATTATATATAAATCTGGGATAAAAAAAATAAATGTATCCCCCACTTGGGCCGGCCAAATAAGTCATTACATGACTTGGCCCGTCCTTCACCGCTTTCCAAGTCAAGATGAAGCAGTTACAAAAGTATGGTATAATATGATTGAAGCAGTGAAGGTGAATAGCTGGGGCGTGCTCTGTGGCTGGTGAGTTGGAAATCTCGCAACATGCGCGCAGCAGCGCTTGGAAGTTATGATGTCCTTCGCACAGTAAAGATTCTCTGTGTACGAGAAGCACAGTAGAAAGCTTTAGAAGATTCCATGAACACTAACCCAGAGAGTAACAAAGACCCACAGAGAGAGCTTATTAGTAAAAATACATCGATCTTTGGCTTTCTACCCTCTTTTGATTCCAACTATAGACAATGAAAAAAGCGATCCATATTGGCTAATGGAAGTGAACCATCTACAAAGTATTGTATATATAATCTGTGGTCACAGCTAATGATTCTAAGCCGGTTTTGCCATAGACGACAATTCTAAGTAAATTATTTAATAGGCAACTGGCAGGGCCAAGCTGAGGATTCCTAGGGCACCTAGTGTAAATTCAGGCCCACTTTGAGGTAACCAAAGAGCAATTAGTTGCAACACATTATTCATAAGGATATTAACTATGTAATTAAGTAAGCTGTAAGCTGAGGAACAATTGCGCAGAAGAATTAGTTGACGCCTAATACAAAACAATTCGGATATGTAGCAATATGGTTTTTGCTATATTTGCAGAGTTAGTACCGAACGACTGTGGGTGAAATACTGTACACGAAGACGCATATAATCGAGTCACCTACTTAGCACCAGCGAAGTGAAAGCTGAAATACGATACCTTTACATAGCCAAATGGTTAGATAGAAAGCAGAATAAGGGACCAAATCTTTTTACGGCCAACTTATTTCTACTTTTGCGAAGATTTTTCTTTTCTAACCTAGCCAATCGTTAACCACCTGTCTGCGCTCTGGATGTATCAAATCCTTGCTGAATTATTTCTTGTCGAAATTAGCGAGTACCAGAGCTGGCAATTCAGCCGGTCGTTCGCACTACATAAATAGCTGAAAACACGATCGAGTCGCAATAATATTAAGAAAAGAGAGACCCACAAGTGCGAAGAGTAAAACATAAGCAACCTCTATTACCACGCGTTGGGAACATACTTTACACCTTTCTGTGTTTAAGTATAGAGACGAAAATAACGAAAGCAATCATTGCAGTGAATTTTTTGTCTAGGAAAGCTAAAAAATAAACTAATTATTGAAATTAACCGCTCTTATAAAAGCAGCTCGCAGCAATGACCAGCATGACCCTACAAACCACAGCACTTGATGGCATATCAACAAGCAATGGCACTACAGCAATTGACGAACAAACGACTATCATTACTAATAGCATTGGAGTTTCGTCCAGCCTACCCACAGTGATACCAACTAATTCAAGCATCGGAATTTCGTCAAGCCTAACCACAGTGACAACAACTAATACTAGCATTGGAATGCCATCCAGCCTAGCCACAGTGACACCAAATGTCACTCACAACCCGGCCAACAAATTAGATCAGGATGCAATCATAGGGGGCGTTATAATCGGATTGCTGCTCATTGCCATAGCTTTGGCTGCAGTCTGTCTGGCCAGGGCTAGACGGCAGCGAACTCGACAATCTACTTCAAGCAAAGCTGGGCCATCGGTGAGAAAAGCGAATGCCAGAAACTGTACTTTACATCCCAAAATTGATGTGTAGTCTCGAGATTAGCGCTCGTTTTTAGGGATTAAACTAAAAGAAAAACTGAAATTTAAATAATGGTGCTTGAGAGTTTCCTGACTTTCTGTATCAGTAAGCAACGTACTCTAGATTAAATCAATAAATCAACAGTAATTACAAAACAACTAATCAATGCAGTTTCTAAAAAACACTACAGGCTAGGTCTGTGCGCATTAACTAAAAAATTACCCACGATTTCAGACTGTTCGAGAACCGAATCCCTACACAAATCCCTGCTTTGACGGGATTAATGGGGAAATGGGCGAAAGACAGTGTCATCACACTGAGGAGCCGGCAAAAAGTACAACAGGTCGGTGCTCTAGCTTTTCGATAAAAACGCATTCACGAATGTAAGCGCCCATGTATACACTGTAACACCTTGTCAAAAAATATTTCAGAATCAATGAATACCGTGCGAAACAAAGAAGATCATTGGATTATCCCAGTAGAAGAACTGCAAGAAGACGACCTAGCGTCCAACTATGACACAACTAAGTTCTGAGTAAACCAATCGGCAATCTACAAGTTGGCTGTGTCTTATGGTTATAGAACACAAAAGTGCATGTAAATCAGTTTTAAATTTTATATTTACGAGTACCACATTTTAGCTACCATTTTATAACATTGTATTTATAACTAACCATGTGTTTCTGTAAATGTTCTATTTTTTTTCTAGCAAAAAAGTATCAACCTAAACCGCACCTTGCTTTTGTAAACTAAAACTTTAATGCTGAATGTCATTTAAATCTATCAGAATGAAAATAAAAGGTCAAAGAAGTTTTTTCTCGTCATTTGAATTTTTATTACAAAGTGCTGGTAAATAATAATAATTGACACTAGACCCAAGGGCCAGTGCAGGTGTTGTGTCAGGCACACTAGCAGGAGGGGACTGCACACCTATTGTACTCCCCGGCTCTCTCGGACACCGGTTGACAGCCGCGTGTCAGCAATGGAATTTATTTTTCCAAACATATCGGCAGCATCCAAACCCCACAGAATTGCTTTATTCCACGCCAGCCGGAATTATTATTACCCGACGAAATGTCGGTACTCATTTGCAGCTGAGTAGACTGTGTGCACATCAGGGCAAAGCAGCTTGCCAAAGGCTGCACGAATAGTTATAGATTAGGTCGGGAGTCGAACCCAGGACCATCTGATCCAGAGTCCGACACCTTACTGACTGAGCTATCCGCCCCACAAACTGCTGGTGGGACTGTAGTTTTGGCTCCAACGACTTATTTTGCTGTAAATAGTGTAAAGAACAGTCTGCAACTGAAAATAAGGAACACTTTATCTACAAATCCAGTCGTCACTAGGGCATGGCTAGAACATCATGGGCCAAACCCAATGCTCTCTAACGTTTACAGGCCCAAGAGCATACAGTTGCTCGCCCAATACCTCAAGGACACCAGACATTCTGACTACTTCCCCGCTGCTAGTGTGGAGGGGCATGCTGCATGCCAAACCAATTAGTCTCCCCAGAGCAAGACCACCCTACTGGAGGCTGTCTGGTTCATGGGGACTAGTGACCCCCCAGAGGCTTTGATTGATCTAAGCGACAATCGTCATTCATCAGACCGTCAATCACATACGCGAGCCTGGCACAACGAGCATCCAGGGCAACCTGACGGCTCTCTACATATGGTGCTGCCGTATGGTGCTGTATGGCGCCTCATCATGCACCTCATTTGATGGCATGAACGCCTTCCTTGGGGCAATTCCAAAGGACATCTTTGTCAAAGGTGAAGACTCTGAGGGAGTGCAAAGGGCTTTAAAACATCCTCTCTGATGCCATACCAACCACTCTGCGTTTGAGCCACGGGTACGACTTCCACATCGCAGTGAGGCTAACGACAGTTGGAGCATTGCTGAGATCGACTGTTTTACAGACGGCTTCATGCTGAATGGCATCTCAGGATTTGGAACCTCTTCTACAATGGTGGTGAGGTCTTTTCGTCTCAATATCAGCACACTGGGCACAAATTCGGTGTTTTTCAGAATGAGATGCTCGCCATCTGTACCATCGCGGCGATGATGGGTCAGGGAGGCATTACTGGATGGAAGATGATTTTCACTCCTACAACCAGGCTGCCCTCAGGGCCTCGACAATACAACTACCAACTCCAAAACCATCCTAGACTGCAACCTTCAGCTCAATGGGCAAGCACAGTCTAACCTGGTGGTGTTGAAGTGGATTCCTTGCCACACAGGCTTCCCAGGATACCAGAAGGCGGAACAGCTTGTGAGAGCTGGAGCAGCTGGCTCCTGGATAGGACAAGGACCAGGGGACCTGATCCAATCCTTTGTCATCTGCACCAGACTAGAGTGCTGGATATGGATATATCCAATCCAAACACCAGCAAAGGTGGTCTAATACTCAGAACTGTTGCTAGTCTAGAGCCGAGGTCACCTCTCACTTGCACAGCCTGCATAAAGCCTTTTTAAAGCTTAATTGCCAAGACATCAGAGTGGTCAGTATGGCCTGTTCTGGGCATGGATGCTTTTTATGTCACAATTTCCTCAAGGACCAGGTACCAGAGGAGCTGCATCCATTCTGCCAGTCTACCGGCAAAAATGTGGAACACTTGATCTGTCAATGCTTAGTCTTTGGGAGGGCATGGTAATTGATAAAAAATCTTGGATGAAACCCAACACTGCCATCTGCAGGCCCAAGAGCATCCTGCTGCTGACCTGGTACCTCAGGGACACTAGAAGGGCAGCTTTCTTCCCCACTGTTGGTGCAGAAGAGCAACAAAAAAACAGAAAAATGAAAAAAATATAAAAAACAATGCTATGTTGTGATGAAAAAAAGAACATATATTTTATGTTAAGAAAATGAAGCCTACTACTAATAAAAAAAGAAAAAATTTACTTACAACAAGTGTTTATTTGCTTCAATTAGTGCAAAAGTTATATGGTGCCAAAATTTGATATTTTTTAAGTATTCACTGTGTGATTGAAATTTAGAAAAATCTGTACCTTACGTAGAACTAAAAAAATTTACTAATGCATTGATACTAAAATAAACAAGTTCAAAATTAAGAAAGAGGATATAAAAATCTATATTAACAATTCTTTTTTAGTAAAAGACATTTTTTTACTTTGGGAATTTTTGGTTGAAATTTTTGTTTTCTTTCTTCAATCATTGTTTATAGTGTTTTACAAGTGTATCCCATTAAAATTTTACGTTGAATTTTATGTTGAATATGATTTACTTAAACCTTTTTATTTTCCTTTAGCGGAGTCTCCTGGAAACATGTTTCTCTAATGTACCCCCTTTACGCATTTCAAATGGCTTTTGCAATTGACTGTAAATTGTAAATTAATGTATATGTTATTTGTTAAGCTATGGAATAGGTATGGCTTTGCCACTTCTTTAAAGCCAAAAGAGTTTTACATTGTAAACAAATAAACACATCTTGTCAGCATAGTAATCCTATTCAATGTAAAATTGAAAATTTAATATTTAGTACTTTAATACTGAGTGTTAATAGAATATATATATATATTACATAATGTAGATAACAAACAAATGAACTATATGCTTTTGGGATAAAAAAAGAACATTAAATATAAAAAATTATTGCAATTTTTTGTTTTCCAAGTCAAATCTATCCAGTCATCTGGATCACAGCCCCTCATGAGAAAAATACATTACGAAAACAACTAAAATGTTGATCAAAATTGTTATAACTTTTGAATTACTTGACCAATTTTGATGAGTGAGGTGTCTTTTAACTCAGACAAGCAAGATCTGTAACACAATAAACCAAAAATATGGATTTTTTATTTTTAATTTCTCACCTATCCATGATAATGTACAATAAAAACAATATTGACTAACTGGGCTAAATGCACTATAGAACTAGGCCTAATGCATCTGCTTACTATTTTTGCTTTTTTATAGAGAGGAACAATTAATTTAGTTTCTATCATAGAGATTAAAAACAAATTAAAGACTTAAGTTAAGACTATCTAAAACATTACAACATAGGCCCTAGGCCTACTCCTAAACAAATATAATTAACTTAAAACTGATCTATTTCTAGAACCATTCTTACTCGCTGTAGCCTGTAGCCACTACTGCTGGCAGCTATTGCCACTAATAAAAAGGCTATATACCATAAGGCTTAAAACTAAACAATAAACACACTGACAAAGCCGTGTGCATTTGAATTCTAAATATGAATGGCATTACTATGAAAGTAATGGCTTTTATTTAAGCTATAGTGCTAACTTAAGATTGATGAAAACAAATTTAAAACTACAGCTAATAGCTAACTTTGAAAAACCGCATTTCTAGCTCATGATTACGAGTGAAAAGGTCTCTCAGGTCTAAAGGTCTAACGCTTTAGACCTTAGAAAAGGTCTCTCAGGTCTAACGCTTCAAGTCTAACACGCTCACCACGCTGTTCGTTGTCCAAAAATTCAAAATTCTGCCCATTTATTTTATGCAAAAGTAAAAAAGTTTTTTTCTTTAGCTACGTTTTAACTATAAACATTTTAAGTTAATTTTCATTTAGCTATATACCTAGTTTCTGCTTAAAAAATAAAACGTAAAATTTTATTTAAAACTTTAATTCGAATAACTTTTTCGGAAGTTTTCGCACGCACGTTATTTTCTGTCGGACACAAATTTGGCAGCATTCGTAATTGCTTAACTTTGGCCCACTACATCTATATTTCCATATAGGACAGATGGGTAACTTTTAATATTTTTTATAACTTTTATATACTTTTTTGTAAGTACTTGTATTGTACGGTAGTGTTTGTCTGCGATTAATAAAAAATACTGATAAAAGTTTAGAGTAATTACTTCCATTACTGAATTTAAATTCAACTAGGCCTAGGCCCTAGGCCTAACTAAACAATCAATACATTTCGACCGCACTTTTGTCTTTTATATTATATTAGTTTTCTACCTACGTTACGAGCATTCGATTCTCAGGTTGTAGTTCTTAACTCAAGTATAGGCTAGGCCCCCCCTAAGCCTCAACAATTAAGCTGTGTATGTTTTATATTGTAAGATGTAGTTGTTTTTTCAGGCCTCTTGAAATTTTATCCTATAAAACAGCTAGCTTGCCATTTTAGGTTTAGAATCAACTTTAAAATTCACCTGCATGTCGATTTACCTTATGTTGTAGCTTAGCTAGGCCTACCTGTACCTTATTGAAAGTGGCTAGGCCTATATCTATATAAAGTAGGGCCAAGTTTGTACAGTACAAGTTTCCTCCTAGACCTAGTTTTTTAATTAGGGTAAAGCTATTTGTGTAATATTACCAGATTTTATGGACATTAAATTATTTTGTAAACTAATTATTTCTATGAAAATAATGACAAAACCAAAAAGCTCAATGGCAAGAATCCTTTTAGTGCTATCATTCACTATCATTTTCATAGTAGTTTTGCAGTGTCTGATTCCTAATAGTAATATTTCCATTGCCATTGGGGTACTCTCAAATTTTACTTTTAGTCCGAAACAAATAGTCAGAGCAAATGTTTTAAATGAAAATTTGTAAGATAAAACTTTATTTAAATAGACTGACTGGAAGAGTTCAGCACTGGCTATGACACATACCATAGCCATGGGCCCATGGCAATATGGCTAAAAATCCCCTATATTGGAATAGGTAAAAATTTTGTAGACAGTTTGTGGGGCACTTTTTTGTCATGGTGTATAGTGTGCATAGCAAAAGATGCACTCACTAGGTCAGGATGCAACAACTTCATCATGTACTACACATAAAGGCAAGTACAATCTTAACAACAACAAGAACAAGCTACATGGCTTGCTAGTCACAGAGTTCATCGTCAAAAGTGTGGGCTAGTAATCAGACAAACTAGTCCATTGGTGGTGCCAGGCACTTTGGCATCACACACATACATGCGCAATCTCCCAAATCTTAGCCAGCCATGCGACTTAGTTTTTGCTCTCATTTGCAACTTAGTTTGTTTCATTGCTCTATTTACGACTTAGTTTGCTCTCATTTGCTCTCTTTTTCTCTCCCCTTTTTCCTGTTCTTCACGCCTTCCTTTTTTGTCCCTTGGTCCCCCCTTTGATTTTTTTGCACTTGGTCTATTGGTTTTTGCGACTTACTTTGCTTGGCCCTCGTTTCACCCAGCCAGTTCGGCCAGGTTGGCCGGGTGTTGCGCATGTATGATCACACAGGATACAATTGATGTATCTTAGGGTCTAAGCTTGGCCCTGCCTCATTAGGCCCTGCAAAGTAAGCAACATGATGTCTTGAAAAGGCTCAGGCCAGTAGCTTTCAACACAGATAAGTGAAGTTGCCACAGGCATAGGATGGTGGATAGGCATTGCAGCTGGGCCCTGAGCCACTTTTTTGTTGTAATAGTGGGCATCTGTGCAGCAAAAAACCTTTGACTGAGGGAAGTACAATCCTTGTATTCTAAAGCATGGGTACAAAGCAAAGTCAACAGCAAAGTGAAAATTCATCAAACCATATGCAAAACCAGACCTGGAGTGCTATTTCACCATCGGATTTAAAGATTTTATTTGAAATTTGTCATGACTGTTTATGCCACCTTAGGATTGACATGCACACTGTCCACAGCTGAAAACTTATTCTTATAGGCCTATAGTAATGTATTGATCCGTTTCTGTATTTAAATTCATCACTGTCTCACTCTTATGCTTTCAAATGCTTGTTGCTAATTTTGTCAATTTTAGTCTTGAGTTATAACCATAATAAGTCTCTAATTTAAGGATACAAGATCATATTTTCTATTATTATTCAAACTCAAATGTTTGATTAATTAAAAATCTCTCTCTCTCTCTCTGTTTCTCTGTCCTGTCATTCCACAAAAAATATTATGAATATTGCTATACTGTACATTGATCCTTTAGTCCTCTTATATCTTTTCAATACCTGATTTTGTCGTCTACACAATATTTAATAGGTTGAAATAAATTCTGTTCGATAGTGCCTGAAGATGGCTAGTTTTAGCCGAAACGCGTCGCAAATAATATTGAGTTTTGTCTTACTATTATTAATTAAACTTACATACTTATAGATACTTATAGATATATGTAAGTTTACATATCAAAATGGCCAACAAAAGTTGTAAAGCACTTGTTAGTGAAAAGAAATTGGTTAAATCTGCAAACTTATCTAGGACAACAGATAGGTGGCTATCATACATTTTATGGCTAACCTAGAGAAATAACCTAGCTTGCTATCCTGCTTCAATGCTTTTGACTTACTTGACTTAGCTGCAGGGCAGTCTGAAGACATAGCAAGGAGGTGAGAGTCGCTTATGTCACTAATCTCTGCTTCAATCCTATTAATGCTATATTTATGTTGAAACTCATGGCTTCAAACAAAAGCATTGGGCTGTAATCTAGTGAAATATAATCTATTGTCCCATTCTTTTTAGAATTATTATTTTTCCTTATAGTATGATATTCATAAATCATAATTTGTCTCCAAGGGTTTTCATAGTCTCAAGGCATACAGGAGCACTGAGCTAGCAACTAAACTTAATTCATTGCAGGCGGGCAGGCCCATAGTTACAGTTACACGCGTGGCCACATTTTCTGCGGCTCACCGATTGCACTCGCCCCACCTGACTGCCGAGGAGAATGCCGCCCTATTTGGCAAGTGCAACTGGCCCAATGGCCATGGTCATAATTACACAGTCGAAGTAAGTGTGCGCGGACCAGTTGACCCGGATACTGGCATGGTCATGAACATTGCCGACCTCAATAAAATCATTGACGAACAGCTGCTTAGCCAGGTAGATCACCGCTGCTTAGACAAGGATGTGCCTTATTTCTCGGACGGTGGCCGCGTTAGCACCACCGAGATGCTGGCTGTGTATGCCTGGGAGAGCATTGAGCCACACCTGCCACCCGGCTCCCTGTGCAAGCTGCGAATCTGGGAGACTCAAAAAAATGTGTTCGTCTACAAGGGCCAGAGAGTAGCTTAACCGTCTAGTCAGGTGGAGTCAGAGAGCTGCTTTGTTATTGTGAAAGAACCTCCTTGTTGAGAGATCTGGAGTTCGAATCTCAGCCCAGGAAAGTTACTGAATTTCCCATATAACACATCATTGGCAATAGCACATCATTTGAAGACACCAGACCGCAGTCAGCGAGGAAGCAATTCTGCCAATTTCACTGACTCCTGAGCACATATGCACGGGGATACCGTACGCAGGCACACGCCCATACAGGTGTGTACAACTGCTGTTTGACTTTTCTCATCGTCAGGCAGTCTCAAGGGTGTAAATTGCATGACAAGTCCCCCAAGCCTTCTCTCCGCCCCAAATAAATGTGGCCTCGCCGCGGAATCAATCTCACGGACATTGTTGCGAGAGGAAAACGCGTTAGACCTACTCAGAACTCACCCCTAACTTAATTATCCACTCTTTTAGTTAAATAAAATTTCAGTGTCGTTTATAGACTTCTATGAGTTCTACCCCACTAGTTTAATGGACTGAACAGACTTTGGACGGGCCAAAATCCGACCCTATCCCCCTACTATTGCAACAAAAAGTGGATAGATAATCACAGTGACTAGATTTAATTACATATTGAAATTACTAAATAGTATTTTACCCGTAGTTATGTCATATTTTAAGCGTAAAGCAATTCATACTCAAGCGTTTTATTATAACATAGACTTTCGTGTAACCGCCTACGACAAGTTCATTTGTAAGAACAACAACATGGACAATTGATTTTATGAATCTCTTCCTGTGGATGTTACACGAGTGAGTTTTTCGCCTGTTTATCCAAGAGAACACTAGTTTTTTCTTTAACAGTTTTGAGTTTCTAGTTTTAGTGTTGCTACCTGATAATGGTAGTATTTTATCAGCCTATTGATTAAATATATGCACATTTGTATTTAAAAAACTTGTGTGAAATGCTTAGTATAAATTTGTGTCTTTTAATTTTTTTGTTTATTGCAATATAACAAATTGTACCTTTTTACGGTTATCTCTGGTTACCTAGATTTTTCTCGCATTATCATTCCCAGGTGGTCCCTGTTCCCATTTTTATTTGAATTAATTCTTTAATGATTCTATTTGCTTTTGTGATTTTTATTACTGCTTTAGCTTAATCTAGCAGCTCAAAGTACACGGCTATAAACTATCAGCAATCGTGATTGATTAATGAGAAAATCATTCAGACTTTGCAAAATTAAATGAGTGCAAAAAGTTTTTTATTTGATATTGAGTCCTCCTTAGCCTAACTCACCAAGTCTTGATCCCACTCTCCCACAAGTCTTGTTTCGACTCTCCCACTAGTCTTGTTCCGACTCTCCCACTAGTCTTGATCCCACTCTCCCACTAGTCTTGATCCCACTCTCCCACTAGTCTTGATCCCACTCTCCCACTAGTCTTGTTCCGACTCTCCAGTCTTGTTCCGACTCTCCCACTAGTCTTGATCCCACTCTCCCACTAGTCTTGTTCCGACTCTCCCACTAGTCTTGTTCCCACTCTCCCACTAGTCTTGTTCCGACTCTCCCACTAGTCTTGATCCCACTCTCCCACTAGTCTTGTTCCGACTCTCCCACTAGTCTTGATCCCACTCTCCCACTAGTCTTGATCTCACTTCTTCCACTAGTCTTGATCCCACTCTCCCACTAGTCTTGTTCCGACTCTACCACTAGTCTTGATCCCACTCTCCCACTAGTCTTGTTCCGACTCTCCCACTAGTCTTGTTCCGACTCTCCCACTAGTCTTGATCCCACTTCTCCCACTAGTTTTATTCAGCAGCCTCTCCTACTTATGCTTAATTGACGAACACTTCTGTGAACAATCTTGTACACATATTGCAGCACGTCACTGCAGCGCAATATGTTGCAGCGATTCAGACAGCTGGACCACCTTGGCAAAAGCTTCGTTGGCACCGTAGTGGTGTTTGTCACATTTGGCACCGGATTTGTGTTCTTTGTTAAACTCATGCGTCAGCGTCAGATTGCTGTGTACAAAGCTGAGCGAATCAAAGCGGCTGAAGCTCGTCCAATCACAAAATAGGTCCCCTTTGCCGTTAGTTTTCCTTCTCGGTTTTAGACTAGTATAAACTTCCGGATGCTATTGCAAATAATTATGCAAAAATCAGTCGTAGAATTGTGAACTTTAGCTCTTAAAAAACTTCGAAGTCATTTGAATTATCACTGGATTATTGATCCTTTTTGCTCATCGTATTGTGTTTTTCATGCCTTTTGTACAATTGTACAATAAAATCCTTGCGATTCTGTGTGCATACGAGTGCTTGCAGTAAATACATGTTAAGATGCCCGTAAGCTAAGATCTACGCTAGTTTTGACCATAAACGTCTTACCATTTTTTTACTATTTCACCCGCTTAAATTTATACAAGCATACACTCAATTATATCTGTTGTTTATTACCGTTAATCCCTTAACCATATCTCAAGATTAAACTGCCATCCTCCCAGATCCCAAGGTTAACCTGCCATTTTTCCTAGATCCAAAGGTTAATCTGCCATCCTCCCAAATCCCAAGGTTAATCTGCCATCTTCCCAAATCCCAAGGTTAATCTGCCATCCTCCCAAATTCCAAGGTTAATCTGCCATCCTCCCAAATCCCAATTTTAATATAACATCTTCCGGATCCCAATTTTAATATGACATCTTCCCAAATCCCAAGGTTAATCTGCCATCCTCCCAAATTCCAAGGTTAATCTGCCATCCTCCCAAATCCCAATTTTAATATAACATCTTGGGATCCCAATTTTAATATGACATCTTCCCAGATCCCAAGGTTAATCTGCCATCCTCCCAAATCCCAATTTTAATATAACATCTTCCGGATCCCAATTTTAATATGACATATTCCCAGATCCCAAGGTTAACCTGCCATTCTCCTAGATCCCAAGGTTAATCTGCCATCCTCCCAAATCCCAAGGTTAATCTGCCATCTTCCCAAATCCCAAGGTTAATCTGCCATCCTCCCAAATTCCAAGGTTAATCTGCCATCCTCCCAAATCCCAATTTTAATATAACATCTTCCGGATCCCAATTTTAATATAACATCTTCCCAGATCCCAAGGTTAATCTGCCATCCTCCCAAATCCCAAGGTTAATCTGCCATCCTCCCAAATCCCAAGGTTAATCTGCCATCCTCCCAAATCCCAATTTTAATATATCATCTTCCGGATCCCAATTTTAATATGACATCTTCCCAGATCCCAAGGTTAATCTGCCATACTTCGAAATCCCATGGTTAATATGACATCTTCCCAGATCCCAAGCTTAATCCAGTGTTTTATTCGCGAGAAAGAATCTGCAAGAATCCTGGTACAATGTCCCTTAGTGCAGTGTTGCTATTGAGGACAATTTTATTGCACTGATTCCATTGCAGCCGTAGCAGCAGCAGTTGACCATGCCGCCCAAGATCGACCCCACCGCTATCAGCATTGTGTACCTGCGCGCTGTCGGTGGAGAAATCGGCGCCACCGCCTCCCTGGCGCCCAAGATCGGCCCGCTGGGCCTGTCACCGAAGAAGGTCGGCGAAGACATCGCCAAGGCTACTAAGGACTGGAAGGGCTTGAAGGTGACGGTGAAGCTGACCATCCAGAATCGTCAGGCGGTGGCCAGCGTGGTGCCAACAGCGTCCGCTCTGGTCATCCGGGCGTTGAACGAGCCGCCGCGCGATCGCAAGAAGGTCAAGCACGTCAAGCACACCGGCAACATCACCTTCGACGAGGTGATCGACATCGCCAAAACCATGCGGCCGCGCTCCATGGCCAAGAACCTGGCCGGCACCGTCAAGGAGATTCTCGGCACCGCCCAGTCTGTTGGCTGCACAGTCGATGGTTCGAATCCGCACGACATTATCGACAAGGTTAACGACGGGTCCTACGCTGTGCCAGAGTGAATCATTTGACCTTCATTTGTGCCGTCTTAGCGCTGTCTTCGGTTGATTGGATGAGACTAAATTGATGAAATAGAAAGTGAAGTTGATAGAAGCGAAGCTTTTTAGACTTCTACTCAAAGCCTTTCGGCATTCTTTGGAAATCTGCTTGTCGTTTTATTTATTTATTTTTCTTTCCTGCCTTTTTATAAGCATTCGTGTGACTACCTAAAGTAGTCATAAAGTTCTTTTGTGCTCCGGCCTCAATTATTCCTGTCCGAACCTCAATCTATTTATATAAATCCTGTTCCATCAATCCCAGTCCTGTTACATCCATCTCAGTCCTGTTCCATCCATCCCAGTCCTGTTCCATACATCACAGTCATGTTCCACCCATCCGGTTCTGTTACAATGATCCCTGTCCTGTGTCCATTAATCCCAGTCCTGTGTCCATTAATCCCAGTCCTGTGTCCATTAATCCCAGTCCTGTGTCCATTGATCCCAGTCCTGTTCCATCCATCCCAGTCCTGTTCCATCCATCCCAGTCCTGTTCCATCCACCCCAGTCCTGTTCCATCCATCCCAGTCCTGTTCCATCCATCCCAGTCCTGTTCCATCCATCCCAGTCCTTTTCCATCCATCCCAGTCCTGTTCCATCCATCCCAGTCCTTTTCCATCCATCCCAGTCCTGTTCCATCCATCCCAGTCCTGTTCCATCCATCCCAGTCCTTTTCCATCCACCCCAGTCCTGTTCCATCCATCCCAGTCCTGTTCCATCCACCCCAGTCCTTTTCCATCCATCCCAGTCCTTTTCCATCCACCCCAGTCCTGTTCCATCCATCCCAGTCCTGTTCCATCCATCCCAGTCCTGTTCCATCCATCCCAGTCCTTTTCCATCCATCCCAGTCCTGTTCCATCCATCCCAGTCCTGTTCCATCCATCCCAGTCCTTTTCCATCCACCCCAGTCCTTTTCCATCCATCCCAGTCCTTTTCCATCCATCCCAGTCCTGTTCCATCCATCCCAGTCCTTTTCCATCCACCCCAGTCCTTTTCCATCCATCCCAGTCATGTTTTCCGCATTGCGTGCAAAAGGCCGAACTCATTAGCCAATGAACGCCTTGCAGCCGCGCTACGCCCAGCTCGTGATTGGTCCGGCCGGCAGCGGCAAGAGCACCTACTGCGGCAACCTGCAGCGCCATGCCGACGCTTGCCGCAGGCGCATCCTGGTGGCCAATCTTGACCCGGCTGCCGAGCACTTTGACTATCAGCCAGTGCTGGATGTGCGAGATCTTATCCAGGTATTGCTGCAGTTTCACCATTCGCTTTGTTTCTCTCACATTTCACCAATGAGCTAGTCTCACACATTTCCACAATGAGCTAGTCTCTCTCACATTTCCACAATGAGCTAGTCTCTCTCACATTTCACCAATGAGCTAGTCTCTCTCACATTTCACCAATGAGCTAGTCTCTCTCACATTTAACCAATGAGCTAGTCTCTCTCACATTTAACCAATGAGCTAGTCTCTCTCACATTTCCACAATGAGCTAGTCTCTCTCACATTTCACCAATGAGCTAGTCTCTCTCACATTTCACCAATGAGCTAGTCTCTCTCACATTTCACCAATGAGCTAGTCTCTCTCACATTTCACCAATGAGCTAGTCTCTCTCACATTTCCACAATGAGCTAGTCTCTCTCACATTTAACCAATGAGCTAGTCTCTCTCACATTTAACCAATGAGCTAGTCTCTCTCACATTTCCACAATGAGCTAGTCTCTCTCACATTTCACCAATGAGCTAGTCTCTCTCACATTTCACCAATGAGCTAGTCTCTCTCACATTTCACCAATGAGCTAGTCTCTCTCACATTTCACCAATGAGCTAGTCTCTCTCACATTTCACCAATGAGCTAGTCTCTCTCACATTTCCACAATGAGCTAGTCTCTCTCACATTTCACCAATGAGCTAGTTTCTCTCACATTTCACCAATGAGCTAGTCTCTCTCACATTTCACCAATGAGCTAGTCTCTCTCACATTTCACCAATGAGCTAGTCTCTCTCACATTTCACCAATGAGCTAGTCTCTCTCACATTTCACCAATGAGCTAGTCTCTCTCACATTTAACCAATGAGCTAGTCTCTCTCACATTTCCACAATGAGCTAGTCTCTCTCACATTTCCACAATGAGCTAGTCTCTCTCACATTTAACCAATGAGCTAGTCTCTCTCACATTTCACCAATGAGCTAGTCTCTCTCACATTTCACCAATGAGCTAGTCTCTCTCACATTTCACCAATGAGCTAGTCTCTCTCACATTTCACCAATGAGCTAGTCTCTCTCACATTTCACCAATGAGCTAGTCTCTCTCACATTTCACCAATGAGCTAGTCTCTCTCACATTTCCACAATGAGCTAGTCTCTCTCACATTTCCACAATGAGCTAGTCTCTCTCACATTTCACCAATGAGCTAGTTTCTCTCACATTTCACCAATGAGCTAGTCTCTCTCACATTTCACCAATGAGCTAGTCTCTCTCACATTTCACCAATGAGCTAGTCTCTCTCACATTTCACCAATGAGCTAGTCTCTCTCACATTTCACCAATGAGCTAGTCTCTCTCACATTTAACCAATGAGCTAGTCTCTCTCACATTTCCACAATGAGCTAGTCTCTCTCACATTTCACCAATGAGCTAGTCTCTCTCACATTTCCACAATGAGCTAGTCTCTCTCACATTTAACCAATGAGCTAGTCTCTCTCACATTTCACCAATGAGCTAGTCTCTCTCACATTTCACCAATGAGCTAGTCTCTCTCACATTTCACCAATGAGCTAGTCTCTCTCACATTTCACCAATGAGCTAGTCTCTCTCACATTTCACCAATGAGCTAGTCTCTCTCACATTTCACCAATGAGCTAGTCTCTCTCACATTTCCACAATGAGCTAGTCTCTCTCACATTTCACCAATGAGCTAGTCTCTCTCACATTTCACCAATGAGCTAGTCTCTCTCACATTTCACCAATGAGCTAGTCTCTCTCACATTTCACCAATGAGCTAGTCTCTCTCACATTTAACCAATGAGCTAGTCTCTCTCACATTTCACCAATGAGCTAGTCTCTCTCACATTTCACCAATGAGCTAGTCTCTCTCACATTTCACCAATGAGCTAGTCTCTCTCACATTTCACCAATGAGCTAGTCTCTCACACATTTCCACAATGAGCTAGTCTCTCTCACATTTAACCAATGAGCTAGTCTCTCTCACATTTCACCAATGAGCTAGTCTCTCTCACATTTAACCAATGAGCTAGTCTCTCTCACAGTTCCACAATGAGCTAGTCTCTCTCACATTTCACCAATGAGCTAGTCTCTCTCACATTTCACCAATGAGCTAGTCTCTCTCACATTTCACCAATGAGCTAGTCTCTCTCACATTTAACCAATGAGCTAGTCTCTCTCACATTTAACCAATGAGCTAGTCTCTCTCACATTTCCACAATGAGCTAGTCTCTCTCACATTTCACCAATGAGCTAGTCTCTCTCACATTTCACCAATGAGCTAGTCTCTCTCACATTTCACCAATGAGCTAGTCTCTCTCACATTTAACCAATGAGCTAGTCTCTCTCACATTTCACCAATGAGCTAGTCTCTCTCACATTTCACCAATGAGCTAGTCTCTCTCACATTTCACCAATGAGCTAGTCTCTCTCACATTTCACCAATGAGCTAGTCTCTCTCACATTTCACCAATGAGCTAGTCTCTCTCACATTTCACCAATGAGCTAGTCTCTCTCACATTTCACCAATGAGCTAGTCTCTCTCACATTTAACCAATGAGCTAGTCTCTCTCACATTTAACCAATGAGCTAGTCTCTCTCACATTTCACCAATGAGCTAGTCTCTCTCACATTTAACCAATGAGCTAGTCTCTCTCACATTTCACCAATGAGCTAGTCTCTCACACATTTCACCAATGAGCTAGTCTCTCTCACATTTCACCAATGAGCTAGTCTCTCTCACATTTAACCAATGAGCTAGTCTCTCTCACATTTCCACAATGAGCTAGTCTCTCTCACATTTCACCAATGAACTAGTCTCTCACACATTTCCACAATGAGCTAGTCTCTCTCACATTTCCACAATGAGCTAGTCTCTTTCACATTTCACCAATGAGCTAGTCTCTCTCACATTTCCACAATGAGCTAGTCTCTCTCACATTTCACCAATGAGCTAGTCTCTCTCACATTTAACCAATGAGCTAGTCTCTCTCACATTTAACCAATGAGCTAGTCTCTCTCACATTTCCACAATGAGCTAGTCTCTCTCACATTTCACCAATGAGCTAGTCTCTCTCACATTTCACCAATGAGCTAGTCTCTCTCACATTTCACCAATGAGCTAGTCTCTCTCACATTTCACCAATGAGCTAGTCTCTCTCACATTTCCACAATGAGCTAGTCTCTCTCACATTTAACCAATGAGCTAGTCTCTCTCACATTTAACCAATGAGCTAGTCTCTCTCACATTTCCACAATGAGCTAGTCTCTCTCACATTTCACCAATGAGCTAGTCTCTCTCACATTTCACCAATGAGCTAGTCTCTCTCACATTTCACCAATGAGCTAGTCTCTCTCACATTTCACCAATGAGCTAGTCTCTCTCACATTTCACCAATGAGCTAGTCTCTCTCACATTTCCACAATGAGCTAGTCTCTCTCACATTTCACCAATGAGCTAGTTTCTCTCACATTTCACCAATGAGCTAGTCTCTCTCACATTTCACCAATGAGCTAGTCTCTCTCACATTTCACCAATGAGCTAGTCTCTCTCACATTTCACCAATGAGCTAGTCTCTCTCACATTTCACCAATGAGCTAGTCTCTCTCACATTTAACCAATGAGCTAGTCTCTCTCACATTTCCACAATGAGCTAGTCTCTCTCACATTTCACCAATGAGCTAGTCTCTCTCACATTTCCACAATGAGCTAGTCTCTCTCACATTTAACCAATGAGCTAGTCTCTCTCACATTTCACCAATGAGCTAGTCTCTCTCACATTTCACCAATGAGCTAGTCTCTCTCACATTTCACCAATGAGCTAGTCTCTCTCACATTTCACCAATGAGCTAGTCTCTCTCACATTTCACCAATGAGCTAGTCTCTCTCACATTTCACCAATGAGCTAGTCTCTCTCACATTTCCACAATGAGCTAGTCTCTCTCACATTTCCACAATGAGCTAGTCTCTCTCACATTTCACCAATGAGCTAGTTTCTCTCACATTTCACCAATGAGCTAGTCTCTCTCACATTTCACCAATGAGCTAGTCTCTCTCACATTTCACCAATGAGCTAGTCTCTCTCACATTTCACCAATGAGCTAGTCTCTCTCACATTTCACCAATGAGCTAGTCTCTCTCACATTTAACCAATGAGCTAGTCTCTCTCACATTTCCACAATGAGCTAGTCTCTCTCACATTTCACCAATGAGCTAGTCTCTCTCACATTTCCACAATGAGCTAGTCTCTCTCACATTTAACCAATGAGCTAGTCTCTCTCACATTTCACCAATGAGCTAGTCTCTCTCACATTTCACCAATGAGCTAGTCTCTCTCACATTTCACCAATGAGCTAGTCTCTCTCACATTTCACCAATGAGCTAGTCTCTCTCACATTTCACCAATGAGCTAGTCTCTCTCACATTTCACCAATGAGCTAGTCTCTCTCACATTTCCACAATGAGCTAGTCTCTCTCACATTTCACCAATGAGCTAGTCTCTCTCACATTTCACCAATGAGCTAGTCTCTCTCACATTTCACCAATGAGCTAGTCTCTCTCACATTTCACCAATGAGCTAGTCTCTCTCACATTTAACCAATGAGCTAGTCTCTCTCACATTTCACCAATGAGCTAGTCTCTCTCACATTTCACCAATGAGCTAGTCTCTCTCACATTTCACCAATGAGCTAGTCTCTCTCACATTTCACCAATGAGCTAGTCTCTCACACATTTCCACAATGAGCTAGTCTCTCTCACATTTCCACAATGAGCTAGTCTCTCTCACATTTCACCAATGAGCTAGTCTCTCTCACATTTAACCAATGAGCTAGTCTCTCTCACAGTTCCACAATGAGCTAGTCTCTCTCACATTTCACCAATGAGCTAGTCTCTCTCACATTTCACCAATGAGCTAGTCTCTCTCACATTTCACCAATGAGCTAGTCTCTCTCACATTTAACCAATGAGCTAGTCTCTCTCACATTTCCACAATGAGCTAGTCTCTCTCACATTTCACCAATGAGCTAGTCTCTCTCACATTTCACCAATGAGCTAGTCTCTCTCACATTTCACCAATGAGCTAGTCTCTCTCACATTTCACCAATGAGCTAGTCTCTCTCACATTTAACCAATGAGCTAGTCTCTCTCACATTTCCACAATGAGCTAGTCTCTCTCACATTTCACCAATGAGCTAGTCTCTCTCACATTTCACCAATGAGCTAGTCTCTCTCACATTTCACCAATGAACTAGTCTCTCTCACATTTAACCAATGAGCTAGTCTCTCTCACATTTCACCAATGAGCTAGTCTCTCACACATTTCACCAATGAGCTAGTCTCTCTCACATTTCACCAATGAGCTAGTCTCTCTCACATTTAACCAATGAGCTAGTCTCTCTCACATTTCCACAATGAGCTAGTCTCTCTCACATTTCACCAATGAACTAGTCTCTCACACATTTCCACAATGAGCTAGTCTCTCTCACATTTCCACAATGAGCTAGTCTCTCTCACATTTCACCAATGAGCTAGTCTCTCTCACATTTCACCAATGAGCTAGTCTCTCTCACATTTCACCAATGAGCTAGTCTCTCTCACATTTCACCAATGAGCTAGTCTCTCTCACATTTCACCAATGAGCTAGTCTCTCTCACATTTCACCAATGAACTAGTCTCTCACACATTTCCACAATGAGCTAGTCTCTCTCACATTTCCACAATGAGCTAGTCTCTCTCACATTTCACCAATGAGCTAGTCTCTCTCACATTTCACCAATGAGCTAGTCTCTCTCACATTTCACCAATGAGCTAGTCTCTCTCACATTTCACCAATGAGCTAGTCTCTCTCACATTTCACCAATGAGCTAGTCTCTCTCACATTTAACCAATGAGCTAGTCTCTCTCACATTTCCACAATGAGCTAGTCTCTCTCACATTTCACCAATGAGCTAGTCTCTCTCACATTTAACCAATGAGCTAGTCTCTCTCACATTTCACCAATGAGCTAGTCTCTCACACATTTCACCAATGAGCTAGTCTCTCTCACATTTCACCAATGAGCTAGTCTCTCTCACATTTAACCAATGAGCTAGTCTCTCTCACATTTCCACAATGAGCTAGTCTCTCTCACATTTCACCAATGAACTAGTCTCTCACACATTTCCACAATGAGCTAGTCTCTCTCACATTTCCACAATGAGCTAGTCTCTCTCACATTTCACCAATGAGCTAGTCTCTCTCACATTTCCACAATGAGCTAGTCTCTCTCACATTTCACCAATGAGCTAGTCTCTCTCACATTTAACCAATGAGCTAGTCTCTCTCACATTTCCACAATGAGCTAGTCTCTCTCACATTTCACCAATGAGCTAGTCTCTCTCACATTTCACCAATGAGCTAGTCTCTCTCACATTTCACCAATGAGCTAGTCTCTCTCACATTTAACCAATGAGCTAGTCTCTCTCACATTTCACCAATGAGCTAGTCTCTCTCACATTTCACCAATGAGCTAGTCTCTCTCACATTTCACCAATGAGCTAGTCTCTCTCACATTTCACCAATGAGCTAGTCTCTCTCACATTTCACCAATGAGCTAGTCTCTCTCACATTTCACCAATGAGCTAGTCTCTCTCACATTTCACCAATGAGCTAGTCTCTCTCACATTTAACCAATGAGCTAGTCTCTCTCACATTTCCACAATGAGCTAGTCTCTCTCACATTTCACCAATGAGCTAGTCTCTCTCACATTTAACCAATGAGCTAGTCTCTCTCACATTTCACCAATGAGCTAGTCTCTCACACATTTCACCAATGAGCTAGTCTCTCTCACATTTCACCAATGAGCTAGTCTCTCTCACATTTAACCAATGAGCTAGTCTCTCTCACATTTCCACAATGAGCTAGTCTCTCTCACATTTCACCAATGAACTAGTCTCTCACACATTTCCACAATGAGCTAGTCTCTCTCACATTTCCACAATGAGCTAGTCTCTTTCACATTTCACCAATGAGCTAGTCTCTCTCACATTTCCACAATGAGCTAGTCTCTCTCACATTTCACCAATGAGCTAGTCTCTCTCACATTTAACCAATGAGCTAGTCTCTCTCACATTTAACCAATGAGCTAGTCTCTCTCACATTTCCACAATGAGCTAGTCTCTCTCACATTTCACCAATGAGCTAGTCTCTCTCACATTTCACCAATGAGCTAGTCTCTCTCACATTTCACCAATGAGCTAGTCTCTCTCACATTTCACCAATGAGCTAGTCTCTCTCACATTTCCACAATGAGCTAGTCTCTCTCACATTTAACCAATGAGCTAGTCTCTCTCACATTTAACCAATGAGCTAGTCTCTCTCACATTTCCACAATGAGCTAGTCTCTCTCACATTTCACCAATGAGCTAGTCTCTCTCACATTTCACCAATGAGCTAGTCTCTCTCACATTTCACCAATGAGCTAGTCTCTCTCACATTTCACCAATGAGCTAGTCTCTCTCACATTTCACCAATGAGCTAGTCTCTCTCACATTTCCACAATGAGCTAGTCTCTCTCACATTTCACCAATGAGCTAGTTTCTCTCACATTTCACCAATGAGCTAGTCTCTCTCACATTTCACCAATGAGCTAGTCTCTCTCACATTTCACCAATGAGCTAGTCTCTCTCACATTTCACCAATGAGCTAGTCTCTCTCACATTTCACCAATGAGCTAGTCTCTCTCACATTTAACCAATGAGCTAGTCTCTCTCACATTTCCACAATGAGCTAGTCTCTCTCACATTTCACCAATGAGCTAGTCTCTCTCACATTTCCACAATGAGCTAGTCTCTCTCACATTTAACCAATGAGCTAGTCTCTCTCACATTTCACCAATGAGCTAGTCTCTCTCACATTTCACCAATGAGCTAGTCTCTCTCACATTTCACCAATGAGCTAGTCTCTCTCACATTTCACCAATGAGCTAGTCTCTCTCACATTTCACCAATGAGCTAGTCTTTCTCACATTTAACCAATGAGCTAGTCTCTCTCACATTTCCACAATGAGCTAGTCTCTCTCACATTTCACCAATGAGCTAGTCTCTCTCACATTTAACCAATGAGCTAGTCTCTCTCACATTTCCACAATGAGCTAGTCTCTCTCACATTTCCCCAATGAGCTAGTCTCTCTCACATTTCCACAATGAGCTAGTTTCTCTCACGTTTCCCCAATGAGCTAGGAAGGGAAGGTTGCCAAACTGGGTGAAGTTGTCGTTTCTATTATTCGCAATTCCAATTTTTGAAACGCAGGTGCGCGACGCAATGGAAGACACCGAGCTGGCGTTTGGCCCCAACGGCGGCCTGGTGTTCTGCATGGACTACCTGGCCCACAACCTGGACTGGCTGGACACCGCTCTGGATGCCGTGGCCGAAGACGACTACCTCCTGCTGGACTGTCCCGGCCAGATTGAACTTTACTGCCACCTGCCTGTGATGCGACAGATTGTTGACTATCTGCAGTCTCGCGAATTTCGCCTATGCTCAGTGTTTGTGTTGGACTCGCAGTTTCTAGTGGATCCGTGCAAACTTGTCTCTGGCCTGTTTGCCGCCCTCTCTGCCATGGTCAACCTGGAACTGCCTCACATTAATCTATTAACTAAGCTGGATCTGCTCAGCCGTGCTCAGAAGCGTCGCTTAGCCGACTACCTGGAGCCGGATCTGGCCCACCTGTTGGAGCTTCACTCCGGCCCGCTGTCGGCTCGGTACGCTGGCCTGAATGCGGCAGTTATAGAACTGATTGACAGCTACAGTCTGGTGCGATTTGTGCCCTTCGATATTGCCGACGATCAGTGCGTGGCTGATGCTCTGCTGCAGGTGAGTAGCTATGTGCTCTGCATTGCTGTGTTATTCAGTGGCATTGCTGTGCAACTCAGTGGCATTGCTGTGCTATTCAGTGGCATTGCTGTGCAACTCAGTGGGATTGCTGTAGATTTAAGAGATAGATATATTAAGGCAAATCTGCTTGTCTTCTTCCCGGTGTACTTTTATACTAATCCGTTCCCTTGCTCTTCGCTCCCAGGTTGACATGGCCCTGCAATACGGCGAGGATCTGGAGCCGCAGGAGCGGCACTACGAGGCGGCGGAGGGCGCCGGACGAGATTTAAATGGCGACGGCGACGGCGAGGCCGATGGCGCCTTCGGCGGCGGTGGCTGCAGTGGCAGCGGCGGGGCGCAGTTTAACGTTGAAGACCACCTGGACTTTGGATCTTGAAGCATTTTTAGTGACAATTAGAACATACTTATCCTGTTTCATTAATGCGTTGTATTTAGTGCCTCTTTTTTTACTTTTTGCGTGATTCCTGCTTGTAAGAAATAAAAAGCTTCAGTCTATATCAAATATAACAAAGGCACTAATTCCATGCATTTCTGTCGCTGACGGCACAATTGTTGATACAGTTGTGCTATAATAGATGCACGGGACTATAGAAATTCGAGTCGCATCTGAAAACAAAAATGAATCCCTTCTATATCCACACTCACTGTGTGTGAGAGTGGATATAAGTTGTTTCATCGGATACTAAAGTCCGTGTGCTGCATTGTACAACGCTCAAGCGTGCAGTAAATGACCATGTCTATAGTAAGATCGTATAGTCAAGCAATACAAAAAGCGTGCAGTAAATGGACGTCTATGGTCCAAACTCAAAAAGAACAATCGGTGCGTATATTTTTCAACAGGACAACGATATAACACATTAATTACTTGTACTTTCGTCAGTATCGAAATAGCTCGTAATTTTAAGATCTTATTGATGTCAAATCACTTGCTATTGTGCAGCTGCAATCATTTCGTTAAATTAAAGGTGCACCCACTCACGTTTCCATTAAAGTTGAGATTGAAGACAACATGCCGAGGCTCGGTCGAACTACCACTGTTCGAAACATCGTGCTCCGCTGGCTGACACATCTTCAATCGATCGGGGCCGTTCGAAGCATTGGCTTCATGAAGCGATGAGTGCAATGAGTTGCACATAGCCCGCATCTCGGACGTTCGTCTGCTTCCGAATTGCCGATATCGTTCTACTGTCTTCACTTGCTTGTGGCCAGTCACTTTACAGATGTCAGCATTCGAGTACCCAGCACCAGACAACTCCTTGATGACGGTAGGGCGTATGCAATGGGCCATGTAACGCTTGCTCAAACCGGCAGCCTCAGACAATTTGGACATCATGGTTGCTAGGGTATTAACACCAATCGCTTGTGACGCGAAATACCAGTTAGAGTTCTTCCACCTGGTTGTTTTGGGTTTCATAAAAAACGGTGCAGTACTCGTTGAGGTTGAGGTGGATGGCAAAGACTCGCGCCGTTTCTCTAGATACATCAAGAGAGCTTGTACAGGACACTTTTCAGCAGTCTCGATCATCAGCGACTCCTTTACATCGTCACATGCGTCCCGACCGAGTGTGTTGCCTACATTCTTCACTTTACCAGCCAACAGGCGCACTGCACGCTTCCCATCAGACATCGTCTCGAAAACGAAGCTGTCTTCCTTCAGACCTCTTAGCCATTCTCTACCGCGATTTCCTAAGTAGTAAATCAGGCTGTAATAAATCTCGTGCAGCAAAGCCGTCGGAGACTGTCTGTCAAAGTATCGAGATAACTTCTCCATGTCTTCCACTTCAATAGCTTGGAAATGCTTCGCGCGACCGCCATCGGAAATAAACTTCCTCGCCATTGCCTTCAATGTCGCGTTTGCAGAATAGAAAGCATCGCCCTCAATGATGTTTAGCTGCCTGGCTCGCATCATGTAGCGGAAAATAGCTGCACGCATGCAGATTAGCGATGCTGGCGAATAATATCCGCCGTCAGTCTTACTTGCCGTGCCATAGAATAATCGGAGGACACGAATGACCTTCTCCGGCTCAGCCGTCATCAAGTCAATATTCAACGACGGTGTCGAAGCTATGAAGTCCACCAGCTTTTTCACGTACGTATCAGTCTGACGTCTGGTACCGGCACTCGTCACACTCTCTTCTAGCTCGTCTATCGATTTCTCTAGATCTTCAACGCTCGGCAAACTGTCGAACATGCCGTCAATGTCAATATCATCCGGCAGCACAAAGTCCTCGTCCACATTTGCAGGTTGCTCGATTTGTTTTTCAGCAAAGCGCTCTTCGGTTTGCTGTTGTAGGATAATATCAATCTGTGAAGATGACATTCCAGATATGGCTTCTCCAGGCAGTTTCTTATAGTCAACGTAATAAATACGCTTAGCTGACGAAGCCATGGTATCGCTGGAAGTCGTCTTCTAACTGCGCTCAGGTCCTACATTTACTCGTATGTCTATGGCAGTCCTTCGATTTTTCCGATGAAAATAAAAAAGCGTGCAGTAAATGGATGTCTATGGCCAAAAGTCAGAGACTAATTCGCATTTTACAATGCGTCTAACACTAGTTTCAATCATACATTTTCATGGGGATTGGTTAAATATATTAGGATGTCATGTAGACATATTTGGCAGCATACTACTTTTCGACCTCATTTACAAATGATCCAGCGCCTCGACAACGGTTAAAGCCATAGAATACTCGTAATCAATTGTAGCAGTTTGGTCTGCAAACCATTGCAGCGTACACACTGATGTATCACAGAATTCTACTGTGCTCACACAAATGTCATTATGTCATTCAGTTTAGGAACTGTATATTTCATAGATAACAATTGTCGATTATTCATTGGGCTAGCTGGCTTGTTGTCGCTGTGCTCTATCAAGCTAACAATGGGTGGCTAAGTTGGTGTTTTACTGTTGTATCCAACTGCAATTCAAGCAATCTTGTCTCCGCCTGTTCAATCAGACATCGATCGTCCATCTAGCCGCGGCCGAACCTCAGGGTGGAGATCGGGGGCAATTTGGTCTGCCTCTTGCTGGCCCCGTTAGTCGGCCGGAGTCGACCCTGCAGCCATCGAAGTCTCTCGTGGGACACTGTGGAATGAATTGGATTGCATGCGATTGTGACTGGCTGACCTACAGGTACAATTACCAATTAACAATTAACAATAGCCATTGGGGATTCAGATACTATTTTCTATAGCCCTTCAACCCTCTGCCATGAGAGAATCGAACCTCGCTTAGCCAGCCAGCGCAGCAGCTCTTCGTCGTGGATTTCTGGAGGCAGCCGCTGCTCCACCTCGGAGAAGTCCTGGGCATCTGCAACGGAATTGCATGAGTGCTAAAACACGTAACATGGAGTGCGGTTTAGGCCGTCATCAAATAATTCATGATGCTTTTAAGTGCGAGATCAAAGTGACCCTGGCCTAAAATTGACCCCATTAGCGGCGGCCCGCGGCTCCTAAATTGATACTGCTTTTTTTGTTGTCAACAAACGCGCAAGAATAGAACAGGGAGAGTGGCCATTTTTGCCGCTTTGCTTGACGTTACACCCTTGACGTTAAAGTGTAGAGATAGGCAATCATCCTTAAAGGGAAAGCTAATAATGCAAACTTTTAAGGAAATGAGTATAATCTGGCCGATTAGTTTTTTGTCTGTCGCCGTAAAAGGCATATTATTAGACAAAGACTGCTTTCTATCTGTTGTCTTCTATCTTCTAAATGCAAAAGGACATGTTCAAAAGCGTAACAAGCAGCCATATTACCATCTCCGGGATAGTCAACGGCGGAGGCGGAGGCTGTCTGGAACAGGCAGAAGCAGTTGATCAGCAGGCACAGGGCCAGGAAAGCCTTGGTAGTGGCGGCCATCATGGGGATTTCACTCTGTGGGGATAAATTAGAGCTACACAAATGAGCTGTGAAATCCAGGAAACAGGTCTGCTTTGCAGCGACTATAATGGAGATGGGCGGATAAGCGAGTCCTGCTCAGAAAGCAAGTTGCTTGCTATTTAAATGAAGGCTAAGGGTGGGGCGGTGCTGACGACTTGATTGGCTGGCCGCTGGTCACATCCTCCATCAACTCCTTCAGCCTGACAACGGTCATTAGTTTTCCTTAAAGCTCCAAAACTCTATTCTCGCCTAATCTGGGTTGCCAATTCTTATCGCGGCGGGCAGGTCCCAGCGGATGGTTGATTTGTCTTCTCTTAATTTCTTCCAAATCATCTTATGGGCCACCCAGTTGTCTCAAAACCATCCTATTCTTTGGCTGGCATTAAGTGCTTTGGAACCGGCCCAGAGCATAAATTATTAAATAGACACTAAGCTAGAAATGCGTAGTTTGACACTTTCGGACCCGACAAAAAGCTGTGTTCCGTGATTTATATTGCCGTCGCCCAACATTAGTTCAGATCTTTGAGTAGTGTCAATAATGCGGCTGGTTCATTGAGATTGATTGCCAAGTCAAATATTCCCAGTCAACAGAACTCATTTGGGAAAATAAACTAAGCAAAAAAATTGTTGCTTTTCCTGCTGAGCATCAATCAAATTGTGCGATTGAGACTAGCGGAGAATAATGGTTCTGCTGGCCTACAGAAGGTCAGCAGGCTGTTGTCCGTCTTTAATTGAACTGAAAGGAAAAACACTATACGATAGAAATAAACACCTAATTTGAACGGCCTGTTATCTTGCTCCTTGAGATTATCACCACTTTCTTATCAGAAGTATTAAAGTCTGACAAAGAAAACTCAAACTTAACATCACGAATAACAGTATACTATTACACGTAACAGGATGTACTGACACGGAACAGGATGTACTGACACGGAACAGGATGTACTGACACGGAACAGGATGTACTGACACGGAACAGGATGTACTGACACGGAACAGGATGTACTGACACGGAACAGGATGTACTGACACGGAACAGGATGTACTGACACGGAACAGGATGTACTGACACGGAACAGGATGTACTGACACGGAACAGGATGTACTGACACGGAACAGGATGTACTGACACGGAACAGGATGTACTGACACGGAACAGGATGTACTGACACGGAACAGGATGTACTGACACGGAACAGGATGTACTGACACGGAACAGGATGTACTGACACGGAACAGGATGTACTGACACGGAACAGGATGTACTGACACGGAACAGGATGTACTGACACGGAACAGGATGTACTGACACGGAACAGGATGTACTGACACGGAACAGGATGTACTGACACGGAACAGGGCGTTATCACACGGAACAGGATATTATCACACAGAACAGGGTATTATCACACGGAACAGGGTATTATCACACGGAACAGGATGTTATCACACGGAACAGGATATTATCACACAGAACAGGATATTATCACACGGAACAGGATATTATCACACGGAACAGGATATAATCACACGGAACAGGATATTATCACACGGAACAGGATATTATCACACGGAACAGGATATTATCACACGGAACAGGATATTATCACACGGAAAAGGATATTATCACACAGAACAGGATATTATCACACGGAACAGGATATTATCACACGGAACAGGATATTATCACACGGAACAAGATATTATCACACGGAACAGGATATTATCACACGGAACAGGATATTATCACACGGAAAAGGATATTATCACACAGAACAGGATATTATCACACAGAACAGGATATTATCACACGGAACAGGATATTATCACACGGAACAGGATATTATCACACGGAACAGGATATTATCACACGGAACAGGATATTATCACACGGAACAGGATATAATCACACGGAACAGGATATAATCACACGGAACAGGATATTATCACACGGAACAGGATATTATCACACGGAACAGGGTATTATCACACGGAACAGGATACTATCACACGGAACATGATATTATCACACGGAACAGGATATTATCACACGGAACAGGATATTATCACACGGAACAGGATATTATCACACGGAACAGGATATTATCACACGGAACAGGATGTAATCGCACAGAACTTCGTATTTAAAATTAGAAGTAGAGTTAAAATTCTACTCTCGTGTTTTTATCCAGAAAAGGATAGGCCTTTTTTTATCTAATTAGGCTTGTAAAAATTAGCACTAATTTAACTTTCTGCTTTTCAGGCTCGTCAAATATTTTAAGCGTCTCCCTTTTTAATTGCTCCAGGGACATTTGAAGACTGGTAGAGAAGTCGTTTAAGCCTCGAATCCTTACAAAAACATTTAATAAGAATATAATTGTCTTACGAACAGCTCTGGTTTCGTTGAAAACGGTCGTGACGAATGTTTAATTATCTTATTGCTCAATTGAATTCTAATTGCCCTACGATTAAGGTCAAAAACTGTTCAACAATAATGTAACTAATCAATACAAATAATCATATTTGTCAGGCTCGTATTTGCGCACTTGTCGGTGAAAATCGTTTGTCTTTAGTACATAAAGTCCTTGAGATCATTTAATTTACATGTGTAAATCACAGATTACGACCCAACGATCACCGATCAATCATGTGTCAATCACGTTAAATTACTCAACAGTTGTGGAAACTGGACACAAAAATTATTACTTTTTTAAATATTTTTATGCTACTACTGAATAGAACAGTAGTATTATAGTGTTAATAACTGCTAAAAAATTGATTGATTGCACCTGCCTTAATTGGGCCAGATGTGCAGCCGACAGCACTGCCGCAGCTATTGCGCGCCGCATCTGAAGGCTGCGTACAGCTGTCAATGGACTGGGTGGACGCCACACCCACCCTCAATCGCCCCAGCTGGCACCCATTAAACAGCTGGTTGAACTGAAGCAATGCATAGTTAAGTGTCTTTCTGAAGGACGCAAATTGTTCCAGTGGAGTCGAGAATCGAACCCTCGACCTTCAAGTCGTGAGTCCGACGCTCTAACTACTAGGCTACAAGCCCCTACTATTATGAAGCTTTGATCATGATATTTCTCCAAAGGGCACAATAATAAATTTTTCTAACCAGCGGTTACATTTTGCCCAACTATAATTTGGGTAATTGCCCAACGTTAATGTACAAACTGAGTAGCAAAAAGTTTTTTTACATGTGAGGCTGCGGCGGCTGAATGTACAAGTGCATGTTTGTGCTCAAATCAAGTGGTCTATATCGTGACTGTTTTTTGAAAAAATAATAAGCGAGATTACCCTTTGTGAAAGGTGAAACATTATCCTTCTGATGATGGCCGGGCGTCTGCAGATTGACTCTGTTTGGCTAGCGACAAAGTTTTTTTCCCGTAGCCATTGACAATCAGAGCCGATTTCATTGTGAGTTCGACAAGGCATTTTACCTATTTAAGGGCCAGGTGAGTCTAATTTTAAACGTCAAATTATTTGTTGCATCAAATTGCAAGTATGTACTCTGAGCAAGCACTACAGGAATCGCGAAAAGTATTGTGACTCTCTTTAAAAAAGTTTGCGAAAATTCTAGGCAGAAATCATTGTTTTTTAGAAATTGCAATTCTTATCTCCATTCACAGGACACGACTCCATTCACAGGATTGCCAAGAATTTCAGGGCGTAAATCTCTATTTCAATTAATAAACAAAAGGATTTCCAAAAACTGGGTCGGAAGTCACAGTTTCCAAGAATTTCGGGTCGGAAGTCACAGTTTCCAAGGATTTCGGGACAGAAGTCACAGTTTTCAAGAATTTCGGGTCGGAAGTCACAGTTTTCAAGAATTTCGGGTCGGAAGTCACAGTTTCCAAGGATTTTGGCACGGAAGTCACAGTTTCCAAGAATTCGGGGTCGGAAGTCACAGTTTCCAAGGATTTCGGGTGAAAAGTCACAGTTTCCAAGAATTTCGGGTCAGAAGTTACAGTTTCCAAGAATTTCGGGTCGGAAGTCACAGTTTCCAAGAATTTTGGGTCGGAAGTCACAGTTTCCAAGAATTTCGGGTCGGAAGTCACAGTTTCCAAGAATTTTGGGTCGGAAGTCACAGTTTCCAAGAATTTCGGGTCGGAAGTCACAGTTTCCAAGAATTTTGGGTCGGAAGTCACAGTTTCCAAGAATTTCGGGTCGGAAGTCACAGTTTCCAAGAATTTTGGCTCGGAAGTCACAGTTTCCAAGAATTTTGGGTCGGAAGTCACAGTTTTCAAGAATTTCGGGTCGGAAGTCACAGTTTCCAAGGATTTCGGGTCGGAAGTCACAGTTTCCAAGAATTTCGGGTCGGAAGTCACAGTTTCCAAGGATTTCGGGTCGGAAGTCACAGTTTCCAAGGATTTCGGGTCAGAAGTCAAAGTTTCCAAGAATTTCGGGTCGGAAGTCACAGTTTCCAAGGATTTCGGGTCAGAAGTCAAAGTTTCCAAGAATTTCGGGTCGGAAGTCACAGTTTCCAAGAATTTTGGATAGGAAGTTATAGTTTTCATAGAGAATTTCTGGTTGAAAGCTCGGTTTACAAGAAGTTTAGGTTGGAAATCTCATAATCTGAGAATTTCACGTCATGAATCCCAGTTTCTAGGAATTAAAAGTGGAAATCACAACACTGTTACCAATAAAATTTTTTTCAAAGAAAATGTATTCTGGGCTCTTTATGACATTTTCACGTTTTGCGCTACCTTCAGTCTCCTTTGTAACTTAATCTTTAAACTTGCAGTACTATCGTATTCCAGCTCCTTTGTGATGGGACGATTCTAAACAATGTCTCGTTGGTTTCCATGGAAACATCCTCTATAATTATGAAGCGCAATATATTAATTGTCGATTGCTGCTGTTACAAAGAGAGGCAGGTGTCGTAGAAATTATATTAGTCGCAGTTACGAGCTGTCATTTATTATCCACCTTTCGCAGTGGATGCACCTGGGGGATGTCATCGAACAGGGTGTCACCAATCGATTTGTCTGGCTCCGCCGGCCACTGCTCCTGGAGCTGGAGGAGCCGTGCATCGGCCCCGGCAGCCTGCCAGAGATTCGCCCGGCCGGCCTGCCTGCTGGCCTGGCTGTGTCTGTGCAGCTTCGTGCAGAGCATGGCGGTTAACGGCTTCGTGAACAGCGTGCTCACCACCCTGGAGATTCGCTTCGGATTAACGTCGACGGAGAGCGGCCTGGTGGCATCCATCTACGACATTGGCAGCCTGCTCTGCCTGGTGCCCGTCACCTACTTTGGCGGCAGGCCCGGTCGAAGGCGCGGTCGCCTGATTGCCGCCGGCTGCCTGCTGATGTCGTTCGGCTCCTTCCTGTTCGCTCTGCCCCGCCTCACCGCTGGACCTTATCTGTTCAGGTTTGTGTGCTGCACTGTGGGTTGGTGTGCTGCACTGTGGGTTGGTGTGCTGCACTGTGGGTTGGTGTGCTGCACTGTGGGTTGGTGTGCTGCACTCACAGTGGGTTGCACTTATTGAATTGTCAAAAATAATCTCTACGCCAAATAGATCAGCAGGAAACGCGTCCCAGCTCTGCGTTGCAAGTGACGCCGATTCTGCTGTCACCACCTCCGCTGTCACGGCCTCGACCAACAGCGCCTGTACCGCAGACGCAGCCGTCGCATCACTGAACGTCTACAAATGGATCTTCTGGCTGTCTCAGCTGCTTCACGGCTTCGGCGCATCGCCGTTGTACACACTCGGCGTCGCATTTCTAGATGACAGCCTGACAACAGTCAGCGGCAGCGGCAGCTCCGGCACCTACCTCGGCGTCTATTACACCGCCGGTGTGCTGGGACCGGCGGCCGGATACCTGCTGGGTGGCGTCTTTCTCGACATGCCCGAGTCTCCCGGACAGGTGGCTACGGGTGGCCTGACGCCAGCCAATGTGCGACAGTGGGTTGGAGCCTGGTGGCTGGGATTCCTGCTCACCGGCTGCTTGGCGCTGGCTGCAGTGCCGGCACTGTACGGCTTCCCGGCTAGACTGGCGACTGGCGACGCGGCTGCAAGCAACGGCGAGAGCGAACGCGAGGAAGTGGTCGAAGGTAAGAAGAATGGCACGGACAGGGGTAATTGCAAGATTGCAAGATGAAGCGCTAGGGTCAGGGCGAGAATGTATAGGCAAGGCGAGAACGTCGTCAAGGGCGAGATGGTTTCCGATAGCGGAGGACGAGATCGTAGTCGAGGCCGATCGCGCGATCGTTGTCGAGGGCGAGATCGTAAATGAGGACGAGATCGTAGCCGAATATGAAGGCGAGATTGTAGCCGAAGACGAGATCGTAGCCGAGGACAAGATCGTAGACGAGGACGAGATCGTATTAGTTCGCACTTTGGTAAAAGAATGAAGGCATGCATAGAATTAATAATCCTTAGCAATTCAATCAGGGGCAGGTTTGGTTTTTCTTCCGTATAGTACACAGTAAGTCGAGCATTGGCTTTTACTCATCACTTGACAGGTGTGAGTCCACCTACCTCAGCAACAGTTGGAACATCTGGCTTCGCCTCGGCTCTCGCCGCTATCCTGACCAACCCGACGTTCCTCTGCCTGTCACTGAGCGGCTCCGCGGACAGCCTCCTCATCACTGGGATGTCAACCTTCGGGCCGAAGGTTCTGCAGACTCTGTTTGGCATGACAGCCGGGGCGGCCACAATATCCATCGGCCTGGTGACGGTGCCCTGCGCTGCTCTGGGCCTTCTAGCTGGCGGCGCGCTGACTCGCTGGCAGGCGGATCGGCTGGGAGTGCGGCGTCTGCTGTGGCTGAGCGCCGCAGCTTCTGGCGTCGGGGTCGCCCTGGCCTGCGGCTTCCTGATCAAATGCAGCGGCGTTGAATTGCCTTTCGCCGGAGTTAGTGCTCGCTATCACAGGTGTGAACATCCACAAGCTCTTTATCTCGACTGCGTTGGTGGCATGCATTGAGTTAATCTTGAGATCATAGTGAGCAAACACTAACCAAACTGCTCATAGTTAGCTAATATATTATCCTACAAACTTTTCCCCAAAGAGATGCCGAATTTCCCAAAGCCGATTAATTATCCCACCTTTTAGCTAATTTATCCCTAATGGGATGGGAAATTCCCCAAGATAATTATCCTACCAGTTTGTACCATATCCTATCATAATCGAAACTAGAATGGCAAATTATCCCGTTTTGGTTGGTGAATTTTTTCCTCCTATTTTTGTCTATTTCGGTGCCCAACTCCAGTCTGGAGATCTTGCCGGCTCTCGGAGGCCTCAATTCCGACTGCAACGCCAACTGCGGTTGTCAACGCTCAGCATTCGAGCCGGTTTGCGGCTCTGATGGCGTTACCTACTACTCGGCCTGCTATGCCGGTTGCCATGGCAACGGCAATACGGAAGCATCCAGCTCGGGTGTGAGCAGGCGATACACGAACTGCTCATGCATAGCTACGTTAGGCAACTATTCAGCCACTGGCGCCTGTCAGAATGTCGACTGTCACGGACTGCCAGCCTTTCTGCTTCTTGTTGGCCTCTTCCTATTTGCAGTCTTCTTCCTGTCCGTGCCCACGCTGCACTGCACTATGCGAGTGCTGCCGCCAACGCTGAAGGATTTCGGCTTGGGAGTACAGTGGGTGATCCTGCGCGCCCTGGGCAGCGTTCCCGGACCCCTGGCGCTTGGCCGCCTCATTGACATCACATGCGACCTCTGGACTCCCGCAGCTGGCGAGCAATGCAGCGACAGCGGCGCCTGCGGTCATTACAATGGACACGCTTTCTGGCTTCTAGTGCTATTGTTTGCCTTCAGCTTGAAGGTTTTGGAGGCCGGCTTTCTGCTTCTAGCGGCTCTAGTTTACCGAGCCGATGCTGATGCCGTCCCACCGCGACAGACGGTTCTGGAGATGGAAGTCAAGCTTAGTGACGCAGGGAAACCACATGAGACTATAATCTCAACGAACCAGCCTGTACGAGTTGGCTGAACTGCATGAGAATGGGGAGTTTTATTTTGCGAGAACCTCGCTACTAAATTATTCTTCTACGCAAAAAAATCTTTTTTATTCCTTTCTTATACTCTTTCGTGCTACGAGCTATACGATTATGTTTAACTATCAACAAATTACGAATAACACTGCCCCTATGTTCAGACGGGTTTTTGCTACTTGAAATCTCGAATAACTTATGTTGTTATAATTAAAAATGAAAATGTTATATTTATATTATAGCGGTCAAACGTGTTTGCCTCTCGCACCAAGATCCCTGAGCTCGATTCCGCGGCGAGGCCACGCACATTCCTTCGAGGGCGCAGCCGCAGAGAGAAGGCGTTGTGGGGTTTGTCGTACAATTTAAGCCATTAAGAAAGTCAGAGGAGCAGATGTACACACTTACAGTATCTTTGTGCGTGTATATGTGTGCTAAGAAGTCACTGGAATGGACATTGTTGCGTCCTCTCGCTGGCTGCGGATCTATAGTGTCACTAAATGATTTTCCGATGCCCATAGCCCCCCTGTGTGCATTATTATTATTTTTATTATTATTATTATTATTATTATTAGCTTTCTTATTTTCATTACTATTGTTATCAAAGGCCTGCTTCTCAATGACTCCACATTTGTGATTAAATTTTCGAGGGTCAAGTTCTGATTTCTTTAGAGATATGGTTTTGGCCGTTTGTGGGGTCTTTGAGGGTCGAGTTCTGGGGTCTTTAACGGTCGGGGTGTCGAGTTCTGCTGTATTAGAGGCCTTCGAGGGTCGTGTTCGCTATTTGAAACGGAAAAAGGTAAAAGTTTGCTAACTGCATTATTCTATAGCCGTTCCTTAAAAGCCTGCCACAGAAGCTTTGGATAAGCGCGAAAGCCTGTAATTTTTTGCGTCGTTCTCCCTGTGCGCCCTGGTTTCGCCCCTGCAGAACGCCTGAGAGGTTTTGAAGGCCTCGATCAGTCGGTTTCTTTGCTGACCAAATTGCTGCCGTTGTGTTCCGTTATGGCCGTCAGCTCATAAATATATCATATCGATGGTTGCGGGACATGTATGGGCGGAAAACGCTCTCATTTGTTAAGATTTTGCAAGATAGCGTTTGGCAGCTTAGGCATGAAAAATTTCAAGCTTAAACAATTTATACAACTAGCTGCATCAATATAATAAATTCTTTCTTTTTCTCCAGTTTTTTAGTAAATCTGATCTCGTTTTATCTCATTTTATCTCATTAATTCTGTATCAATTATAGCAACACAAGCAAAATCAGAAGTAAATGGACGCCCATCGAAGTCTAGCACACAGTTTATGACGACTAAACAATAAACAGGACTTGAGTTTAATCACTGACCAAAAGCTAGCCGCACCTCAGCCGCATCGATTTTGAAAGCAGCTTGGGCCAGCAATAAAACCTATCAAATTATATTAAACTTATCAAAATTTCTCTGGGCCACACATTTCCAATCAAGCCGGACATGTATGAAAAAAAATGAAGTCCGCATGCCAACTCAGACCATATGCGGCTGGCATGCGGCTTACATGCGGCTGAGCTCTAGTGCACTTGGCTTAAAAGGGAATCCTGGGCCATTTCATTTTCCTAAAACTACTATATAAATCTCATCTTTTAAGACAATAAGGCAAATTTAATATTCTGTATATATCGGATATTTGACCATCCTGCTCTGGTCGTCGATCGCGTCGCGTAACTTTCGAATTTTTGTTAGATTAACTGCGAAAAGATAGTTCGCTGTTTTGAGTCAGTTTAATCACTCTAAACAATGAGTGCAGACACATGAAATCCTGCGAAATAGTTTCAATGCAGGATTAGGCCGATGGACCTAGATTCTCTTTCGACTTTTAGATTTTTCCGGTGTTAAAAATAAACAATTTGCGCCCATTCGAAAGTGCAAAAATGATGCAGGGCGCAAAATATTTCTGAAAAGAAGACAGCTTCAACTCTCTCAACTCTTTAACTTCTATTTATTAAGTTCTAATGTATTGAAATATTTGATTATATGACAAATTATTATTCAAATCGGCTTTCTTTCACGCACTATAAAATTTCTATGCGTAAGGGAAATTAGCGTGTAGTCAACGTAAGGAACTTGGAAGACTTTATGTTCGGTTATCGTAGTGTATACCCAGACTATTTTATTCTTATTTTTAGATATCTTTGTTAGAAAATTGAACTGTTTCATATAGGCTGTTTTGGTTTTCAGTTACTTAAACTCTAACCTTAAAGTATAAGAATTATAAGATAACTAAGATGCCAAACATCAAGATTTTTTCTGGCAACTCGAACCAGGACTTGGCTACAAAAATATGTGAGCGGTTAGGCCACGAGCTTGGTAAAGTGGTCACGAAAAAATTTAGCAACCAGGAAACATGGTAAGTACACAATAAAATGTTTAAAAACGATTTGGCATAGTTCTTATCTATACCTTAAGCAGAGTAGACCCTACAACCGTGTCTCATCATGCTCAAGAGCCTAGGTCAGTCTGGCCATGCGACTAAGCACTAGGCCTAGCGCAAATGTGCATTTGAAGAAGCTAATTGATTTATCCAGACTTAGATGCCACACAGTGTTTGTTGACTAGTGTTTGTTCTATAGGCCTAGGCTAGGCCTATGAATCTATCAAAATCTAGTCTTACTCAAACTAGACTATCTGGCCTATGCATCAACAGTTTGTATTAAAAAATCTACAATTGGCTACAAATTTCTTTTTCTAGCTTTTACTTTTTCTATACTTTTGTAGCTATGCTCCTAAATGTAGGTATGTAGCCAATATTAAATAATAACTGCCTACATGAAAATATTAGTATTAATTAATTATGTGACTTAAATATTATGATTGCAACAAATACCTTCAAATTCAAAGATTAGTAAAAATGTAGTAAAAAATTGGAAGCGCTTATTCCCACAGTCCCATGCCGATAATTTCAATTTTATCCACACGGATCTGTGCCGATAATTTTCTGCTTATCCACACAGCAGCTTGTATGAATAGTTCTACTTTAAAGTCCCTACCTATTCTTCTCTGAGCATAAGGCTTTTGCTTCAGAGTATAGTGTATAGTGTACACTATCAATGCATAGTGTAAAAGAATAACAATGATGTATAATATGTGTGACGAGTTTTGTGCTGACTAGAATTCTACTGGTTGACTTGTATGATTTTCTTTGATAGACTTTTTACTTTTTAAGTCAATATAATTCGAATTAAAACACGTAACAATGACAAAATATTTGGTAAGTTGTTATTAAAATAATTAAAAAGGATGACATTAATGTCAGTTAATGAATGTGTAGGTCAAAATGTAGAACACTGTCGTAACGGATCCTAGACACTTCGTCATCTTACAACTTCGTCATCTTACAGCTTCATCATCCACTTGGAAGGTAGGACACTTTGTCATCTAGCCAATTGGCATGCTTTAAAGTTCGGTCAGTTCGTCATCTACTAATAACAAGTAATCAAGTTCGTCATCAATAAAGTGAGGGTGGGGTGGTGGGGCAGAGGTGTGAACACACTTCACACTCTAAATTGTCAAAAAGAGGTGACAAAACTGATTTCATTATAAGAGTTGAAAGATAGGTGCCAACACAATGTGGGGAGGGGTAGTTCTGTGTTAACTTTGAAAAATTTTGTTTTATAGATGACAAAGTGTCCACAAGTCTAAGTCTCTTTGTCATCCACCCTCTGAGATATTGGACAGATCATCATCTGGATGACAAAGTTGTAAGATGACGAAGTGTCCAGGTACCATCAAACACACTGGCAACTTTGTCAATCTATTGGCTCGAGGGTTTAACAAAACATTCAAACCTGAAAGGACCTCGTTTCAAAGAACAGAACCGTGTGGATAAAATTGAAATTAACGGCACAGCTTATTTATATAAAGAGCTTTAGACCTATTCATACAAGCTGATGTGTACTGGATAAGCAGAAAATTATCGGCACGGCTCCGTGTGGATAAAATTGAAATTAACGGCATGGCATATATAAAGAGTTGTAGACCTATTCATACAAGCTGACGTGTTGATAAGCAGAAAATTATCGGCATGGATCCGTGTGGATAAAATTGAAATTATCGGCATGGGACTGTGGGAATAAGCTCTGCCTAAAAATTTGGGCCATAAAGCATGCAAATGTTGCCTGTTGCCTAAAAATGTCTGTGAGTTATTGTTAATATATAATAATAAATCTTGCTTATTATCTATGTTCCAAAAGTTGTACATTATAGTATAGCTCTATTGAAATTTATGTTGAAAACCTGCAGATGCAGACATGTACTTTAGAATTGAGAAAGATTAAGAAAGGAGCACTTTAGCTCCTTTAGCTGCTTGCACACTGTGGGGCTGTGCTTTAGAAGAGTCCCAAAAGTGCTCCAGATGTCATCTGGGGATTGTCAACCTTTTCCCATAGGGGAGTATACTAATGACTAGAATTGTTCATAAAATCTTGATTGCTACTTCAAGTACATTTGATATATTTTCAATCTAAAATCTTGATATGACTAAGAATTTCTTTTTAAAGAATTTTAATTTATTTTGCCCTGAACTGTGTTTTTTCTTCACATTTTCATAAGCTTCTTCTGTAAATTTTCTTACCCTTCTCATTAACCTCTCTTTATTCTTCAAAAAATCAATGTATTTGTTTTAAAAAAATTGTTCTTTCATTCAAGTAGAAAGCAGTGAACTTTTCCTGTTTAATATAAAATGCAGTGTTGAAATCGGCGAATCAGTCCGTGGCGAGGATGTTTACATCATACAGACTGGCTCTGGTGAAGTCAATGACATGCTCATGGAGTTACTAATCATGATCAGCGCCTGCAAGACTGCTTCCGCTGCTCGCGTCACCGCTGTGATGCCCTGTTTCCCCTATGCCAGACAGGATAAGAAGGACAAATCGCGGGCCCCAATCTCGGCTAAGCTGGTGGCGAATATGCTCAGCGTGGCTGGCGCCGATCACATCATCACAATGGACTTGCACGCCTCGCAGATTCAGGAAAGTTTCGAATCCTTCTTTGAATTACGAATAGATCGCTAGCATTGCATTGTGTGATATTTAGGAGACTAGATTAATCTTGTAGCAAGTGACATAATGTCTGAGTTGTGCCTTCGCCTTGTAACAGTAGAAAGAGCACAGGGGTTTTTCAAATTCCCACATTTTTCTATTCAACCAATCGCCATGAAATTCTAAAACACGGCTAGAATTTTTCGCTCTATCCGATGAAACAACTTCCAGAATCACAAAACATCGTCATAGTCGATAATCGAGATATTCAACGATTCTCGTCGTGGGGTCTGGTGGCAAAAACCACCAATATAGGCATAAATTTTCTGCTCATGGAGTTTCATCATTAACCATGTCGGCTAATCGTTGACTATATATTTATTAACTGACTATATTATTGATTAAGTAAATAATAAACGCCGTTTAATTCACATTCTGTGGCTAGAATGTCCGAGGCTGCGTTTAATGGTCTCGAGGCAAGCGTAGCGAGCCGAGGACCATTGATTGCAGCCGAGGATATTCTAACCATAGACTATGATGAATTAAACGGCGTTTATCATATATGAAATTCGATTGCTTATTTTTCGTGGGCATCCCATCTGATTGATAGACATAGGTTTAGACCATTTGATTCCGACCATAGACAAAAAAATAAATTTCTCACGAAGATACAGTCACGAAGCAGCTAGTGAGTCAGTGATGGCAAAACGTAAAAGCAGAATTCAAAGTTCACTTCAATGTTCCTTATTATGCTCCTTATTTCGAGGAGATTATATGATATAATATCCTAGTTTTGTCAAATAATCTCATCAAAAATTACCATAGACAACACATTCCCGGCTCAGAATAGTACAATTTTTAACGATTAAATAAGCAATCGTATTTTATATAGTTTTATCCATTTTGAACCAATATGGAATCGCCATAGATGTTTATACGAAAATCTTGATCCAAAAGGTGACCGACGAAAATCGGTCATTCAGTTTGGGAGCTATCATAAATGATTACTATTAGCAGTTCATTTATATAGCGTATTGTTCTACTATTAAGTAGGCAGTGGATATTTGAAATATTCCCAGGGGGGAATAGCCTGGTCTTTCTTCTGTTAATGGGCGTAAATTTATTTCTTTTCACGCAGTAAACCTCGTATAAAATATAGGTAGATAGAATTATAAAAAACCTACCTAGTTGCGCCAGATGTACTGCCAGGGGTCATTTGGTCGCATACAAAGACTGTGTATATATGTTCAGTCCATGGACTCGATGGCCACTACACAAATTCGAATTCGAATGTTGCTTAAGGACAGAAATATCCTGGGCTGATTTCAAATTTTAGACCTCTCCGTTTTCTGCTAGGTTTGGGCTAAACGCGGGCGGATAAGGGGCAGTTAGAAATACGAGTATATGGCTATACTTTAGACTAATGCGCTAGACTAATGTATCCTTACTATCTTCGCACTCTGCAGGGCTTCTTCGACATCCCAGTTGACAATCTCTACGCCGAGCCGGCTGTGATCAAGTGGATCATGGAGAATGTTGCCGGCTGGCAGGACTCGGTCATTGTTAGCCCGGATGCCGGCGGTGCCAAGCGAGTCACCTCCATAGCGGATCGGCTCAATGTTGAGTTCGCCCTGATCCACAAGGAGCGCAAAAAGGCCAACGAAGTTGACCGCATGGTCCTAGTTGGCGATGTAAAAGGCAAAGCGGCCATCCTAGTTGACGACATGGCCGACACCTGCGGCACAATCTGTCACGCCGCTGAGAAGCTTCAAGAGGCCGGAGCCGCTCGAGTCTACGCAATCTGCGTGCACGGCATCCTCAGCGGCGCGGCCATCGATCGGATTAATCGCAGTAACTTCGAAGCTGTGGTTGTCACTAATACGATACCGCAGGATTACAACATGCGCAATTGTTCCAAGATTCAGTGCATCGACGTCAGCATGATGCTGGGCGAGGCGATCAGGCGGACGCACAATGGCGAGAGTGTGTCCTACCTGTTCTCGCACGTTCCGCTTTGATTTATTGACATCCTTTTGGAGGATGTCAATTGGAGGCCTATTGGAGGCTTCTACTACCATCCTATGAGAAATTGTCAAGCATCTGCTTTCGCGTTATTATTTTCTGGAAACACACACACACACACACGCTCTGATTCTCTCTACGTTTAGCTGCATCCAATCTTATTTTATTTTCTAAAGTTACACCTATCCAATGTTGATTTACATAAAAAATTGTGCGCTATCCTAAATGATGAAATTCATCATAGAAAACGAACTATTGCATCTCTGTAACTAAATTCCTATCCTAATCAGTGCTGCATTATCTGAATTAACGACATAAATTTCAAGTTTAGCATGCGTCACGTGTCCTACTGCCAGTTGGTTGAGCGAATTCATTAGATTCGACTAGAATGAATTTAATGGGTCAATATAATCATGCGCCCTGACTTTTTCGACATAGGTTGTACCAATCTCTATCTCGGAAATCTCTATCTTTGTCAGAGATGTGTAACTATTTTCATGGAAAATATATTAACGACTTGCTTAACGGTTTTGTGAAAAACAATTTATTGCGATAGATGCAGACTTTTACAATACGATAAACTTCTACACAAAGAATTTAAGACTAGACAGGATATATGATTGATTTCGACCACATTATCTGGCACAAAAAATCCAATTTACATCATCATGTTTTCTATTTTATAGTATAATAATATTAATAATGCAATATTATATATGCATTGTAGTACATTGCTTATGACAAAAACAACATGGAGACGTTAATGCTACGTTGTTTGTATAAAAAGCATGCAAAAGAAGAAATGAGTATCGAGTATTACTTGCAGTATTATAAAAGGAATATATAAAGATTCGACTCATGATATTTGTTATGGCCATTTGGCTCAGTATGTTATGGCTCGAGGCAAGGCTTGCACTAGAGAGAAGACAAAAGTGCATGCATTTATGCTGGCGGAGAACAAAGCTGGTGTAAAACTAACTGCCGGTACTACTTAGTATAGTAGTACATCGCAAAAAATTAGGCGGCATTGTCAAAGCTTACGACGATACCAAAAAAAGATAATAGGAAAAAACGGCAAGGAAAGAAGCAATTAACAAGCGGTAACTGTCAAAAGATGATTTAGTTCATCTTAAAAATGTTGAATCATGGTTAAAAAAGTTTTTCTAAATTGCAGTTTTGATGTAAATACTTAAGGACTTGAAGTAGGAGCCGATTAACTTGGTGAAAACTGGCATTTAAATGTTGATTCTGAATTCGCTAGTCAAAACTAAATTATTTTATTATTTTTTGTAGGGGCCTGTGAAAGCAAGGAAAGGAGCGAAGAAACGACCTGGTGAAATTATTGTGGCCTCGCCGCGGATTCAACCCTTGGACCTAGGCGCGCTAACAGATCCGTCGCTTACTCCAAATTTTCCTGAGATATCGGAGTTATTAATCACACTAAACCCCAGTGAATTTGCACCAAGATGAAAGTGCCACAATTTAGGTCTGAGACAAAGCTCTTTGGTTACACAAATAGTTAAAACAGAAAAACTTGTATCTTTGCGAAGAAGCTCGGTTTAAAAAATCTTAAAGCTCATTAAAGTCGTATTTAAAAAAGCCATTAATTAACGGATAGAAGAAGCAATAAAATTAAGCGCTAATTCTGACAGGCAAGCAAGAGCGACTTGTAAACAAAGATTGCATCTTAAAGTTGCACGACAAAATAAGCTCGACGGTATCCAGAAAAGCATTGATTATAAAAATTTATTAATAAACAAGAGAAGAAAAACCAAACACCGTCTAGTTTTATTCACACCTGGATATACTACTTGCTGTTGGTCAGCTAAAGTAGTATAGAAAAGGTAAGTCGAATAACGCATTTTTTCATTTGAGTCACGCCAAAATTGACTTTTTAGGCTAGGCCAGGGGTCGGCAAACTTATTAGCTGGCGGGCCAAAGAGAGAACCTAAAAGACGACAGCGGGCCGCATTGACTGTAAAAATATGAGATAGGGGAGAGATGAGACACGGGAGAGATGAGACGGGAGAGATGAGACACGGGAGAGATGAGACGGGAGAGATGAGACACGGGAGAGATGAGACAAGGGAGAGATGAGATACGGGAGAGATGAGACGGGAGAGATGAGACACGGGAGAGACGAGACCGAGGAGAGATGTGACGGGAAATTTGAAACAGGATAATGCAGGGCCGGACGGGCTGCATTTGGGATCTGCCAGGGACGCATCAGGCACGCGGGCCGGAGTTTGCCGACTTAATTCTTGGCTAGTCTAATCACACTTACGAGTAAATAACCAGATTTATTCTTTAATCTAGAAGTATCTAGGAGATTCTTTGTAACTGAGTGAATGGAATCATCGATTAAGCCTGTTTGCATTGTAACAAATTGAAAATCAGCAATGAGATTTGATGAAAATTCCGAAACAAATCTATTTACAAACCTAAGCTCAGTCAATTGTAGACATCGTCATTAGTTGTAGTTAGTTAGTAATTAGATAAGAAGTTTGGATTGCGTTGGACGGAGGCTGACGACCTGGACAAAAGTCGCGGACCAGAATCTGGAAAAAGAATTAGTCACATCGGGACAGGGAAAAGCCTGGCCGCGTCACAGTTGCACTGGATAGACTATTCTATCGCGAGATCCGGAGGAAGCTGGCTGCTGTTGCTGTAGCAGCTGATGTCCGCCAGTCTCCGAGTCGGCCCTGGACGGCGGCGGTACAGGCCGAATCTGATGGCCAGGCCCGTAGGAACTGCGGCCGCTGCGGCCGCTCTTGGCGCTACGAGAGCTGGTCGGAGTGCGACTACCCCCGGCGCCGCCGTAACCGCCGTGATGGCTGGCCGGCTGCGGATGGTGCTGGCCCAGTCGATACTGACCCTGCTGCTGCTGCTGCTGCTGCTGATGGTGGTGATGATTGTAGAGATTGTGCTGCTGCTGCTGACTGTAAGGATTCTGATGAATCTGCTGTTGATGAAGCTGGCCATAGCCAAATAGTTGCTCAGTGCTGTTGTAGGCTCGCTGCTGCTGCTGCTGCTGGGGATAAGCGCTAACTGCTAAGCTGGACTTCTGGTAGGACCTGCCACCGCCGCTGCTGCCATCGGCTAGCGAATAATGAGACGAATTGTGGCCGTACGCGGCATAGTCTGCGCCGATGCTTGAATGTGGTGGCGGCGGCGTCTGGCGACTTGGAGGCCGCTGCACGGAGGCCGCCGGACTCTGACGGGAGGCCATTATCAGACGGTGCTGCTGCTGCTGCTGCTGATAGAGCAGAAGCTGATGCTGACCAGGCGAATGAAGTGTTGTCATAGCCGCATTAGGCGTCGCCGATGCTGTGGTTGTTGCGGCCGGCGGAGGCTCGGAACTCAACGCCCGATAGCAGCAGCAGGCGAGGCCGAGAACGCAGCCCATGCCGAGGGCTACAGCGCCGACGCCCATGGCTACCGAGGCGGCGACACCGAGTGAGAGCAGGCGCGACATCAGAGAGACTGGCAATTCAGGGGGGTGATTGAAATCTATCTATACGAATCTGCGCGTAGATCACAACAGAACGTAGAGAGCACTCACCGTCCCGTCGGCACACGGGCTGCTCGTCCGTGCCATCAGGACAGTTGACGAGGCCGTCGCACAAAGCTTCAACTGGCAGGCACCAGGTAGTCAGCGGCATGTTGGCCAGCGAATTCGACGAAGCCGCGGCCAGCATGGAGGCGGAGGAGGACGACGAAGAAGACGCAGGCAGCGGCAGCGGGAGAGGCGGCGGCGGAGACGCTCTACGAAAAGTGCAGCGTCGCAGCTGCTCGGCCTCCTCGGCGCCTAGCAGACCGGCGCCGACAATGCCGCTTCCGCCAGCGTCCGCCGGAGCAGATTTAGAGGAACTACTGGAAGACAGCAGAGAGGCGGCATCAGCAGCAGAATCAACAGCCTTGGCGTTGGCACCTGTTGGGCAGGACCGCGTTTTGACGTCCGGAATGCCAACGGAGGTGACAGTCAGGCGAAAGCCGGCGCTAGCGTCAGCAAGCACATCGGCTGGCAGTTTATCTGGCTTCGATCTGGGAGCGGGGCGCAATGGGGAGAACTAATTTAAATATATGTTCTATTGACTACTGTAAGTAAAGCGTAATAAAAGTCAGTAGTTGATCAGTAGATTTTGAAATTCAAAGTCATCCATTGTTTTGTGATAGTACCAATTGAGACAGCAACAATTTTGATTGCGATGCTTTTTACAACTAGTGGGTCGCAGCCCAGCAGTTAGAGCGTCGGACTCACGACTCGAAAGTCTGGGGTTCGATACCCGACTTGTAACAATTTGTCACAAGCAAGACACTTAACTCTGCATCGCTTCAGTTCACCCAGCTGTTAAATGGGTATCAGCATTATCTAGGGTAATCGAGGGTGGGTGTGGCGTCCCCCCAGTCCATGGACTGAACAGCCAGCCGTACGCAGCCTTCAGATGCGCCGCATCTGAAAAATCATTTACATATGGCTACGCTAAAGGTTAAAAAAAATTCAACGGAAAAATGTTATATTAACCCAACGGAAGCTAAACAATGATTCCCTCATTGCATTGATTTGGCCGGCTCAGCGAAACTCAAGAAGAATCTCGCAGTCTCACTCATCCCTTCATCTATAATTAGCTTATTAGTTTAAGTAAAATAGATTGATCGGGAATTTATATATATATATATGCATATATATGCATGTATACATGTGGGCCGACACAGCGGCCGGGCGGCGAGAGAAGGAGAGGGAGAAATAGGCCAAAATGATGGGAATTGAAGATTGGAGATCGGCATGGGAGAATACTAGCTGACTGATGCCTAATGCAGGCTCTGAAAGTTAGCCCCGCAGTGTGCCAGTAGCCGACTAGCAGCTCAAGGACTGTTAGAGGTGGTCAAGGGGAGAATTCTCCCCAAACTGGCTATTTGCTTATCTCTCTTCATTCTCTAGTGCCAAAAAGAAAACTAACTTCGGGTCTAACTTTCTCTATCACTTTTTGACTAGCAGTCATGCATTAGATAAAACTATCCGACTCTACCACATTAGAAAAAGTAAAAACTCTACAATACCTTATTCGTTTATTTTAATACAGATAGAGATGTGGATTAAATGCACACAATCATCTGCTTAAATTCAGTCTGTTTCTAAGAAACGAACGCTCATAAATTAACGATTGGGCCGAATAAATCGTTGCTTTATCTCATCCATACAGATTCTGTTTTTCGGTTTATTTAGCCTTTCAAAAGAAAGCTGGTTCTGCGTTAGATAAGTCATTCAGTAGATGGAATGGAAAAGCTAAATTCCATTAGAACATGCCCTAGGGCAACAAGCACAGGATTTGTCGCCAACCACCCGCGCGTTTAAAGAATGCTTCGATCGATTGCTCCTCTTCTTTAAAGCCTTTATAACACATCTTCTAGTCCATCTCGTTAGCTGATGAGGCTGGGGCATGAGGTATGAGGGGCGCGAAGGTCCAGCAGAAGAGACCAGAGGAAATAGAGGACAGACTGAATGCAGTTTTTCTAATAGGCCACGAAAAGAGGAATTCTGTTAACGAATGACACTGCCGCTTCAATGGTGCCTGTTGCTGAAGAACACAGCAGCCCGAAAATGTAGGTTAAAGAAACAGAAAGTCTCGTTTTGTTTGATAAAAGACCGAGGTAAATAGGAAGCTTCGTTGTATTTGGAGACAAAATACTTTTTGGACGAGTGGATAAATTATTCAGTGACAAAGACGGTAAGATGCAGAGAGGGTGGGATGCAGGGAGAGACAGGGTGGGATGCAGGGAGAGACAGGGTGGGATGCAGCGAGAGACAGGGTGGGATGTAGGGAGAGACAGGGTGGGATGCAGGGAGAGACAGGGTGGGATGCAGCGAGAGACAGGGTGGGATGTAGGGAGAGACAGGGTGGGATGCAGGGAGAGACAGGGTGGGATGCAGGGAGAGACAGGGTGGGATGTAGGGAGAGACAGGGTGAGTTGCAGGGAGATACAGTGTGGGATGCAGGGAGAGACAGTGTGGGATGCAGGGCGAAAGACTGTGAGATTCAGGGTGAGATGCAGTGTATTTATCAGTTAACGAAAATTGTCTTATATGACTGAATCAAGGCAAAAATGGTGTTGCAAATAACCAATCATTTCCCAATTCGGTATTTCTTAATCTTTAAACTAAACTGCAGAACAGGCTTTCTCTTGGTTTTATTTTAGCGTGCCAATATTCTCATTGTTTCGGATCGCTCAGCAACACAGGGAAGGGGGTTTCACCACTGAAACTAAAGGGAATGAGTCATGACTGGCTGGGTTGCAGCTTTCTCATTCCCTTTCTCTTTCCCCTCAGTCGCGATATCCCCTGTCATTAACCTCGGCTAACTCCCGTAAATATAGCCCTAAAGGACAGCTAGAAGAAAATTTCAGTCCCACATGCGAGAGTGGGAACAGCAGCTATTGGCAGCTGCCCAATCACCGACCTGTCAGTCTGACGGCTTCTCTCTCTCTCTTTTTTCCAACCCCACATTTAACTCCTTTACGACCTTAGAGCACTCAGTCACTTCACTAATATAGTTATATTGGCTCATTTTAAAATAGCATAGCTGAAAAACCCCAAAATTTCCAGAGTTATAAGGCTGAGCTACCAAACATGAGATTGTAGCCATGAGGCATGGCTACAATTTAAGGTGACAATAAGGTGACAATTTAACAAACTTAGCTCACATAGGTAGGGTGAGATGAAGACAGTTGATAATGAATGTAGGTGAGATGAATAAAGGAATAAAGGAGACACTGGATGTAGGTGAGATGAAGACAGTAGAGACTGAATCTCATCTCTCTTGCATCTCATCTCTGTCTCATCTAGCATCTCATCTCTGTCGTAGCTCATCTCTCTTGCATCTCATCTCTGTCGTAGCTCATCTCTCTTGCATCTCATCTCTGTCGTAGCTCATCTCTCTTGCATCTTATCTCTCCTGCATCTCATCTCTGCGTATCTTATCTCTGTTGCATCTCATCTCTCCTGCATCTCATCTCTCTTGCATTTCATCTCTGTCGTAGCTCATCTATCTTGCATCTCATCTCTGTCGTAGCTCATATATCTTGCATCTCATCTCTGTCATAGCTCATCTATCTTGCATCTCATCTCTGTCGTAGCTCATCTCTCTTGCATCTCATCTCTGTCGTAGCTCATCTCTCTTGCATCTCATCTCTGCCGTAGCTCATCTCTCTTGCATCTCATCTGTCTCATCTAGCATCTCATCTAGCTCATTTTTCTCGTGTCTTGTCTTTCTTATGGCTTATTCTTCCGTGTGTCATCTCTCTCATGTCTCGTCCCACCCCAGTATTGTCCCTCCACTGTCTCATTTGAAGTTGCAAGCACACTGTTTTCATACGAACGTATGAGGTACTTAATGGTAAATTAAAGGCCATAAATAAGAAGTTAGTTTATTGAATAGATTTATTGCCCTGATAAATTACTTGCCATGATTGGTTGAGTGTGCTTAGCTTAACTTATTAAAAAATTGTATCCGCAAAAGCCCATGCAAAAGTTGATTAAATTGAAGCTTCACCATCAGAGAAGGTAATATTTCCGTTTTTTATACGCCGATTCTGCTATTGAAATCCAGAAAAAAAATCGTGGGCAAACGGCAGGAGTAGCTATTAAGTGCGTGACTCGTCGTCTAATTAGTGATTTTCAGGCACAAAAGTTGAATCAAAACTGAGCCTTTTTTGCCTTTTTTGGATCTTGCTTAAAGGCACAACTGTCACGAATTCGCAGCAATCTGGGTGTTCAGTTCACTGCGAATCCTTCACAATCGCAGATTGCACAACTCTCTAGCTTTCAAATGTGGGATTTGGTTGCTCAACAGCTAATCATAATCCCGAGCCAACAGTACTCATCGGAACTCATCAGCATGCAGGCTCTAGTTGATCTGGTGTTGGGCTTTGGTAGGCAACAAAATCCAGTTTTCATCGATGGAAGGAGAGCCAATATCTCCCAGGTTCGTAACTAAATCTGGAGCAGAAAAAAATTGACAGGCTTCCCAATGAGACCCTGGCTAGGCCTCGCCCTTCCTCTACCCTTGTGCGACTTATAGGTTCATTAGGCAGTTGCCAGGCCGCCACTGGGATTTGCTTGTTACCCGAGGGGATCAACGAATAGCTGACTAAAATAATCCACAGCTCTGGCAAAGACTCGGGAAAAGCATGTAGCACAATGACAGACAGTATGCTCATCGTTCTAGGAGTTCTTGACTCCCAATGGCATAGGTCTGTACTTTGATCTATGTTGGCCAGAGCCAATTAAACAATGTTTAATAATTTGCTAATAATAGCAAATGGTTTTAACTAAATACGACTGCAGACATCATTTCTCACTGATTAATTTGGCTGTTGAAAATTTTTGTCAAGACAATCGATAATTGTAATAAAAACACTTGTTAATTAACTTGACTATAAGATGCACTGAAAAACCTGAGCAGTAGTAGCATTAACTAGCAATCCTACAGGCCTACAACGGTTACAGCTATATACATACTTTATGGAACTTTTAGAGTTTAACACTAAGTAACTGTATCTGCAAAAGCGAATTTGCTCAGTAAAAAAATGGAAGTCAGATCCACAGATCCATTGGCTATGTTCCAAATAGATAGACTATAAACATGTAAAAAGACGTAGGGAGAGAAGGAGCGGAGGGAGAGATGGGGTATGGGGTGGAGGGAGAGATGGGGCGGAGGGAGAGATGGGGCAGAGGGAGAGATGGGGCAGAGGGAGAGATGGGGCGGAGGGAGAGATGGGGCGGAGGGAGAGATGGGGCGGAGGGAGAGATGGGGCAGAGGGAGAGATGGGGCGGGGGGAGAGATGGGGCGGAGGGAGAGATGGGGCGGAGGGAGAGATGGGGCAGAGGGAGAGATGGGGCGGAGGGAGAGATGGGGCGGAGGGAGAGCAGACGCGGAGGGAGAGATGGGGAGGAGGGAGAGATGGGGCAGAGGGAGAGATGGGGCGGAGGAAGGGAAAGAGCGGAGGGAGAGAAGGGAGGAGGGAGAGAAAGGGCGAAGGGAGAGAAGGGGTGGAGGGAAAGATGGGCAGAGGGAGAGATGGGCGGAGGGAGAGAAGGAGCGGAGGGAGAGAAGGCAGGAGAGAGAGAGAAGGGGTCGAGGGAGAGATGGGCAGAGGGAGAGAAGGGGCGGATGGGCCTTTTGGATGGTGAAGGGAACCCCTGACTCCCAGACTGCACTCTGATTGCTTCATCTCGCTCCGCTCGTATTTTATTTCAAAGTGTCAAACAATCGAAATGACTCCAGCGTTTGCCAATCATATAATTTTAACTTACCTAAAGGTGAAGGTGAAGTAGTGCGCAGTGGTGACAAGAGGCTGTTTAGGAAAGCTTCTTTTGCACAGACCAGTCTGTCCGCCGGCTTCCTGCATGCCCTCACTAATTGGTGTGTTAGTATTGAAACAGTGCAGCACATTCTCGCACATCTGGTCCACATCCGGTATGTAGAGATGATTGAACCAGACCAGGAAGCGATCTGAACTGCGAGTTGATAGATAAACTTCGCACGAGAAATTCGACGGGTATGGCTCTTTGCCAAACTGGTGCGACAAAATCTGTGCCGATGTTACCCTGGTGCGCATGACACCTTTGCCAATGCCAGTGGCACTACTCTGATACTGGCAGTCCCTAGTGAGATAGTCTGCGGGTCAATTGAACCATTGATGCCAAAATTATTAATTGATACATTAACAGTTTCTCAACTGTGAGTAGCTATTTTTGTGCAACACCTACAAAGCAAAAAAGTCCATTTGTCAGACTGATGCTATGTGAAAGTGCACTACATGACATATACAAGTACTAATTATAAGTCTAATTATTAAACCAGTTTCCTGTTTTTGAAGTACATTACATTAAAAACAGTCATATCCCAGAAAAAGCATACGACCTGGCTTAGCAATAGTAGCAACAAAATAAGCTATAAAAGTGATTACTTTGCTTGCTTGCTGACACCATAACATACAATCTGATGTTGCCCCCATCTAGCACTCTTGCTTGGGCATGAATCAAGAATCAAGATTGTCCTCATTGCTGATGTTGCTATTGTTTATACTTAAGTGTCCTAAAATTTAGGTATACTTAATTTTTCATCAATATAAAATTGACAGTGTCAAAACAAAAAAATAATTGCTTTTTGTGAAGATACATCAACAATCCTATCTAAAAATAGGCAATCATTAACAAAAAAAGTAAGAAAAAATAGAGCACTTTTTGGATTTTACTAGTATTATGTTAGGATTAGAAAAAATTCCATTATTATTTTTAATTATTTTTATTATTTATAATTGTGTACTCTATAAAGGTGCTAATATTTAAAGTAAATTGGTTTCTATAAAAATGTGTGTTCGGCTATTTCTTGTCTAAAGTTCAGTAGGAACTTTCAATAAAGTTAGCAGAAAGTTAAACTGTGGAAGATTCAATTTGGCGGAACAGAGATGTAGTGGAGCTAATCAGGGCAAAACAATACTTAGACAACTTCTGTTTATGATGTCCTTAAAAGAGTAAAGCCATACAAAAAATTCTTGTGGCATTCTTGATTCTTGACAATTCTTGAAAATGTTACTATTTACAATATGACAGTATAGAACAAAACAATTTGGTTGGAGCCAAGAAGTCAACCTAACTACTGCATCCTAAGAGCTTAGTTTGGCTCAGTAACTAAAAATCCAAATGAATTGACTAGCAGTAAGTACATATTTATAATCACATTATTAACCATAAAGCAAAAAATGATATAAGTATTGGGAATTGTATAAACCCTATGTAATTGAATTATCAACAGATAATTTTCCTAGCTAAATTATATAGTTTAAAAAATATAGTAACACACCAAAACTTACATGTTTCGATTGCTGTTGCTCTGCCACACATTATGTGTTTTAAAAAGACCATAAAGGGCAAAAACATTAACACCTTTTTTATTACATTATTGCCCATACCGCGTAGCAACTTTTAAACAAAAAACTAGTATATATGCTATTTTTGTAGATTGCATGTACAAATGTAGGACACCATGATTGACTTCGAGCTACTTTGAACGCTTATAGTAAGCGATAAGCGTACTCGCTATGTTAATATTTTGCTTATTGAACTACAGTACACCCGATATTTTATACTCACAAAGCTATTAGTGTCAATACAGATAAAATACTTTATGATCAAATACAATAGCTAGGCAAGGCAATCAAAATGCGCGTCGATGTAGTTAACAAAGACATGCAGCATTGTTTCACAGAAAAAAATAGTTTAAAAAGTGTTGTGTTTTTTATTGTTCATTTAAACGTAATACCAGCTTGTACTAGTTTGTCTTTTTAGAAATACAAAAGCTTAATAAATACATTATTTTATTCTATACTTTATGAAAAAACATCATGATTTTTTACAAATAGTTTAGTTTGTAGCTGGTTTGAAGTATCGGGTAAACTGGATACTGGCCTGATTATACTGGATACTGGATACTGGATGCTGCAAACAGGTTTTTATTTATAAACGTATGTACGGGTAATAAAAATAGTATGACGGCCTAATAAATTGCCTTGTTTTTGTGCCAAATGTGCCAATTTTATATACATATCTCTATGGTTTATATATAATGCTGCCCTTTTCTGAAAAAAACTGTTTACTTGAATAAGCTAGGGGCCTACCATATATTTTATATATAATTGTGATTAAACCATAGCCTATAGTGTTCAGCATTGAGTGTTTGAGTGACTATAATTAGTTAAAATGGCATTTTAGCCTGTCTTATCACCACTAAAATAATTTTGAACATCATAAGTATGGACCTAACAAATAAATGTATTGTGCCCTTTACAAATTAGCTAGTAAAGTAAAAAAACACAAAAGAGTCTAAATAAGATGTTTATATAATGTAGTAGGTTTTGTGTAGTTGGCATGCATCTGTGTAAATAAAGCTGACTTTCTACAGGTGCCTAGTAATGCTTGCCCTCATAAAAATTTGCTGGTATTGTCCTGCTTGTGTGCATGGCAGCTTGTTAGAATAAAATTACTATTATTCACTCTATACTATATTTTACAGCTGCACTATTTTAATAAAAGCTAGCTTTTGATGTCCCATATCATATTTCTAGCTGTTGTATGGTTCCATGGTTGGACATTATATACTAGTACATCTGTTTCAGGATTTTTGGCTATGCTGAAATATTTGTTGTAATATTGTTTCTTATAAGATTAGGTAACTATTGTACTGTGAGTGGCTTAGGGTTTGCAGCCTATGAGCACTAGAATAGGTGCACCCACTGTGAGCCATCCCTGGGTAGAATGTACATGCCTACATGTATGCTGGCATGGCATGATTTGGGGTAGGTGCTTCTGTCCCAGTGTTGCTACCAAATATTGGTAGCAAGCCAATATGGCTCTGCATGGTTTTGTGTATGCTACTTGAAAACCTGTATTTTACAGTAGTGCTTCAGGTACTATGGCTTTAAGTTGTGATAAACCTGTTTCTATAAGCTAGATTGCAAAAATGAGAACAATGCCAATAAGATATATTAATAAATATTGATATGACATATACTAATATAGTGTAGTCTAGCAGTGGTATTTAAGCAAGCTGTTAGGAATAATAGCTTGCTGTTATATTTAGATAACAGCAAACAGCAATTAATAGCTAGTTGCATGTTTTGTGCCTTTAAGGAATGTCTTCATTTTGCATTGCATTGGACATATTCTGGCATTGGACACTTCGGCATGCATTGCACTGTTATAGTTCTCTATGCAAGGTAGATTCTTCGATTTTATTTTTTCTATCTTCAAAATTAATGCATCTAAATGTTATGATCCTGATAATATATTTGTCACTACTAAGCCTTCAAAAAGTTCTGAGGTATAGTAGAGATCATCAAAAGCCTATAACTTGTAACTACTTGTTCATTAGCTAACAACTTTCTAGCTGGGATAAAAATCTGGGTTCTGTGATGTGTACCCCTTCAGTCTGTTTAGTTTGTCCACTGAAAAGCTATATACAAGATTTAGATGCATATACCATACAACTAGTCTCATCTACTTTCATCCCTACTTTGCCTACTTGTAAAAACAGCAAGATTTTTTAGATCGCCTTTAAAAACTGCCTGAAATCCAGACTTTAACTTGTAACATCGCCATGTCACTAATTCTGTATCTTAGTTCCAGTCTGCATTGACACTAGTGATTTGAAGCAGTCACATTAAGATCAGCACTTTACTAAATAAACTATACTTTGCTTAAAGACAAGAATCATGTCTAAGCGTACAACCAGTGCTAAATTTCGTACTGTCGATGTTGACATGTACAATGAGGACAATTTTGAGGATGCGCTATTGGAAGGCGATTCCACTGGCCAGGAAGGCAGCATTGGCGACGTCGTCTTGGCACTCACCGATGCTGAGCTAAGCGGCCTCCTGGCCGATGGTAAACAATCGGAGGCGCTGGCCACCCTCCTGGCAAAGCCGCCAGTAAATGCTGCGAGTGCGGCTGTCAAGGTGAGCAATGCGTGCCCCATACAGTCTGTTAGCTGTGTTGTTATTGATGTGCTTATGGTGTTAGTCGTGCAGCTCATACCTCGGTGTCTGTAGTCGACTTCACCTTTAATTTACACGATTAACCCTGCCATTTTTTTTGTAATTTGGAAAGACACACATGCCGGCATTTGATAAAATAAGCTATCATTCGATGTCAATATGCCAGTAACGACACACCTGTGTGTGAGCCAATGAAAACTTCCGGTTATTTTTCCAAGGTTCCACTTGAGAATTATAGCCACCGTATAACAGCGATCCCATATAGTTTTATAGAGTAGATTCACGGCATAACGATTAGCGAACTTCGCCATTTCCTACAAAGATTAGCGAACTAATTATTTCCTACAAGAAATAACAAACCTCGCCATTTCCTACAAGGAATAACAAACTTCGCCATTTCCTACTCGGATTAGCGAAATTCGCCATTTCCTACAAGGAATAACAAACTTCGCCATTTCCTACAAGGAATAACAATCCTCGCCATTTCCTACAAGGAATAACAATCCTCGCCATTTCCTACAAGGAATAACAAACTTCGCCATTTCCTACAAGGATTAACAAACCTCGCCATTTCCTACAAGGAATAACAAACCTCGCCATTTCCTACAAGGAATAACAAACTTCGCCATTTCCTACAAGGAATAACAATCCTCGCCATTTCCTACAAGGAATAACAATCCTCGCCATTTCCTACAAGGAATAACAAACTTCGCCATTTCCTACAAGGATTAACAAACCTCGCCATTTCCTACAAGGAATAACAAACCTCGCCATTTCCTACAAGGAATAACAAACCTCGCCATTTCCTACAAGGAATAACAATCCTCGCCATTTCCTACAAGGAATAACAAACCTCGCCATTTCCTACAAGGAATAACAAACCTCGCCATTTCCTACAAGGATTAGCGAAATTCGCAAAGCATGTTTTCTTTAAACGTCAAACGCAAATGTTTCGTAGTCAACTGGCTCAGTTTATAACGGCCTGTGTCAAATAACATAATATATGAAAGAACTCAACATCAACAGGAGCAGGCAGCCAATCAGGTTCTTCGCATTCTGATGCAAACCAAGCAAGCCGACATCGAACGAGTTGTACAGTCCGTAGACGAGGCTCAAATTGACACACTAATGAAGTATGTCTACAGGTGCTTCGAATTAGCCAAGGAGAACCACGCCCAGCTGCTGGTCTGGCACGAGAAGGTGCTGGCTCGTGGTCAGATTGGCTGCATTGTGCGCGTCCTGTCCGATAGGAAGCGTGTCTAAAATCTAACGCTTATGAGTGTTAGACTTATTATTTAAACGTGAATTAATTTGAAAAATGTTTTTCTTTAAGAAAAATTCCTTCATTTCTACCTGAAGGTTCGAAGTTTTTTAACTTGTTTTTTTTAAATATCTGGAGAAAAATTGTGCTTAAAATTTTCTGGTTAATTTAACGAGCGTATATGAAAAATTATGCAAACTCAATAGAATGTTACTTTTTTAATTCTTGTTGACTATTCTGCGATAATGATAATGGTTGTAAATTCAGTAAAATTGCACTTTACATATATATCTTTTTGATTCAGTTGTATTTAAACAGCTTTATTGATCTTTACAGTTTTTAGTTGAGCTCTTCCAATAACTTCCGTTTCGAACAGAATGAATAATTTTTTAGCCATTTTTATGCAGTATAACCCATTTCATAAAGAAAATACTTTTTAGATATAATCAAGGTTACATCTTATGTCATAGCTGCCCTATAAAAAATGTTGAGATTTTCAAATACATTTTATTCCAGTGATATCGTTTCTATCAATAATTTTTTGAGACTGCTAAATTAAATTTTTAACCAAGCAAGCTCTTATATAAGCAAACAGTTTTTTTTCTATTTAATATACACTCATTTTATATGAAAGGAAGCTCATTAAACGCGTCTTTTTTTAACTACGGCGAACAGTGAAAAATTGATTTGTAACTATTGTTTTGTTATTGGTCCTATTTTAATTTACAAGAAATAGCAATACAGACTCTAGAGTGTTCACAAACAAAGATCTTTTAAAATTCAAAATTAAGACTCATATCTAGGTCAGCACGGGTCAGGATACCCAAAAGTTAGATACGGTTTCAAATACGAACCACTAGCCCTATCTTCTTGTCCTTTCTCTCTGTCTAATCTCTCCCCTGTCTAGTCTTCCCCTGTGTCATCTCTTCTGTAACTCGTTTCTCTGTTGTCCATTCTCGCCAGTCTCACCTCTTCTGTGCCTTATGTCTAAGTATCTCATTTTCCGCCCTGCCTTATCTCTCCCTTGTCTCATCTTTTACCTGTCTTTCCTCTCCGTAGTCTTGTCTCTACATGAATATGTCTTCCACGTCAGATCTTGCCTCTGTCTCATCTCCCCGTGTCGCATCTCTCAAGTATGCGAATGAATCGCTTTCAAACTTTCTTTCAGCCCATCTTTCAGCGGTTGTTGTCAATTGAATCGTTGCTGGCAGTCCAGTAGAGATTGCACATCGTCATGGCCAACTGCATGTTCGTTGTCACCCTGCCGAAGCAGCGAGAGAGCGACTTGGACCCGGCCCACCTCCTTGAAGATGGCGACGTTGACGAAGTGGCTGACCGCGGCGGCGATAGCGCTGATTTTGAATCGTCTGGCAATCTGATCCAGGCTGCGGTGAGTGTGGCGTTTAATTGTTAGACAAATAAAAAGTTTGTTATGTATGCAAACGTTTTCGGCTTATAACAAAAACATTTTTACACCTGCCCTAGTTGGGCCAGATGTGCAGCCGACAGCACAGCCGCAGATATTGCGCCGCGCCTTTGAAGGCTGCGTACGACTGTTCAGTCCATGGACCCATTTAACAGCTGGGTGAACTAAAGCAATGCAGAGTTAAGTGTCTTTCTAAAGGACACAGATTGTTCCAGCTGGAGTCGGGAATCGAACCCCCGACCTTCAAGTTGTGAGTCCTACGCTCTAACCACTAGGCTAAAACCTCTTGTTATGACAGAATTACTGCTAGATCTATTAAGACAGTTTAATCCACAATGAACCTAAGACAGGTTATCATCATGATTATTATTATTGTTTTCAGCGCCAACGCTTTAAACGAAGTCGCGTAAGTTTTATAATTGCTTTGATATTGGTATAGTTGGCAATCTGGTGATGACTTACATGTTTTTGCTTAAGCACCTGTGAAACTTACCCGTGCGTACCCTTTCATATTGGCTCGGTTTTTTTCTATTCTACTCATTTAAATTCTACACGCGAGTAGGAGCTGTAAGCTGTAAGCTGTCATTCAACAATCTGTAAGCTGTCATTCAACAATCTGTAAGCTGTCATTCAACAATCCGTAAGCTGTCATTCAACAATCTGTAAGCTGTCATTCAACAATCTGTAAGCTGTCATTCAACAATCTGTAAGCTGTCATTCACGAATCTGTAAGCTGTCATTCAACAATCTGTAAGCTGTCATTCAACAATCTGTAAGCTGTCATTCAACAATCTGTAAGCTGTCATTCAACAATCCGTAAGCTGTCATTCAACAATCTGTAAGCTGTCATTCACGAATCTGTAAGCTGTCATTCAACAATCTGTAAGCTGTCATTCAACAATCTGTAAGCTGTCATTCAACAATCTGTAAGCTGTCATTCAACAATCCGTAAGCTGTCATTCAACAATCTGTAAGCTGTCATTCAACAATCTGTAAGCTGTCATTCAACAATCTGTTAGTTGTCGATTTTTTACGTAGAATCTGTGATGTTGACTGATATTCCAGAATCGGGAGAATTTTCATTTTAATATTTTACAGTTTGTATTCAATAATCCCTTTGCAGAGATCGCAGAATATTTTAGCGTAAAGTAGAAGTTTTGCTCCGTCCACCACTTCACACCCGATCCAGAATCCGACAGTTTCATCTTCCGACGCAGGCGTTGCAAGCGGCGGTTCAAACATCGCCAGCGCTTCGTCAACTGCCAGCGGCGCCACGGGAGCTACCACCTCTTTGGCCTCCACGGCCGCTGCAACAGTTGCCGCAGTAGCTGCCGCGGCTGTTGTTGCTGCTGCTCCAAGTACAACGGATGCAGCACCTAGCGTGGTTAGCGGGTCCGTGCCGAGTGTGAACAGTGACGACTGCGTTGCTGAGAGACCTCTGATGCCGGACTGCGAGACGCCAGGCGTCAGAAAGGTACATCACTTGCAGACAGTAACCTCAAAATTTCCGCAGCAACAACCTCACTCCCAAGCCTACACCCCACTCCCTAGCTAACCCACCTCACTCCCTAGCCTACCCACCTCACTCACTAGCCAAACTCACTCTTTAGCCAACTAACCTCACTCCCTGACCAACCAACCTCAATCCCTAGCCACCCACCTCACTCCTTTGCCAACCCACCTTTCTCCCTAGCCTACATACCTCACTCCCTAGCCTACAAACCTCACTCCATAGCCAACCCACCTCACTCCCAAGCCTTAACCCCGTCACTCACGTGAACTTTTACACAGGTAGTATTAAGGAAAGGAATCTGAAACTGATACCCGCTTACATCCGCTCATCAACAATAGCGTTCGGCCCTGAAGCCGCCTCAGTCGCCCCTGTCTGATCGGCACGTTGACTTCACTTTGGAATCCGTTACCAGCGCCAACGCTTTGGAGATGCACGATCGGCCGGAGTCAGCGGCATCGGGTGCCAGCGGCAGCGAAGTTGGCGTCGACTCTGTCGACTTTGACCAGGAGGCCGCCAATCAGAGGAGCATCCAGCGGGTTGACCGGCTGTCTAAGAAGCACAAGCGGCCCCTTACTCCAACAGAGGTGAGCTGCGCAACATTTTATTAGCCAATGCTTAAAATTGGCTGTTACCCGGAATCACCTCAATTAAAAATATCTTTTTTAACTCCGTTTCTCGAGTGACAGAATATCTTTTAATAACTCCGTCACTCGCGTGACAAAATCTCTTTTACAACTCCGTTTCTCGAGTGACAGAATCTCTTTTAATAAATCCGTCACTCGAGTGACAAAATCTCTTATTAATAACTCCGTCACTCGAGTGAGAGAATCTCTTTTTAATAAATCCGTCACTCGAGTGACAGAATCTCTTTTTAATAAATCCGTCATTGCCTACCACGCAGTTAATCTTTTTAATAATTCCGTCACTCGAGTGACAGAACATCTTTTTTAATAACTACGTCGTTCCCTACCGCCGTTATTCATTTTTATAACTCCGTCACTTCGTGTTACAAATCTCTGTGAGTCATTTTTGACAGGTGACAGAATCACTTCTAGTCACCATTTGAGTAGGGACTCGAGTGTCATTGAATTTTTATGTACTTTTACTCGTTCTGAAATTGCCACAGATTGTCCGCCTTGAGCTGGAGGAGAATTCTCTGTTCTACACGCTGACGCCCATGAGCAAGGGCATATACATTCAGATCGTGTGTCTCTGCCCGGCCAAGACAGCAGAAGCACTGCTTAGCCGCCTGATGTTTCTGGGCATCGGCCGGCGCAACAACACCAGCGTGAATCTGTTCCATCCCACAGTAAGCCGCGCCGGCAGAGACAACAACAATCAGGATACTGATGATGACGATGCCGAAGGTGCCGTCGACTCTAAGCGGATGCAGGTGGGTCTTATTAAAGGCTTGCGATTGGTTAGTGTTTTTACCGGATCTTCTATCAATCTATCTCTGATCGACTCAAACGAGTGTTCACACCTGTCTCTCCCGTGATTGAGTGCTGCTTCTTATTTAGTATTACATGTCTTTTACAACGGTTTAATCAACTTTCGCTATTAATCCCTACCGCATTTTAATATATACCACCTTTATTCCCTTCCGCCATTATTCCGTACGCCGTTCTACCTATTGCCGTTAATCCATACTGCCGTAAATCCCTACTACCGTTAATCCCTACTGCCTTTTAATCCTTACTGGCGTTAATCCTTACTTCTCCTAATCCTTAATTTCATTAACCCCATTGCTTTTAACCCCTGCTGCCTTTAATTCTTTCGGTCGTTAATCCCCACTGCCGTTAATCCCTACCGTATTTGATTACTACCGCCGTTGCTACCTATTGCCGTTAATCCCTTCTGCTGTTAATCTCTACTTCTGTTAATCCCTACTGCCGTTTATTCTCACTGCCGTTAATCCCTACTGCCCTTAATCCCTACTGCCGTTAGCCACTTCCGTTAATCCCTACTGCCCTTAATCCCTACTGCTGTTAGCCACTTCCGTTAATCCATACTGCCGTTAGCCACTTCCATTAATCCTACTGCCGTTAGCCACTTCCGCTAATCCCTACTGCCGTTAGCCACTTCCATTAATCCTACTGCCGTTAGCCACTTCCATTAATCCTACTGCCGTTAGCCACTTCCATTAATCCTACTGCCGTTAGCCACTTCCGCTAATCCCTACTGCCGTTAGCCACTTCCATTAATCCTACTGCCGTTAGCCACTTCCATTAATCCTACTGCCGTTAGCCACTTCCGCTAATCCCTACTGCCGTTAGCCACTTCCGTTAATCCCTACTGCCGTTAGCCACTTCCGTTAATCCCTACTGCCGTTAGCCACTTCCATTAATCCTACTGCCGTTAGCCACTTCCGCTAATCCCTACTGCCGTTAGCCACTTCCGTTAATCCCTACTGCCGTTAGCCACTTCCGTTAATCCCTTCTGCCGTTAGCCACTTCCGCTAATCCCTACTGCCGTTTATTCTTGCTGCTGTTAATGCCTTTAGTCTTTAAATGTCTAAAACCGCTCTGTAACTTTAAAAAGGCCTTTATGAACTCCATGCGCGCTCGACTGATGGTTAGCCAAGTGTATCGCACTGTCATGGATAAGGGCCGCTGGACCTTTGACTTTGTCTGCTTCCTGATCTGCGCCGCCATCATAGCCGCCGTGGGTCTAGCCACCAATTCATCTGTCAACACGGTCAGTGCCCTTCTGTTCCTTTTTGAAGTTATTAGTATTCGATCAGTTTGTCGCTACTCTCTGTGTTTTCGAATATATTTGAATTGGTATTACAACTGTTCTGTACTTATTAAACATTGTAACTTGACAAATGAAGCTCATTTAGATCATGGCACATGCAGCAACATCACTCACTTCTCTCCTGCACCCACCTCACTCCTTAGCTGTACCCTCCCCACTCTTTACCTACACCCATCCCATTCATTACCTGCACCTACCTCACTCCTTAGCTGCACACACCTCACTCCTTAGCTGTACCAGCCTCACTCCTTAGGTTCACCCACATCACTCCTAATGTGCACCCATCTCACTCCTTAGCTTCACTCACCCCACTCTTTACCTACACCCATCCCATTCATTACCTGCACCTACCTCACTCATTAGCTGCACACACCTCACTCCTTAGCTGTACCAGCCTCACTCCTTAGGTTCACCCACATCACTCCTAATGTGCCCCCATCTCACTCCTTAGCTGCACCCGCCTCACTCCTTAGCTGTACCAGCCTCACTCCTTAGGTTCACCCACATCACTCCTAATGTGCACCCATCTCACTCCTTTGCTGCAGCCGCCTCACTCCTTAGCTGTACCAGCCTCACTCCTTAGCTGCACACACCTCACTCCTTAGCTGTACCAGCCTCACTCCTTAGCTGCACACACCTCACTCCTTAGCTGTACCAGCCTCACTCCTTAGGTTCACCCACATCACTCCTAATGTGCACCCATCTCACTCCTTAGCTGCACCCACCTCACTCCTTAGCTTCACTCACCCCACTCTTTATCTACACTCAATTTTCTATCTCAATTATTACCTGCACCTACCTCACTCTTTAGCTATATACACCTCACTCCTTAGCTGCAACCTTAATCGAACAATGTAATTTTATCCGTCTTACATTTTGCGTCTCTGTTTTTGGACTTTTAATTTATTGCTCTGTCTGTAGTTTGAGCCTGGTTGAGTTTATATAGCCAGTCGTGTGCTCATCATTCGCAAGCTTTGTATGCTGCTCTGACTGCTTTAACAAATAACGATTGAAAGGATATAATTTTTCAACGCCGTTGCAAAAACCGATAGACTCACCTTTACCTGTGTAATATTCTATTCAATATCGATCTAACACAGGCCGGATCGGCAGTCGAGCACTTTATACTCGAGCACGCATTTATAAAGATGGCATTTGAATAGCGCGAAGCAGGTTCTGCTTTATAATCAGCTATGCTTGACTTTCGTCATCGTTTTAGGAAGTCTGGCCTCAGACAGAGGGCCGCTTTCGCACCGCATGGCATTCTTGCTTAGTGCTTTCGTGTCCAGTCTCATTACAGTCTATTGTACTATTGCACTCTTTTTGTTTTGCATAAGCAGTAGATGTCGTCTATATTGATTGCATCAGTCACTGATTGTTGTCGCTACTGTACTCGAGCCATTTGCACCTGCGCTAATCTCTTAAAAGCTTTCGAAATCTCGCTTATTTAAGTGTGCAAGCCTAATATTGTGTGGGCGCTTACTGATTATTTTGTCTTATTTTTTTTCCGTCACTTTACTGTCAATCAGAGGTTGGGGTTGAATGGCAGAGCGGTCAAACGCGTCTGCCTCTCGCACCAAGGTCCCTAAACTCGATTCCGCGGCGAGGCCACAATTCATTTTGGGGCGGAACCGCAGAGAGAAGGCTTGGTGTCTTGTCGTGCAAATAACGCCCTTGAGGGTCAACCTGTAAGACACAGTAGAAGTGTATTGTGAATCAAAATGTGTAACTGAACTTAGTTGAACAAAGCTAATTTTAGAAAGTTAACGGGGTTATGTGAGTTAGTTACATTTTATTTAGCGGAGTACATAGTGTGACCAAACTTGACGATGCGTCTTTGCATGGAAGCAGTGTATGATAAAGCGTTGTGCGTAGGACTATATTAGTCCTCAATTTCGATGACATCTTTACCTAACTATTTTATGAGTTCGAAAACCTTGAAAGCAATTATATAAATTACCCGATAATCACACCCATTTTCACCCGGTGCACAACTTTTAAATATATTCAATCAGTCTTTTTTTGCATGAAAAATACCGAATTTTTTGTAATTCGTGTACTTTTACTGCTATTGTGTTTTGAACGAAGAGATTGATGTTATCTGAGTAAGTGACCATAGTAATAATGGGATAATCCCATTTCATTGAGTGGCCTTGGGGATGATGTGATAATGCCGTCTCGCTGAATGACTATGGGGATATTGCGATAATGCCGTCTCGCTGAATGACTATGGGGATATTGCGATAATGCCGTCTCGCTGAATGACTATGGGGATATTGCGATAATGCCATCTCGCTGAATGACTATGGGGATATTGCGATAATGCCGTCTCGCTGAATGACTATGGGGATATTGCGATAATGCCATCTCGCTGAATGACTATGGGGATATTGCGATAATGCCGTCTCGCTGAATGACTATGGGGATATTGTGATAATGCCGTCTCGCTGAATGACTATGGGGATATTGCGATAATGCCATCTCGCTGAATGACTATGGGGATATTGCGATAATGCCGTCTCGCTGAATGACTATGGGGATATTGCGATAATGCCATCTCGCTGAATGACTATGGGGATATTGCGATAATGCCATCTCGCTGAATGACTATGGGGATATTGCGATAATGCCATCTCGCTGAATGACTATGGGGATATTGCGATAATGCCGTCTCGCTGAATGACTATGGGGATATTGCGATAATGCCATCTCGCTGAATGACTATGGGGATATTGCGATAATGCCGTCTCGCTGAATGACTATGGGGATATTGCGATAATGCCATCTCGCTGAATGACTATGGGGATATTGCGATAATGCCGTCTCGCTGAATGACTATGGGGATATTGTGATAATGCCGTCTCGCTGAATGACTATGGGGATATTGCGATAATGCCATCTCGCTGAATGACTATGGGGATATTGCGATAATGCCGTCTCGCTGAATGACTATGGGGATATTGCGATAATGCCATCTCGCTGAATGACTATGGGGATATTGCGATAATGCCATCTCGCTGAATGACTATGGGGATATTGCGATAATGCCATCTCGCTGAATGACTATGGGGATATTGCGATAATGCCATCTCGCTGAATGACTATGGGGATATTGCGATAATGCCATCTCGCTGAATGACTATGGGGATATTGCGATAATGCCGTCTCGCTGAATGACTATGGGGATATTGCGATAATGCCATCTCGCTGAATGACTATGGGGTTATTGCGATAATGCCATCTCGCTGAATGACTATGGGGATATTGCGATAATGCCATCTCGCTGAATGACTATGGGGATATTGCGATAATGCCATCTCGCTGAATGACTATGGGGATATTGCGATAATGCCATCTCGCTCAATGACTATGGAAATAATTATCACACTGTTGTGATGTAGTGAGTTTGCGTTGAGAATCCTAGACAAAGACTTCTCGCTTACGTAACCCGATATGAGCTGAATTCTACCTGTGATTTCTACCCCATGCCTGCAGGTGGCGAGCATGCTCCTGTCACCATTCATGGGCCCAATCTTGGCACTGACATTCAGCTGGCGATTGAAGCGATTCAAAGCTGTTCTGCACTCCGTCTACAACACCCTGCTAGCCTCAGGCATCATCTTCTTAACTGGCTTTCTAATGCTATTCGTGCTCATTGGTCCCCTGCTGTTGCTAGGCGTGTCCGATTTTCCCACGAAAGAGATGACGGACCGCGGCCAGCACGCCAGTCTCCTGTTTGGCATCATCGTGGCTTCGGCATCAGCCTACGGCGTCTCCGTCTCCGTGCTGCAGGGCGACCATTCGGCCAATGTTGGGGTGGCCATCTCGGCTAGCCTTCTACCGCCTGTGGCCAACTCCGGCATGCTGCTGGCCTATTGCCTCATGGCCGCCTTCAGGCCGCCTGTTCTCATTGCTCCAGCCGATGCAGCCGCTTCTAATGCCACGGCTGAATACATTCAATCATTGAAGCCGCCAAGTTGCTCTTATCAGCACTTTAAGTGAGTCCGTTAACTTTAGAAAGACCCATATACAGGAAAATTTTGATTCAGATGGTAGACTTCCACGAAAATCTCTTATTCGGTTTGGGAGCTATTGTGAAGCAGGCAGTGCGTGCTTGAAATGCCCCGTGGTATTCCCCCATGGCGGCGGGGGTAAAATATCGTGGTCTTCCCCCATGGCGGCGGGGGTAAAATATCGTGGTCTTCCCCATGGCGGCGGGGGTAAAATAGCGTGGTCTTTCCCCATGGCGGCAGGGGTAAAATATCGTGGTCTTCCTCATGGCGGCGGGGGTAAAATAGCGTGGTCTTTCCCCATGGCGGCGGGGGTAAAATATCGTGGTCTTCCCCATGGCGGCGGGGGTAAAATATCGTGGTCTTTCCCCATGGCGGCGGGGGTAAAATAGCGTGGTCTTTCTACTGTTAATGAAAATGTTTTCAGCTAGCATTCTTGGTTAGATTTTAAACTATCGGCGACTATCTGGTATGAATTGTTAGAACAGCGCATTGATTTTTTGCCTCTCCAATAAGGAAATTATCATGGATCGATTTGATTTGATTTCCAGAACCGTCTTGTGAGGATTATCGGGGATAGATTTTGAGCTAAACCTGTTGATTTTAAGATCCCCTTGTGAGTAAGCCATTCAAAGATTCTTGATGCCTTTATTTAACAAAACTTTGCAGCCAGTTCGTATTCAAGCCCACCTATGTGTGCAGTGTCACCTTTGAGCTGCTCATCATGAGCGCGCAGAGCATGGTACTGTGCCTGCTAAACATCGTCATCATTGTGCTGTGCAGCTACTTCTGGCTGGCCCTGAAGGAGGTCGCCCCGGACAGGACTGAGCGTAGCGACGCCAATCGGGAATTCTTTAGTCACGACATTCGCTACGCCAGGGAGAACAATGAGTGCCTGCACGGCGATTCGCGCTCCCAGCTCCAGTCGGAATTTGCCGGCTTTAAAAAGCTCATACTTCCGAGTGCCAGCTCACAGGCGGCTGTTGAAAAGTTTGCCGAACGCCTTCAGGATGTCATGGCCGACACCAACTATATGACAATCTGCGCCAGCAGTCGGGCCGGGCCCCTGCCGCTAGATCCGTCCAATGCCAAACGATTGGCGCGAACTTTGAGCGTCCGACAGCGTCGCAGTCTGGGCAACCACAGAGCGGCCAAATCGGCGCCGCTCCGACCGTTGCAGGATGCCAGCGGCGCTTCCTCTAGCGGGACCTCGCTGTCGACTGAAGCCGAGCCGGACGGAAAAAGGCACGGCCGTTTCTCAGTAAAGACCAGCTTCGCTGTTTGACGTGTTTTCAGTTTAAAAACATGACAAGCAAATTATAAGTGACTAAGGCTTATTAAAGTTTCTACTTTCCTGGTCTTTGTATCATAAGCATTCTCATTTTACAATACCTATTTGACTTGTCTAAGTAGGCACTGCGTAAAGCTTTTTCGCTACATATAGGCTGTTATCAGGGCTCGTAGTTCGTAGTATTTGTAAGTAGTCTAGGTTATTCTCTGACTTTCCATTGCTGTCCCTATTAAGGCACTGAACTCCTTTGACGATTGGCTTTACTCGCAGTAGTATGCCATGTCTGCCACGTCACTTTTTTCTGATGCGCATAACAAACAAAAAATTGCTAGGACACAATTTTTTCTTTATTAGTTTTTATAACACTGTTTGACTATGGTTTTACAATATAGTGCGCCTTTGATTGGCGTAGATGTGTACAGTACTGTGCCTTTGTGTAACAGGTATAGTGAATTCGCTATCAAACTGAACAGAACACAAAGCGAGCCATGCTAACTTAAACAGACCACAAACAGCTTATTAACGTTTTTTTCAGCTAATGGCCACTTTTGCCGTTTTTGGACGGGTTAAGCTTTTACTACCTTAGTTTCGTGCGTCTGTTGATTGCCGTGCAGACATCGTGTTGCATTACTGTTGTGTACGAAGTGTTGATATGTAGTAGTTTTTGCTATACTTTTTTATCAAATGCTCTTAAGTGAGCTTCCCTGTGCTTAGCACAATCAACAGCTACTCTTATTTAGTGGCATAAACCTTAGACTGCAAGTAACCAAAATTCTGGAAACATGCTATTTTTATTCCCGATTGAACTTTCAGATTGATGAGTAAGATAATATACATGCCTGTAATTTATACTAGTATAGTAAATAACAACCATTTGTACTGTTTAACGTACAGTATTTTTGATTTTCTTCTTTGTTCATGGTGGCGTTACTTTCTAAAGTTTCCTTTTCTGTGTAAAGCAGATAAAGTACCGCGGCACAAAATTCACATCGTAATCTTGTTTACCTTTTGTCTGATAAATAATTTTATAAAATCTTAATCACATTTCTGTTTTGATTTAGTTTAATAGACACATATTTAAAGCATAATTCTTTTACTTTATTTTCTCCTTGATATAGTGTAGAATAAATAAACGCCTCAACTCAACGCCTTTCAAATTTAATAAAAAATGCCGATTCTGTGGTTTCTTGATTCTTGTTTTAAAACATCAATACAATTTATATATTTTTAGTCCCTCCTTCACTCGATCAAAAATTAATTAGTCGCCGTAATCTATGCTTTCCTATAGATTTACAATGTTAACGAAAAAATGCGCTACTTTAAAGTGTCGGCGTTAGTGTGTTAAAATCATTGTTACAAGTAAAACACCCGTCAGTATAAGACGCAAATTATCTTATTTGTTTTTTGACCAAAACTTTCGCAAAAATGCTATACTTTTAAAATCAATGTGGTGTACATCACATGCATTTTGTGCGTAACATAATGTTGCAGAAAATTATTTTTCGAAATTGCTATAATAGTATAGCAATATTAAATATTAAAAAACTAGAACATTAAAGGTCTGCTTTACTTCAACATCAAGATACCCACTGAAACACTCAAAGACACCCATCACCTATTACAAGCGGTCTCAAACATAGGTCTTATAAAGCTGTGCATAATTCAGACATATATATGTAAAATCCTCTCAAGACCATAAGTCTAAAATAAATATATTACGCGTGGTTTGCAAAACTAAAATGACAACGGATAACTGATACTAGCGGATTCGTCAGACACGTATTCGTCGACCTAACAAAATAAAAAATACCATGCATTAATCAAAGTTGATACAAAATGCTTTTGTAAACTAATTGTCTAATCTTAGCTATTTTATTAGTATAAAATAAAATAACTGTTTATTTCTGAAGTCTCTAATTGAAAGAAGAGTGAGTTACTTTTTTATTTAAACCTGAAAGCTACGCTATTTTCTTAGAACTCACGTGGTCACTGACATTGTCACTCTATAAAAATGAACACGTAAAAGTAACGTTGCTCTCTTCTTTAAAGCCTAAACTTAATTAATTTAAATTGTAAATTAATATATTTGTTAGTGTTTTTGTTCGATTGTTCTCTTATCAAATGGCCATTCCCCATCCACTCAAAGACCCTAACCTACATTTTCACTTATACTCAGCAACAGTCAAAAGTTCCACCCTCCAAGCGAGATAGAATTTTTCTCACTTATAGTGAGTGACGCAACTTGTGGCACGTAGCGAAGCTTATTGTCACTTGGGGGGCTTGGGTCTGTGTAATGGTACAAAACTGCGTAACTTTCAGTCTATTTTTTAGTCAAATTTTCAGTCTAATTCACACACACGATGGCCCGGCAAATGACTAATGCTCAACGATGGCGTGCTGTTGGAATTCTGGAAGTCAGTGTGTCCATCAGCGAAGTTGCTCGCAGATCTTCTGCAGACTCGGTTCCTACCGTTTGCCGACGCTGCTTTTGGAGGAGTTGGCAACTGCATTTTCCAGGATGATAACGCACCGCCACACCGAGCCGATGCTGTTGGTCAAGTGAAAGAGCAGCTACTGATCCGCACTCTGTGCTGGCCTTCCCGGTCCCCAGACATGAATCCAATCAAGCATGTCTGGGACTTTCTAAAGCGCAGCATTCGAAAAGAGAATGCACCACAGAATGCTTCGGAGCTGCATCACGCCATTGCAAATGCTTGGCAGCAACTTCCCCAGGACTTTCTGCACCGCATCATCCTGGGAATGCCCTTCTGAGTCGCCGCTCTTCTGTGTGCGAGGGGATCCCACCCCTCGGGGATCAAGCTCATATATTTTTGTCTATATGTTAGGCACATAAAACTTGTGTTAAACTTTTTTGACTTTGAATTATAATAATTGTCTAAGTGAGACATAATGGTTTTGGCCATGCCAGATGGCCAAGCCCATGGACTATTCTGCAATTAATGCATTAATGCAGATAACTACATAAAATGATCTACCAATCACTTTGGTAGCAAATACAAAAAATGTAGCAATGCTAAAAACGAAAAGTATTTTACTACAAAAAAGTACTTACAAAGTTATTTCCAGCAAGTTTGACTTTTGTTCACTTGGTTAGGACCTATCTACAATTGAAACTGTTATATCCAATCATATGTTGTAAAGTAAAAATATAAACAAAGGGGTTGCAATTCTTCCAAAATGTTTTTGAATTGAATAGCTATATATTAAATTTGCATGAATTTTTTAATTTTTCATTTATGCATGTTTCTCTTCTCAGTATACAACAAACAAGTATTTTACTTTTAGCCCATAGCTATGTTATTTGTATTTACAAATGCTGTTGAAGGTTTTACTGACAGCCTAGAGATCTATGATCCTTACCATTTTCCTTCATAGTGTCTGCCTAAACCAAAATATAAAAGCTCACTAGAAAATATATTTGTAACAAAAATATACTTAAAAATAATTCTTTGCAAGCAAATTTGAATATTCCACACATTCAATTTTTTGGCAAAATTAGATTTTTAGTTCTTAGACCATAGACAGAAAAAATTGTAAAACATTTTTTATGGTCTGTAGAAAATGTACCAAACAGTGTCTTCATATTATTATAGCTTATTGATAAAACTTCCTCTATAACAAAAACTAAATTTCATGCACTATGCATTATATTGTCAATCCTTAGGATTGACTTAAAAGGCACCTTCGGATTTTTAAGAAGCATACCATATCTGAAAAAGATACCACTAACATTCAACAACTTTAAAAATTGATTTGCTTTAAATTTATTAACTTAAGTAAACTTGTTACGTTTATAAAATTTTAATTGAATTATTTCAGATTAAGTGATTGGCTATTGTCCGTAGCTAAAGCAGCCATCAAGACTCCTCAGAATGCAAACAGACAAGGCTCCAGATGTCCAACCGCCTGATGCTGGCACTGTTGCTGCCTCTCCTAGTGACTTGGAGTTTTCGCAACAAGGGCAACAAGAAACTTCGGATTTGGCATTGAGTCCTAGGCACACAGCTGCATCTAGTCCCAGCAAGCAGCAGCAATCTGGCGTGTCTGTCATCAGTGGCAGTATGCCCCAGCAGCCTCCGCGTCGTCATCGTGAGAACACCCCGCTGCTGCAGGCCCAGGAGAGCGCCGCCTCCGAGACTGAAGGCGAAGTTGACGTAGCCGGAGCCGCTCACTATGCCGACGACGCGGAATTCGCATCGCTAATCCGCGAAACCCTGCGCGCTATCGAGCTGGGGGTTAATCCGGAGAGGATCTATCAGGGCAGCAGCGGCAGCTACTTTGTTCGCGACTCCGGCGGGGTAAGCACTGTAGCTGCGTGTTCCGGGTTTCAAAGCTGCAAAGCTTCGTGTCAGCATGCCTAAGTCTTTTAAGTCTGGGAACATTATGTCCACAAGGTTCAGGGGGTGAGTGTCAGAGCGGTCTAACGCGTTTGCCTCTCGCACCAAGGTCCCTGTGCTCGATTCCGCGGCGAGGCCACATTTATTTGGGGCGCAGCCGCCGAGAGAAGGCTTGGGGGCTTGTCGTGCAACTGACGCCTTTGAGGGCCAACCTTCAAGGCACAGTGTAAGTGTACACTACCTGACGATGAGAAAGGTATACTCTCTGCCTGTGTGAGTGTTTGCCTGCGTTATTAATATTATTATAATATTATATTATTGTTATATATCAACCACCGCGCAATTGCTGTGGATGCGTAATAGAAATATATAACTATAAATTATATATAGTATTAGTAATATAATTACATTATTACTTGCGAGCCATAATTAGCTGCGAGTGTTGACAATCAACTTATGAAATTGAGAACCAACTAGACACTGAGCAGACGACGTTTACTAAGTGCCACGGTGTTCTATTGCCTATCTGTAGTTTGCATCGGCAAAAATAGTAAATAGGCTTCAAGTGTTTGCATTTGATAAGCTAATAGCCCACTTAGTCTAATTTAATCTTTTGCAACCAATTTTACTGATAAGAACAGTGACAAGTATTGAATCAGGAATAAAAATGTTATTCTGATTTTATAAAATTGTAAATTTGCTTAGTAACGCGTGTTGACTCGCCTTGATACCGTATACTCCAACATGCTACTCATAGTAAATGCATGAGTAACCATCTCGGTTTCGAAGTAACACACATCATTATAAAAACTGGCGAATGCTTGGATTACAGATATCCGATAACTCATTTGATGTGAAAATGGCGATGGGATCATACTGAAGTGTCATAGCCGATCATACGGGGGTGTCATGGCTGATAATACGGAAGTGCCATGGCTGATAATACTGGAGTATCATGACCAATCATATTGGAGTATCATGACCAATCATATTGGAGTATCATGACCAATCATATTGGAGTATCATGACCAATCATATTGGAGTATCATGACCAATCATATTGGAGTATCATGACCAATCATGGCGGCCCCGTATGAATAGCTAATGAAAGTATTCTTGGCAAAGAAAGCAATTAGAGTTACCTAAAATCGTTAAACGTGTTCACAAAATATTCTTATATAATTTTATCCTTTCTTGTTCTCAATCGAAATTTAATATTTTTTTGTTCAGAAAAAAATCGGTGTCTTCAAGCCCAAAGATGAGGAACCCTACGGCCGATTGAATCCCAAATGGACCAAATGGATGCACAAAATGTGCTGCCCCTGCTGCTTCGGCCGGTCATGTCTGGTGCCAAATCAGGGCTACCTGTCCGAGGCTGGCGCCTCCATCGTTGACCATCGTCTGGGACTGGGCATTGTGCCAAATACTAAGGTGCGCCATCTTGCTTGACGTCTTACAACAAGTACATCGGTTGTACTTTTAATTTTAGTTCTTTAAATGAAACCATGCATGGCCTCACTGTTGCGTATCAGGTTGTTCGCCTGGCCTGCGACGTGTTCAACTATACCCCAATGGACCGGTTGCAAGTGCGCACTAAGCGCAACCTGGCCAATAGGCTGCCCCGTGTTGGCCGGCGCTTTCACCGCATCAACTTGCCGCTTAAGGTTAGCTGGGTTGGGTCCGAGTGAGTGCCTGATTGAATATAGAATTCTCAGTGATTGGCCGGCAGGAAATGGCATTTTGTGAATACCTGATTGGAAATGGGGCTGTGTGACTGGCAAGCTGGAAATGGAGCTGTGTGACTGGCAAGCTGTAAATGGAGCTGTGTGACTGGCAAGCTGGAAATGGAGCTGTGTGACTGGCAAGCTGTAAATGGGGTTGTGTGACTGGCAAGCTGGAAACGGTGTTGTGTGACTGGCAGACCGGAGATGGGGCTGTGTGACTGGCAGACCGGAAATGGGGCTGTGTGACTGGCAAGCTGGAAATGGAGCTGTGTGACTGGCAAGCTGGAAATGGGGCTGTGTGACTGGCAAGCTGGAAATGGGGTTGTGTGACTGGCAAGCTGGAAACGGTGTTGTGTGACTGGCAGACCGGAGATGGGGCTGTGTGACTGGCAGACCGGAAATGGGGCTGTGTGACTGGCAAGCTGGAAATGGAGCTGTGTGACTGGCAAGCTGGAAATGGGGCTGTGTGACTGGCAAGCTGGAAATGGAGCTGTGTGACTGGCAAGCTGGAAATGGAGCTGTGTGACTGGCAAGCTGGAAATGGAGCTGTGTGACTGGCAAGCTGGAAATGGAGCTGTGTGACTGGCAGACCGGAAATGGGGCTGTGTGACTGGCAGACCGGAAATGGGGCTGTGTGACTGGCAGACCGGAAATGGGGCTATGTGACTGGCAGACCGGAAATGGGGCTGTGTGACTGGCAAGCTGGAAACGGAGCTGTGTGACTGGCAGACCAGAAATGGGGCTGTGTGACTGGCAGACCGGAAATGGGGCTGTGTGACTGGCAAGCTGGAAATGGGGCTGTGTGACTGGCAGACCGGAAATGGGGCTGTGTGACTGGCAAGCTGGAAATGGGGCTGTGTGACTGGCAAGCTGGAAATGGGGCTGTGTGACTGGCAGACCGGAAATGGGGCTGTGTGACTGGCAAGCTGGAAATGGGGCTGTGTGACTGGCAAGCTGGAAATGGGGCTGTGTGACTGGCAGACCAGAAATGGGGCTGTGACTGGCAGACCAGAAATGGGGCTGTGTGACTGACAGACCGGAAATGGGGCTGTGTGACTGGCAGACCAAAGATAAAAATCAGAGGAACCCACAACGCGCAGGTGGGCTCGTTTCAAACCTTTGTTGATGGCTACAAGGACGCAGATCATTGGTTGAGACGCTTCGAAATCGAACCGCTGCCACAGTCGGTTAGCGAAGACTTTCAGTACCAGTTTGAGAAGCTGGTTGTGCTGGACTATCTCATTCGCAATACGGATCGAGGCAACGACAACTGGCTAATAAGTTACGGCAAGCCGGAGATTGAGGCGCCTGATAAGTCTGACCCCGTTGCGGATAGCGGACTGGTCGATGAGCTGGGCGATGTAAGTGCTACTGTAGAACTACTGGGCTTGAACATTCGGGTAGGATTGGAACAGTTTCTAGATACTCAGGTGGGATCGGAACTGTTTCTAGATACTCAGGTGGGATCGGAACTGTTTCTAGATACTCAGGTGGGATCGGAACTGTTTCTAGATACTCAGGTAGGATCGGAACTGTTTCTAGATACTCAGGTAGGATCGGAACTGTTTCTAGATACTCAGGTAGGATCGGAACTGTTTCTAGATACTCAGGTAGGATCGGAACTGTTTCTAGATACTCAGGTGGGATCGGAACTGTTTCTAGATACTCAGGTGGGATCGGAACTGTTTCTAGATACTCAGGTGGGATCGGAACTGTTTCTAGATACTCAGGTAGGATCGGAACTGTTTCTAGATACTCAGGTGGGATCGGAACTGTTTCTAGATACTCAGGTAGGATCGGAACTGTTTCTAGATACTCCGGTGGGATCGGAACTGTTTCTAGATACTCCGGTGGGATCATAACTGTTTCTAGATACTCAGGTGGGATCGCAAGTATTCCTCGGGTGGTGTCAAAATCGCTCTCAGCTCTCAGGCTCAGACTCTAAGATCTAACAAACAACTTCCTAATGTGGCAGGACTGGGGCATTGTTCAGCAGCCGAAGATTCAGATAGCGGCCATAGACAATGGCCTGGCATTCCCGTTCAAGCACCCGGACGAATGGCGCGCCTATCCCTACCACTGGGCCTGGCTGGCCCAGGCCAAGGCGCCATTCAGTGAGCGCATCAAATCGCTTGCGCTGCCCCGCCTATCGGACATGCGCTTTGTTCAGTCGCTATGCGACGAACTTGTCTGCTTATTTCGCACCGATCGCGGCTACGACCGGGCCACCTGTGAGCGCCAGATGGAAGTGCTCCGCGGTCAGGCGCTCAATTTAACTAAGGCCATGCAGGACAACCTTAGCCCCGTACAGCTGGTCCAGATGCCAGTGCTAACCATGGAGAGGACGCGAACTAGGCGACCCAGTGCCAACAGCGCGTCCAGCGTGTCAGATGACCAGCAGGCTGCCTATCGAGTGAAGTATTACAAGCGACCATTCTTCTCCTGCTGCTGACCTGACCGGCTGCGGGCCTAGTAGGTCATGGTAGGTCATGAGGAAGTAGGTCATGATAGGTCATGAGGAAGAAGGTCATGATAGGTCATGAGGAAGAAGGTAATAGTAGGTCACGAGAAAGTAGGTCATGATAGGTCATGAGGACGAATGTCATGATAGGTCATTAGGGAAGAAGTCAGAGTATGTCGTGAGGAAGAAGTTCATGGTAGGCCATGTGAAAGATGGTCATGGTATGTCATGAGAAATAAGGTCATGATAGGTCATAAGGAAGTAGGTCATGATAGGTCATTAGGGAAGAAGTCAAAGTATGTCGTGATTATTTCCATGGAAGTATTCGGCAATCAAAACATAAACACTTAATGACTAAAACTTTAAGAGTTATTAATGTTTTCTTTATTAAACAGTGTCTAACAAATCCCTAGAATACAGAAGTCCTTTATCGTTCAATTTTCAATCTCTAGTTAATGATAAAGTGTTATGTTTAAATTATATTTGTTTTATTTTTTCTCAGTGTGATGACTTTTTAGAATAGTCCGTACTCTTGAGCAGATTCGCTGTACATTTTAACTGATGAATTCCATTTCTGATTTCATTACATGCATTCGCACTGTCAGGCTTGTAGAAAATTTCTGACTGACTCTCCGTTTCCGTGTCATTCTGACCCACCTGTTTCCCTGTCCTTCTGACCCACCTGTTTCCGTGTCATTCTGACCCACGTGTTTCCGTGTCCTTCTGACCCACCTGTTTCCGTGTCCTTCTGACCCACCTGTTTCCGTGTCCTTCTGACCCACCTGTTTCCGTGTCCTTCTGACCCACCTGTTTCCGTGTCCTTCTGACCCACCTGTTTCTGTGTCCTTCTGACCCACCTATTTCCGTGTCCTTCTGACCCACCTGTTTCCGTGTCCTTCTGACCCACCTGTTTCCGTGTCCTTCTGACCCACCTGTTTCCGTGTCATTCTGAACCACGTGTTTCCGTGTCCTTCTGACCCACCTGTTTCCGTGTCCTTCTGACCCACCTGTTTCCGTGTCCTTCTGACCCACCTGTTTCCGTGTCCTTCAGACCCACCTGTTTCCGTGTCCTTCTGACCCACCTGTTTCCGTGTCATTCTGACCCACCTGTTTCCGTGTCCTTCTGACCCACCTGTTTCCCTGTCCTTCTGACCCACCTGTTTCCGTGTCCTTCTGACCACCTGTTTCCGTGTCCTTCTGACCCACCTGTTTCCGTGTCATTCTGAACCACGTGTTTCCGTGTCCTTCTGACCCACCTGTTTCCGTGTCCTTCTGACCCACCTGTTTCCGTGTCCTTCTGACCCACCTGTTTCCGTGTCCTTCAGACCCACCTGTTTCCGTGTCCTTCTGACCCACCTGTTTCCGTGTCATTCTGACCCACCTGTTTCCGTGTCCTTCTGACCCACCTGTTTCCCTGTCCTTCTGACCCACCTGTTTCCGTGTCCTTCTGACCCACCTGTTTCCGTGTCATTCTGACCCACCTGTTTCCGTGTCCTTCTGACCCACCTGTTTCCGTGTCCTTCTGACCCACCTGTTTCCCTGTCCTTCTGACCCACCTGTTTCCGTGTCCTTCTGACCCACCTATTTCCGTGTCCTTCTGACCCACCTGTTTCCGTGTCCTTCTGACCCACCTGTTTCCTTATTTTAAACAATTTTTTGTCAAATATTCAGAATTTCTGTGTGCAATTATTCAGTTTTATTCTAATATTGTTTACAATGTTGCATTTCTTAAACAGAAATGTTTAGTTCTTACCATTACATCCGATTTTCTAAACACTCCTTATTCTTGTGTCGTTACTAATGTGATGGTAATTTTTTAAAAAAGCACTTCAACATCCGCAAACAGGTGCCATGTCTTGTTGTCCTCCTCTTCGTGGGCATTATCGATTGTCTAATAACTTTATAAATTTTCGTCGTAAGCAGTACCTGGATGCTTTCTTGTGGTCTTGAACTTTAAATTCAGCTCATACTCTATTGGCTGTTTGAATGTACTTTGTAAATATATAATAGTTGAATTGTTTGATTAATCGCGTTACGTTTTCATTCGCTCCTAATATGGATAAGTCCTACATTGTGATTGGCGGTTAAAAATTTACTCTGACTCTGTGGCAACTATTATATGCTAATGTTCAGGCTGCAACACTTTTGCAAGGACCACTAGAAGAAGAATGGGGACACTTGTTTTTATTTATGAGCAACAGTTATTTAAATTGTTTTACTTACTCCTTTTTCATTTATTTATCATGAATCACGATAGCAACCAATCAGACGTAAAATTAGTCTTTTGCTTGGCCAATTTTTTGCTTGGAAAAAATGCAACAAAAATGCAAGATATATTAAAAGAACGGCACTGTATCTGCCTCCAGTAAACATTTATCAACATTTTAAAGTGAAAACGTGAAATGTTCCTATCTCGCTTGTGCATTTTCCGTGAAAATCTGCCTTTAATAAATTTTCCAAGAAACGAAGTGTCCCTCCCGTCCTTCTAGTGGTCCTTGCACTTTTAATGTCAAGATTTTCTAGTTTACAATTCTGAAAAGCTCATTAGCTGAGTTAACTTTATTTTATTCTAGTTTCATATCAGGGCACTTCTTTTCGTGCATTCGAAGTGTGCAAAGCCTGAAATGAAGCGCAACTTGCAAAACACAAGTCTGCGATGTACTGAACATTTTGTTACAATTTGTGTTGCAATTTTTTTCTAATTCAAACTGCACTATCTCAGCTTGCTGTTGCGAATCGTATCGCTTCACTATTATTTTCTCTATAACACCCGGTATTGTTATACTACTCAATAGAATCAGCGCAATCCGCCTTTATTTGGTGTCTTCATTCGACGATTATTGAGTTATTAACTATGCCGAAAAAAGCAATCAAAATGTACTTTATTTTTCTGCTTTCAGGTATGCGGTGGTTTTCTCAATTGTGGAAAACTCTACAAAAAAGTCTCAATGTTTTCTTTCCTTTGTTATTTCATTTCTTTCGTTCTTTAATTTTTTAAGATTCTAGGCTTATATGCACGTACAAGCAATCGCTTTTCAGTGTATAGTGTCACTCACTAAGGTTCTAGCTTAGTGAGGGTTGTAACTTAGTGGGGGTTATAGCTTACTGAGGTGTTGTAGCTTACTGAGGTCTTGTAGCTTAGTGAGGTGTTGTAGCTTACTGAGGTCTTCTAGCTTAGTGAGGTCTTGTAGCTTACTGAGGTCTTGTAGCTTAGTGAGGTCTTGTAGCTTACTGAGGTCTTGTAGCTTAGTGAGGGGTTGTAGCTTACTGAGGTCTTGTAGCTTACTGAGGTCTTGTAGCTTAGTGAGGTCTTGTAGCTTAGTGGGGGTTATAGCTTACTGAGGTGTTGTAGCTTACTGAGGTCTTGTAGCTTAGTGAGGTCTTGTAGCTTAGTGAGGGGTTGTAGCTTACTGAGGTCTTGTAGCTTACTGAGGTCTTGTAGCTTAGTGAGGTGTTGTAGCTTACTGAGGTCTTGTAGCTTACTGAGATCTTGTAGCTTACTGAGGTCTTGTAGCTTACTGAGATCTTGTAGCTTACTGAGGTGTTGTAGCTTAGTGAGGTCTTCTAGCTTAGTGAGGTCTTGTAGCTTACTGAGGTCTTGTAGCTTACTGAGGTCTTGTAGCTTACTGAGGTCTTGTAGCTTACTGAGGTCTTGTAGCTTACTGAGGTCTTGTAGCTTACTGAGGTGTTGTAGCTTACTGAGGTGTTGTAGCTTAGTGAGGTGTTGTAGCTTAGTGAGGTGTTGTAGCTTACTGAGGTGTTGTAGCTTACTGAGATCTTGTAGCTTACTGAGATCTTGTAGCTTACTGAGGTGTTGTAGCTTAGTGAGGGGTTGTAGCTTAGTGAGGTGTTGTAGCTTACTGAGGTGTTGTAGCTTACTGAGGTGTTGTAGCTTACTGAGGTGTTGTAGCTTACTGAGATCTTGTAGCTTACTGAGGAGGTCTTGTAGCTTACTGAGGTCTTGTAGCTTACTGAGGTCTTGTAGCTTACTGAGGTGTTGTAGCTTACTGAGGTGTTGTAGCTTAGTGAGGTGTTGTAGCTTACTGAGGTGTTGTAGCTTACTGAGGTCTTGTAGCTTAGTGAGGGGTTGTAGCTTACTGAGGTCTTGTAGCTTACTGAGATCTTGTAGCTTACTGAGGTGTTGTAGCTTAGTGAGGTCTTGTAGCTTAGTGAGGGGTTGTAGCTTACTGAGGTCTTGTAGCTTACTGAGGTCTTGTAGCTTACTGAGATCTTGTAGCTTAGTGAGGTGTTGTAGCTTAGTGAGGTGTTGTAGCTTAGTGAGGTGTTGTAGCTTAGTGAGGTGTTGTAGCTTAGTGAGGTGTTGTAGCTTAGTGAGGGGTTGTAGCTTACTGAGGTCTTGTAGCTTAGTGAGGTTTTGTAGCTGAGTGAGGTGTTGTAGCTTAGTGAGGTGTTGTAGCTTAGTGAGGTGTTGTAGCTCAGTGAGGGTTGTAGCTTAGTGAGGGTTGTTGCTCAGTGAGGGTTGTAGCTCAGTGAGGGTTGTAGCTCAGTGAGGGGTTGTAGCTTACTGAGGTCTTGTAGCTCAGTGAGGGTTGTAGCTCAGTGAGGGGTTGTAGCTCAGTGAGGTGTTGTAGCTCAGTGAGGGGTTGTAGCTCAGTGAGGGGTTGTAGCTCAGTGAGGGGTTGTAGCTCAGTGAGGTGTTGTAGCTCAGTGAGGGTTGTAGCTCAGTGAGGGGTTGTAGCTCAGTGAGGGGTTGTAGCTCAGTGAGGGGTTGTAGCTCAGTGAGGGTTGTAGCTCAGTGAGGGTTGTAGCTCAGTGAGGGTTGTAGCTCAGTGAGGGTTGTAGCTCAGTGAGGGGTTGTAGCTCAGTGAGGGTTGTAGCTCAGTGAGGGTTGTAGCTCAGTGAGGGGTTGTAGCTCAGTGAGGGTTGTAGCTCAGTGAGGGTTGTAGCTCAGTGAGGGTTGTAGCTCAGTGAGAGGTTGTGGCTCAGTGAAGGGAAGTAGCTCAGTGAGGTCTTGTAGCTCGATTTAACGTTTCCCGGCCTTGGCTGCTTATGATTTGCGCGGTCGTGTTTTTTCACAATTAATAATAAGCATAATTATTTAGCTCTTTGAACGTATTTCTGAACAAATTTTAACAGCATTAACGCTCAGTTATATCCTTAAGCCAAGGTATGTATGTTTGAGATAAACTTTTGTTCGAAGAAAAGTGTTCCACCGTGTGCAAAAAAATAGTTATTGTAAAATAATATGAGCTATCGCACTGTGTTGCATTGAGCCGTGGACTCTGATTTCTCCGTCTCTATGTACTCCATTGGGCTAATTTCTTGCCGATTCCTGGGTATAGCCAACGCAAAGAAGTTGGTCATCGGTATGTATGGTACCAGCATTGTTCCCTTCCATTCTTTACACTCTTCCACGTATCTCTTCACCTTGTCTAGCTTCTTCTTGCTTAGCACCACCGGCTGAGTGCCGTCCGCAATCAGTGTGGTCTTGGCGGATGTGTAGTCATCCTTGAACACGCTGTACAGATTCTGCATCTTCTTCTCGTCCAATTGGTGCAGCCGCTTTGTCTTGAGCAGCGCCAGCTCCGGAATCTCCACTTTCGGTTCCACATTCGGCACCGTGAACACGTGCTCCATGTTATCGTCGTGATTGGTGGGACTCTCATAAAACTGCTGCAGCTTATCGAAGTATTTAATGCGAGTTCTCACGTTATTAACCAGATTGTTGAGCTTGCTCTCCCCATCCTTGCCGTCTTCCATGAGCTCACAATGGTCCGGGAAGAGGCTCAGGAGCATGTTGGCTCTTTGCGACTCTTTTTGGAACAGAAGGGTATAGCCAGCTCCACCCGCTGTTTTGCTAATCTTATCCTCTAGCATGCGGGCAACGGTGACATCGGCCTTGCGAAGGTTTTCTAGGAATTTAGCCATGCTGCCCCTCTCATTCATAGGAGCCAAGCTAGGATTAGCTTCGTTTGGCAACGTTCTCTTCGCAATGAGCGCCTTGGTACTCTGCGTTTTGAAATTATCTGTGCTAGAAGAAATGCGAGCATTGCGTCTTCTCGAAAGTGGATTGCCTTCGCGCATCTCGTCTTTGTCTGACGAATCGCCGAACGGCGACAGAAAAGCAGGGTAGGCCGGGGCTATCCTCAGAATGCCGTCTCCGGCGTCCGTTTTACTTTTTTTGCGAATACTTTTTTGTTTATAGTAGTAACGCTCCTGAAGCAGGTAGAACATCTTCGTTTTAAAGAATAATATTCGATCCTCCGGGCTCAAGAATTCAGACGGCTGCGTCACTTCCGCCTCGCCTGACTCAAGAGTACTGGCAGGCTGGACGCTGCAGAGCTTGCGCATAATCCGCTTGCACTCGTTGTCAATTATCAAGGCGTTGTCGCTCTTGTCTATTTTCAATTCTCTGTCACCGAATTTCTCTTTTTTGCTGTCTACATAAAATGCTGAGTCCCTGTGAAAATTGTTCATGCCGTTATATTTTTTGTTCCGTTTTGCTTTATTTTTCTCGCTCTATAAACTAGCCTCCGGTCGTAACACTCGATTGCATCATGAAACACAAGATCATCACTCATCAGTTCTATATATGCTAGCTGGTATTTTTACCAAGTAATATGATACGGCCATAGATAGTTGTGCAAGTAGAATTCTAAATTACGAGTACTTGATCCGTGCAGTTATTTTGGATTTCCTAACTTTTCTAGTCCGATATAATCTTATAATTAATAGAATATTTCTATTAGTAAAGGTCGAAACTTGTGGGCGCCCACAAAGAAAAAAGTAATTTTATATTAATGACTGACTACAAGAGGAAAATCGTATGTAATCACTTAAATGTAGCGTATAGACATGAATACTTGTCTTACATGTCTATATACTGCGAATTAAAAATCATGCCGATATTTTAGAACAATGTAAGCATTATAAAAATTATATAGAACAGCTAGGTCCGACGCCTAAATCTGCTAGATTTTTTCGTCCACTTTTTTTTTCTGCAAGTTAGCGTAAATTACATTTTAATTACGTGTTTAAGCGTGTTCATATATCTCAATTTTGATTCGGATCCTGACTATTTAACTGAACAAGTCTCTCAAACTTAATAATAGTGAAATAGTGGAATTATAAGAACTGGATACGATCTTTAACTCTTAAAAATCTATATGCAAGAAAATTTTCTTAACTGATTAACGATTTAGAAAGATTTCAAAATGTTTCTAAAGCATTCGCATTTGAACGAGCGTATTTAAAAGCTAATTTCACGAGATGAGCTACATTTTCTTTAAACAACGCTATCAGCAGCTTAATTTAAGCTATCTTAGCTAAAAACGTATTCTTAGAGTCACTTTAAGATAAGTTCCACTCATTTAAACTACCCTATTGACGTCCGTCTGTTCTATATATGCTAGTGTATGCTCCCGATTTTTTGTTATCGTGCCTCCTAGCCAATTTATCGTTTTAAACGACGTTACTCTTAGAAACAGCATGCCGTACATTTTTAATTTGCGAAATGATTAGAAATGAATTACAGGGCCGTCAGGGAGAGATCAATACAGACATTGAAGATCCGCGGCTCGGTTTATATTAAACTGTTGGTTAGAAACAAACTTGATCAGAAATAAACTTCAGGAAAGGAAGTCTAACAAAGCCTTGCCTGCTACTTAAGCCTAGAAATTTGTTCGTATCGTTTATATTTTCAAAGTTGACTTATATTGGTTAGTTTCTAACCCTTATGTTTCTTAACCTCGCAGTCAACGACTATTTTTTATTAATACTTTTTTAACTGTTAAGTAGAATAAGGCTACTAACAAGCAGTATTTGAAGCTGCTTATGACAAGCTGCTTAGAACATCATCAACACACTGAAACGGTGTTAATAAATCTTTGCTAGCCCCTATTAGCTATACCCATTACTTTACTTCCGTAGTTCAAAGAAAAAATATAGTGATGTGTAAGACTGCTGCAATTTATTTTGCGCTTCTTTTCTTTCTAGAGTCATTGTTTTGTTGCGCATCCTAAACAGAAGTACTCTTCCCAAGGTATGCTAAAATAAAGTCAATATATTAGTTTGTATTTAGTTGTTTTCTATCTACTTAATATGATAAGCTGCAAATATTTTTTATAAAATTAAGGCATTTGATCATAATTGATAAATCAAAGCATTTAAAAAAGCATACTACTTTATTCCTTACAGTTTTCCATATTCACACTGAAATTTTAATTGTGTAACAATACAAATTAATTTATTAATTTATAATTTATAGTTATCTTAAATTATTTTTTTGTAGAGTTCTTTCAAACTAGTCAGCTCTTGGATCTCTGCGCATTTGGTAGGGGCGAGTTTTCATCAGATATATTGTCAGCATTAAGGTAAGCTTTCAATGCAACATATTTTGTCACAGTTGAAAACCCATAAAATTCGAAGCTGCATAGTATTGTGTTTTACTCCATTTGTTTTTAGCAGTCCAAGATCGAAGCTGCCAGCCAGTCATGTTCGTTTTGAACCACCATTTTTGGACTTCAAAGAGCAGTAAGTCATGTGTTTTGTTTTATCTTTTCACATTTGCAAGATCTTTATAACATCAATTCAATTAAAATCTTAAAAAATATTTAATTACAGTTAAATGCATAATAAGTTATTACTCCTTTGGAAAAGAGTTAACATCCTGAATGTGGCATTAGAGATTTAAAAGAATTGATTAATAGAAAATGCAAGACATACGTTGCATACCAAATAGCTATCCCTAATTGGGCAAATATAGGGGATAGTTTCATATGTATAATAGTACATTAAATGATGACTCTCTTTGAAGGCGAGTTCATGGAAAAGTCAAACTCATTGGAATATACTAAAATGTGATATTGCAGTCCGATTGGAGAGCCGCACCTGAAGCAGGTGACCCTGATCAACTCGCACAGCAGCGAGCCATTGCAATTGTTGTCCATATCATCAACAGCGCCCCACTTTCACTGCTCATTCTTCAAAACTGAGGTAATTTAGTTTTTAATGCTATTTCGCATACTTACAGTTGGGTTGATGTCCGATTCATTTAAGATAGTGTTTTTTATGCTTCCAACTTAAATTGAAATCCGATAGTTAACTAACTTCTCCTATTTTGCATTTGATATCATCTCAAGCTTGCCATAGTCTAGGAGGATACCAACAGGTTGATTGATAGATCTTCGATTTCAATTAGGTTAGTTAGGCAAGTCTTACTGAAAATGGATTCAAGAACCGTTAACAGTAACAGTAAAGTAAAGAGAACTGTCATTGAATGACCCGTATGGAACTGTATTGAATGACCCGTAGGGAACTGTCTTGAATGACCCGTAGGAACTGTATTGAATGACCCGTAGGAACTGTATTGAATGACCCGTAGGAACTGTATTGAATGACTTGTAGGGAACTGTATTGAATGACCCGTAGGGAACTGTATTGAATGACCCGTAGGAACTGTATTGAATGACCCATACGAACTGTATTGAATGACCCGTAGGGAACTGTATTGAATGACACGTAGGGACTGTATTGAATGACCCGTAGGAACTGTTTTGAATGACCCGTTGGAACTGCCTTGAAAGACCCGTAGGGAACTGTATTGAATGACCCGTAGGAGCTGTATTGAATGACCCGTTGGAACTGTATTGAATGACCCGTAGGGAACTGTCTTGAATGAACCGTAGGAACTGTATTGAATGACCCATAGGAACTGTCTTGAATGACCCATACGAACTGTATTGAATGACCCGTAGGGAACTGTATTGAATGAACCGTAGGAACTGTATTGAATGACCCATAGGAAATGTCTTGAATGAACCGTAGGAACTGTCTTGAATGACCCATAGGGAACTGTATTGAATGACCCGTAGGAACTGTATTGAATGACCCGTAGGGACTGTATTGAATGACCCATAGGGAACTGTATTGAATGACCCATAGGAACTGTATGACCCGTAGGGACTGTATTGAATGACCCGTAGGAACTGTATTGAATGACCCGTAGGAACTGTATTGAATGACCCGTAGGAACTGTATTGAATGACCCGTAGGGACTGTATTGAATGACCCATAGGGAACTGTATTGAATGACCCGTAGGGAACTGTATTGAATGACCCGTAGGGACTGTATTGAATGACCCATAGGGAACTGTATTGAATGACCCGTAGGAACTGTATTGAATGACCCGTAGGGACTGTATTGAATGACCCATAGGGTACTGTATTGAATGACCCGTAGGAACTGTATTGAATGACCCGTAGGGACTGTATTGAATGACCCGTAGGAACTGTATTGAATGACCCGTAGGAACTGTTTTGAATGACCCGTTGGAACTGCCTTGAAAGACCCGTAGGGAACTGTATTGAATGACCCGTAGGGACTGTATTGAATGACCCGTAGAGAGGTGGTAGTTTTCATATTAATAATGTATTCAACGGTTTGAATTCCGAATTTATTATTCATACTGTCTATCGCCTTGTGTCAGTAAAAATGGCTCTTTTGTGATTCTGTATTACGAGGTAGTAATATAGTAAATACCTCAACGAGCGTATGTTATTTTTCTAATACTTATTAAATGGAGAACTATGTAGTAACTCGTAAGTCATAAGGATGATGATTATTTTGAGCTTGTTGACAATTACATCAGCTTTTTATGGTCTGGGTTGTTTGGTATCCTTGCATATAGAGATTCTATCTCTCTTATAATCTAGAGAGAGATTGGACACGCAACTGGCTTATTAGAAATTCTAATTTTTGGGGGTTTTCGTTTTTTTGCTTCGGGAAACGCTGATGACTGTTTGAAACAATAAATTTCTAGCCTGCCCTAACGCGTGTGGTCCGTGGGTGTTGATAAAAAAGCTGTATATTATTTCGCTGCCCAGTCATTTTATGACCATCTTGTGTTGTTTTTGTACATTAAAATTGCTATCTCGGTATCAATTTGTTGATTGCCCTGTGGTGCATTCATTAAATTGTTTGAACGACTAAAATTTAAAAGCCGTTTTAAGGGTTTGTACTAAATTCTGTAGATTTAATTAAGGTTTTTACCCACTAAAGTTATTACCCTAATATATTTACTCGACCATAGTTTTCACAATCTAGAGTTGCAGGTGTGATCTAATTGGCTGATTGTCACAATCTAGAGTTGCAGGTGTGATCTAATTGGCTGATTGTCACAATCTAGAGTTGCAGGTGTGATCTAATTGGCTGGTTGTCACAATCTAGAGTTGCAGGTGTGATCTAATTGGCTAATTGTCACAATCTAGAGTTGCAAGTGTGATCTAATTGGCTGGTTGTCACAATCTAGAGTTGCAGGTGTGATCTAATTGGCTGATTGTCACAATCTAGAGTTGCAAGGTGTGATCTAATTGGCTGGTTGTCACAATCTAGAGTTGCAGGTGTGATCTAATTGGCTGGTTGTCACAATCTAGAGTTGCAGGTGTGATCTAATTGGCTGATTTTCACAATCTAGAGTTGCAAGTGTGATCTAATTGGCTGATTGTCACAATCTAGAGTTGCAGGTGTGATCCAATTGGCTGATTGTCACAATCTAGAGTTTCAGGTGTGATCTACTTGGCTGATTGTCACAATCTAGATTTGCAGGTGTGATCTAATTGGCTGATTGTCACAATCTAGAGTTGCAGGTGTGATCCAATTGGCTGATTGTCACAATCTAGAGTTTCAGGTGTGATCTACTTGGCTGATTGTCACAATCTAGATTTGCAGGTGTGATCTAATTGGCTGATTGTCACAATTTAGAGTTGCAGGTGTGATCTAATTGGCTGATTGTCACAATTTAGATTTGCAGGTGTGATCTAATTGGCTGATTGTCACAATCTAGATTTGCAGGTGTGATCTATAGTTACCATATATAGTATATTAAGTTACAGGTGTGCTCAAAGCTGACCAAACTCGCACCTCGCCGCAAACAGAGGGTTCAGCCAGGCGGCAATGCCACATTCGATGTGGTGTTCCTGGCGACTAGAGTTGGTGCCACGGAGAACACACTGTACATTCGCACCTCGGCGGGCCATCATCGCTACCAAGTGTTCGGCATTGGCCTGCCCAGTCCCTACAGGGTTCGAGCTATGTTGGGCGCGCGCATTCCACTGAATTCCAGCTTTGCGCCAAGCCTGCAGCTCTACAATCCTCACTCTGAGCCGCTGCAGGTGAGACATCTCGGCTTTTACCCTGACCTTCGGTATCCCAGCCAGTCCATCATTATCCAACACATTCCATGATTATCCAACCCAGTCTATCATTATCCAACACAGTCCATCATTATCTAACCCAGTCCATCATTATCAAATACAGTCCATCATTATCCAGCACAGTGTATTATTATCCAACCCAGCCATCATTATCCAACCCAGTCCATCAATATCCAACACAGTCCATCATTTTCCAACACAGTCCATCATTATCCAACCCAGTCCATCATTATCAAACACAGTCCATCATTATCCAGCACAGTCCATCATTATCCAACCCAGTCCATCATTATCAAACACAGTCCATCATTATCCAGCACAGTCCATCATTATCCAACACAGTCCATTATTATCCAACCCAGTCCATTATTATCCAACCCAGTCCATCATTATCCAACACAGTCCATCATTATCCAACCGCTCAACCAACCAACTTTCAGGTGACTGAAATGTTCAGCAGTAGCGCCGATCTTCACCTTGAACTGCCAGTCGATTCTTCAGCACCATCTAGCTTATTGTCAGCGTCAACTTCTGCGTCGTCGGAATCGTCTTCGGCGTCGTCGTCAGCGTCAGCTAAGGCGGCGGCGGCGACGTCGGCGGAAGCGGGCGAGCAGTTGTGGCGAATTCCGCCGTACGAGACGCGCACCCTGATGCGGCTGCGACTAATAGGCCGGTCGCCCGCCAATCACACGGCGTTTGTCCGGCTGCGTACCAGCTTAGGCGGGCCCGGCCTAGTGCTGCCAGTCCAGGTGCAGGTTTCCGGCCAGCCCGGACTGTACGCCTGTTCGGACAGGCTGCACTTCGGCCAGATTCT